>CM059811.1:5417586-5452586 GCA_030435695.1 Brachymystax lenok tsinlingensis | reverse complement strand
TATGGGAGCCAGAGGTTACTAGTATGGAAAAGCCCTATCTGAGCCAGAGGTTACTAGTATGGAAAAGCCCTATGGGAGCCAGAGGTTACTAGTATGGAAAAGCCCTATCTGAGCCAGAGGTTACTAGTATGGAAAAGCCCTATGGGAGCCTGAGGTTACTAGTATGGAAAAGCCCTATGGGAGCCTGAGGTTACTAGTATGGAAAAGCCCTATGGGAGCCTGAGGTTACTAGTATGGAAAAGCCCTATCTGAGCCAGAGGTTACTAGTATGGAAAAGCCCTATCTGAGCCAGAGGTTACTAGTATGGAAAAGCCCTATCTGAGCCTGAGGTTACTCGTATGGAAAAGCCCTTTCTGAGCCAGAGGTTACCCGTATGGAAAAGCCCTATCTGAGCCAGAGGTTACTAGTATGGAAAAGCCCTATCTGAGCCAGAGGTTACTAGTATGGAAAAGCCCTATCTGAGCCAGAGGTTACTAGTATGGAAAAGCCCTATGGGAGCCTGAGGTTACTAGTATGGAAAAGCCCTATGGGAGCCAGAGGTTACTAGTATGGAAAAGCCCTATCTGAGCCAGAGGTTACTAGTATGGAAAAGCCCTATGGGAGCCTGAGGTTACTAGTATGGAAAAGCCCTATGGGAGCCTGAGGTTACTAGTATGGAAAAGCCCTATGGGAGCCTGAGGTTACTAGTATGGAAAAGCCCTATCTGAGCCAGAGGTTACTAGTATGGAAAAGCCCTATCTGAGCCAGAGGTTACTAGTATGGAAAAGCCCTATCTGAGCCTGAGGTTACTAGTATGGAAAAGCCCTATCTGAGCCAGAGGTTACTCGTATGGAAAAGCCCTTTCTGAGCCAGAGGTTACCCGTATGGAAAAGCCCTATCTGAGCCAGAGGTTACTAGTATGGAAAAGCCCTATCTGAGCCAGAGGTTACTAGTATGGAAAAGCCCTATCTGAGCCAGAGGTTACTAGTATGGAAAAGCCCTATCTGAGCCTGAGGTTACTCGTATGGAAAAGCCCTTTCTGAGCCAGAGGTTACTAGTGTGGAAAAGCCCTATCTGAGCCTGAGGTTACCCGTATGGAAAAGCCCTATCTGAGCCAGAGGTTACTAGTATGGAAAAGCCCTTTCTGAGCCTGAGGTTACTAGTATGGAAAAGCCCTATCTGAGCCTGAGGTTACTAGTGTGGACAAGCCCTATCTGAGCCTGAGGTTACTCGTATGGAAAAGCCCTATCTGAGCCAGAGGTTACTAGTGTGGAAAAGCCCTATCTGAGCCAGAGGTTACTAGTATGGAAAAGCCCTTTCTGAGCCAGAGGTTACTAGTATGGAAAAGCCCTATCTGAGCCTGAGGTTACTAGTATGGAAAAGCCCGATGTGGCAGTAAGGGTTGAGGATGCCAGCTGTAGTACTCTGGGATGTGGCAGTAAGGGTTGGCTTGTCATATGAAGTGCTATTGTTAGTTTCAGGGCTGGAAAAGGACTGGAGGGGTTTTAAAACGGGATCAAGGATGTTTCTTCACCAAACAAACCCCTCGCGACTCTAACGTATATTAGGACTGCATCCCACAGAGCACCCTATTCCCTACATAGTGCACTTAGGAGTCACCCTATGGGCGCTGGTTAAAAGTAGTGCACTATATACGGAATAGGGTGCCAGCTCTGGTCTAAAGTAGTGCACTATATAGGGAATAATATAGGGCATAGGGGCCATTTGGGATTCTCTTGTACCGGGATTGCCAGGAAAATTCAACCTTTCATTTACTCTGCGCACACACACACACACACACACACACACACACACACACACACACACACACACAGACACACAGACAGACAGACAGACAGACAGACAGAGAGAGACACGCACACACACACACATACAGACACACAGACAGACAGACAGACAGAGAGAGACACACACACACACACACACACACACACACACACACACACACAGCTACTGCTGACTTCTAGGGAAAGTAGAATGAATTGAATGTGTTACTGCTGGGAGAGGAGAGAGGGGGAGAGAGAGAGAGAGAGAGATGTCTCTGTCCACTCTACAACATAACGTTGACATATTGAGAGGCTCTGTCCACTCTACAACATAACCTTGACATATTGAGAGGCTCTGTCCACTCCTACAACATAACGTTGACATATTGAGAGGCTCTGTCCACTCCTACAACATAACGTTGACATATTGAGAGGCTCTGTCCACTCCTACAACATAACCTTGACATATTGAGAGTCTCTGTCCACTCTACAACATAACCTTGACATATTGAGAGGCTCTGTCCACTCTACAACATAACCTTGACATATTGAGAGATGTTCCATGTCAAAGGACAATAAAGTAAAGATTAGAACGGAGTAGGCAAACCTTAGCTGTGAAAATCTTTAATATTATCATCACATTCTCTATAATACATAATCCAAGAGTAGAGAGGCATTGAACGATGAGGGATTTGTAGTTTTGGTGTAGAATGTGACAGCTGTGTCTGAAGGAGTAGAAAAGTCGTTGTGAGATGTTTTCTCTGGATATGGTGTTGAGAATAGTTACACTAAGCAGGTGAGATGTGGTCAGGTCAAGGTGAGGAAGCGGTCTGTGGTTGTGGTGAAGAAATGGTTCTAACCCTGACTCCTCCCCTCTCCTCTCCATCCCTTCTCCCTCTCACCTCTCTCCTCTTTCCCTCTCTCTCTTCTCCCTCCCTTCTCACCTCTCTCCCCTCTTTCCCCTCTCTCTCCCTTCCCTCCATCCCCATCCCTCCCTCCCTCCCTCCCGCCCTCCCTCCCTCCCTCCCTCTCCTCTCCCCCTCTCCCCCTCTCCCCATCCTCCTCCAGGTCTTTTCCAAGGTGTTCAGTCATGAGGCGCTACAGTCCTACTTCCCTAAGATCCAGCAGGTGATCCAGGAGTCACTGAGGCTGTGGAGCTCCAACCCAGAACCCATCAATGTCTACAGGTGACTTCTAATTCTAATACCCACTCCAGCTAGAAGAGCCCCACAGAGCTATCAGAACCTGAAGCAGTAGTTCAGTGTCTAGGAGAAACTCCCTGGAAGGAGGAAACCTGGAGAGGAAACCTGCTTGTTTCTAGATACCTTCTTCCTCTGAAGTTACTTTCCTGGACTCTCCCTTTGCTTACTTGATCTCTGATTGATTGATTGATCTCTGATTGATTGATCTCTGATTGATTGATTGATTGATTGATTGATTGACTGCTTCCTCCAGGGAGTCCCAGAGGCTGTCGTTCCACAGGGCAGTGAGGGTGTTGTTGGGGTTCAGGGTCTTCAGCCTACATAAAGGCAACATAGGGCTACATAGGGTTGCTATGTATGGTTATTAACACCCCCCCCCCTCTCTCCTTCTCTCTCTCTCTCTCTCCCTCCCCAGGGAGTCCCAGAGGCTGTCGTTCCACATGGCGGTGAGGGTGCTGTTGGGGTTTAGAGTAGCGGACGAGGAGATGAGCCATCTGTTCACCACTTTCCAGGAGTTTATAGACAACATCTTCACCTTACCCATAGACCTACCTTTCAGTGGATACAGGAAGGTGAGTGTGTGGATGTACAAAAATAACTTTAATAGACAAATACACGTATGCATGGATTTAATCTGACCCACAAGAGGTTGAGGTAAATCAGCTAAAATTGGACCTGAGGCTGATCTGACTTGAAGCTGATCTGAAGCCATTCTGAAGCTGTTCTGACTAGAAGCTGATCTGAAGCTGTTCTGAAGCTGTTCCGACTAGAAGCTGATCTGAAGCTGTTCTGACTAGAAGCTGATCTGAAGCTGATCTGAAGCTGTTCTGAAGCTGTTCTAATTTGAAGCTGTTCTGAAGCTTTTCTGACTTGAAGCTGATCTTAAGCTGTTCTGAAGCTGTTCTGACTTGAAGCTGATCTTAAGCTGTTCTGTGTAATTCAACATATTCCATTCTTGTTTGTCACACATATCACTGACCACATGTCTCTGTGGGTTTTATTTCTGTAGGGTATCCGTGTGTGTTTTCATTACATGTCTCTGTGGGTTTTATTTCTGTAGGGTATCCGTGCCAGGGACACACTCCAGAAGGGAATAGAAAAAGCCATCAGGGAGAAACCCCTCTCTTCCCAGGGGAAGGATTATAGCGACGCACTTGATATCCTGCTGGAGAGCGCAAAAGAGAACGGCACTGAACTCACCATGCAGGAACTCAAGGTAGGAACCTTTCTCTCTTTCTCTCTCTTTCTCTCTCTCTCTCTCTCTCTCTCTCTCTCTCTCTCTCTCTCTCTCTCTCTCTCTCTCTCTCTCTCTCTACCTCTCCAAGTCTCCTTTAAAGTTTGTAAAATGCTTAACAGTCACCATGGCTGTTTCCCAAAGGACACCCTATTCCCTATATAGTGCACTACTTTAGACCAGGGCTGACACCCTATTCCCTATATAGTGCACTACTTTAGACCAGGGCTGGCACCCTATTCCCTATATAGTGCACTACTTTAGACCAGGGCTGGCACCCTATTCCCTATATAGTGCACTACTTTCAGACCAGGGCTGACACCCTATTCCCTATATAGTGCACTACTTTAGACCAGGGCTGGCACCCTATTCCCTATATAGTGCACTACTTTAGACCAGGGCTGGCACCCTATTCCCTATATAGTGCACTACTTTAGACCAGGGCTGGCACCCTATTCCCTATATAGTGCACTACCATGTAAGAGCAGACCTAGGCTGTCAGCAGCAGATCACAGCACCGGCTGTAAGAGCAGCCCCTGATCTGCACTAGCCTAAAACCCACTCAACAACCCAACCTTATTGTACATATTTGCCAGAGATACGATGGATGATTTCTGGTTTGTCTCACTTGTAATACTGCCTTTAAATAAAGGTTCAATCAATCAAAAGCTTTTTCCCTTTAAGCTCTTTTTACATTGATTTAAAGTTGGGTATCTGGCTAATATCACAGATCAATCTATTGGGTATCTGACTAATATCACAGATCAATCTATTGGGTATCTTGCTAATATCACAGATCAATCTATTGGGTATCTTGCTAATATCACAGATCAATCTATTGGGTATCTGACTAATATCACAGATCAATCTATTGGGTATCTTGCTAATATCACAGATCAATCTATTGGGTATCTGACTAATATCACAGATCAATCTATTGGGTATCTTGCTAATATCACAGATCAATCTATTGGGTATCTTGCTAATATCACAGATCAATCTATTGGGTATCTGACTAATATCACAGATCAATCTATTGGGTATCTTGCTAATATCACAGATCAATCTATTGGGTATCTGACTAATATCACAGATCAATCTATTGGGTATCTTGCTAATATCACAGATCAATCTATTGGGTATCTGGCTAATATCACAGATCAGTCTATTGGGTATCTTGCTAATATCACAGATCAATCTATTGGGTATCTGGCTAATATCACAGATCAATCTATTGGGTATCTGGCTAATATCACAGATCAGTCTATTGGGTATCTGACATATCACAGATCAATCTATTGGGTATCTGGCTAATATCAGAGATCAGTCTATTGGGTATCTGACTAATATCACAGATCAATCTATTGGGTATCTGACTAATATCACAGATCAATCTATTGGGTATCTGACTAATATCACAGATCAATCTATTGGGTATCTGACTAATATCACAGATCAATCTATTGGGTATCTGGCTAATATCAGAGATCAATCTATTAGGTATCTGACTAATATAACAGATCAATCTATTGGGTATCTGGCTAATATCAGAGATCAATCTATTAGGTATCTGACTAATATAACAGATCAATCTATTGGGTATCTGGCTAATATCACAGATCAATCTATTGGGTATCTGACTAATATCACAGATCAATCTATTGGGTATCTGGCTAATATCACAGATCAATCTATTGGGTATCTGGCTAATATCACAGATCAATCTATTGGGTATCTGACTAATATCACAGATCAATCTATTGGGTATCTGACTAATATCACAGATCAATCTATTGGGTATCTGGCTAATATCACAGATCAATCTATTGGGTATCTGACTAATATCAGAGAGCAATCTATTGGGTATCTGACTAATATCACAGATCAATCTATTGGGTATCTGACTAATATCACAGATCAATCTATTGGGTATCTGGCTAATATCACAGATCAATCTATTGGGTATCTGACTAATATCACAGATCAATCTATTGGGTATCTGACTAATATCAGAGATCAATCTATTGGGTATCTGACTAATATCACAGATCAATCTATTGGGTATGTGACGAATATCACAGATCAATCTATTGGGTATCTGGCTAATATCACAGATCAATCTATTGGGTATGTGACGAATATCACAGATCAATCTATTGGGTATCTGACTAATATCACAGATCAATCTATTGGGTATCTGACTAATATCACAGATCAATCTATTGGGTATCTGGCTAATATCACAGATCAGTCTATTGGGTATCTGACTAATATCACAGATCAATCTATTGGGTATCTGACTAATATCACAGATCAATCTATTGGGTATCTGACTAATATCACAGATCAATCTATTGGATATAATATTAGTTTCCCTACAGATGATCTCATCCTAATGAACGCATCTCTCTTTTTTCGTCTTCACTTCATCTCCAGGAGGCGACCATTGAGCTGATCTTCGCTGCATTTGCCACCACGGCCAGTGCCTCTACCTCTCTCATCATGCAGCTCCTACGCCACCCTGCCGTGTTGGAGAAGTTACGAGAGGAGCTCCGGACCAGGGGCATCCTCCACAACGGCTGTCTGTGTGAGGAGGAACTGGGCCTGGATACCATCGTTAGTCTGAAGTATCTGGACTGTGTGATCAAGGAGGTGCTGAGGCTCTTCACGCCCGTGTCTGGGGGGTATCGGACGGCCCTGCAGACCTTTGAACTAGATGTGAGTGTTATATTTTTATTGTTCCATCTGTTAATCACTCTCTCTCCCTCTTCCCATCTTGTCTTCTTGTGTTTTCTTGTCTTGTCTTTTGTCTTGTCTTGTCTTGTCCGTTGTCTTGTCTTGTCCGTTGTCTTGTCTTGTCTTTTGTCTTGTCTTGTCCGTTGTCTTGTCTTGTCTTTTGTCTTGTCTTGTCCGTTGTCTTGTATTGTCTTTTGTCTTTTGTCTTTTGTCTTTTGTCTTTTGTCTTTTGTCTTGTCTTGTCTTGTCTTTTGTCTTGTCTTGTCTTTTGTCTTGTCTTGTCCGTTGTCTTGTCTTTTGTCTTGTCTTGTCCGTTGTCTTGTCTTTTGTCTTGTCTTTTGTCTTGTCTTGTCCGTTGTCTTTTGTCTTGTCTTTTGTCTTGTCTTGTCTTTTGTCTTGTCTTGTCTTGTCTTTTGTCTTGTCTTGTCCGTTGTCTTGTCTTTTGTCTTGTCTTGTCTTTTGTCTTGTCTTGTCTTTTGTCTTGTCTTGTCTTTTTGTCTTGTCTTGTCCATTGTCTTGTCTTTTGTCTTGTCTTGTCCATTGTCTTGTCTTTTGTCTTGTCTTGTCTTGTCTTTTGTCTTGTCTTTTGTCTTGTCTTGTCCGTTGTCTTGTCTTTTGTCTTGTCTTGTCTTTTGTCTTGTCTTGTCCGTTGTCTTGTCTTTGTCTTGTCAATGACTTTTCCACGTTTCTCTCTCTCCGTCCCCAGGGGGTACAGATCCCGAAGGGTTGGAGTGTGATGTACAGCATCAGAGACACCCACGACACCTCCTCCGTCTTCAAGGACGTGGACGCCTTCGACCCCGACCGCTTCTCCCAGGAACGCAGCGAAGACAAGGAGGGACGCTTCCACTACCTCCCGTTCGGCGGCGGCGTCCGCTCCTGCCTCGGGAAACAGCTCGCCACTCTCTTCCTCCGTATACTGGCCATCGAGCTGGCCAGCACCAGCCGGTTTGAGCTGGCGACCCGGAATTTTCCCAGAGTGGTGACGGTGCCGGTGGTTCATCCGGTGGACGGGTTGAAGGTGAAGTTCTACGGTCTGGATTCTAACCAGAACGAGATTCCGTCCGATCTCCTAGCTGACATCAAGACGGAAGAGCTGCTGGGAGCCGCGGTGTAGATTGTAGATTTTGACTGGACAAAGCAAAGGGAAAGGAGGAAGGTAGGGGTGGATAGAGGGAGGAGAAATGAGAGAAAGGAGGAGGATGGATGGAGGACAGGGCAGGGCAGACAGAAAAAAAGGAGGATGGGAGGTCGGGAGTGGTCTAGCATCCTTTTTTTTCTAATTTTGCTGATGTCTTGGAATGTTGGAGGTCTCCTTTGAACTCTAAAAAAGAACATTCTTCATTCCGATTCCTTCTCTTTGTCATGTTATTGTTAGTCATTGGAACTTTCGGGGGAGACAAAGAAGAAGAACAGAAGCTGCCAAAAAAAAGTTTATAATCTCTATTCCGTTTTTGTTTTCCAAGAAATATACAAAACGATGTATAAAATGAAAAGTAATGTAATATAATGAATGAATTAAAAACAGAAGACGGAATGTTAAAAGAAGTTATGCACAATTAGGGAAACAGATTCGTAGAGGAGTGTATTTGGATAGAGGGATGGATGGAGGTAGCAAAGAAAGAAAGACAGAGAAAAGAAGGATGCGAGGAAAGGAGGGATAAAACAGGGTATAATGATTCAAGAAGCTTTGGGAAAGGATAAAATACAGGAGAATCTACACAGGAGAGAGAGAGAGACTCTCAAAGTGAATGAAAAATCCTGAGCTAGAGCGAGAGAAGGGCAGAGGTGGGTTCATACATACTTGTACATATCAGGTCCAAGTCCAGTCCTGGCAAGTGGTAGAGTTTTCCAGGCTTTTCTTCCAGCCCTGCTCTAACACACGTCTCTCAAACAATCATGCTATCCACTATCACGATTAGTTAAATGAGGCGTTTCTACCCGGAATATGGACTATAATTCTCCAAGATGGGGTTCAAACAGAGACCCCTGCTATAAAGGACTTCAGGGAGAACGCGAAAGAGAGAGACTCAAAAGCTGGAAAGGATTTCAGGATTGTGTGTCAATAGCTCAGGTGTGGAAGGGGATCTTTCAATGGACGTACTTTCACGTCTTTATTTTTTACTCAACCTGCACATAAGAGACGATCAGTCGTTATCAGTCATCTTCCTTCCCCATTCAAACCCCTCAAACCTGTGCTATGATGTCATCAGACGATGTGTTCCTGTGTGTCCGTTGCTTGGCCTTGATATCTGCCTCTTTTGCCTGACTGGATGTATTATGGACATAAAGGAGAACATTTTTTCTTTTTCTAAAGCTATCAGAATCGTCTAAGCTGGAGGAAGAATGATAGAGAGAAAGAGAGGAGAAGAGAGGGAGAGATAAAAAGAGAGAGGAGAAGAGAGGGAGAGATAGAGAGGGAGAGATAAAGAGAGAGAGAGAGGAAGAGAGGGAGAGATAAAAGAGAGAGAGAGAGAGAGAGAGAGAGAGAGAGAGAGAGAGAGAGAGAGAGAGGGGAAGAGAGGGAGAGATAAAGGAGGAGAGGAGACCTATATAGTTGCTGCTTGAGAGTTGCTTTTATTTTTATTTTGTAGTTCTGTTGGAGCAGAGTGTCGTTGAACTCTGTGGGACGTGACCGTGACATTTTGACTAGCTGCTCCTCTTTATCAACACAAAAATGCAAAAAAATGGATTTAAAGAAAAATCTAAACTTTATTAGCTAATGAGATTTAACAACGTGAGACGATTGCACAATCAGAATCATTTTTGGAACTTATTACTAACCCCAACACCAGGAAATGTCCCATCATGGATACGGAGATAAAACACTTCCAAAACAAAACTACTTCCTTTATAACTCGTCAAAAGAACACTTAGAACCAAATAAACATTCCGGAATTCACAAACATTCTGGAACTCACAAACATTTTTGGAATTCACAAACATTCCGGAACATTCCGAAACAACATCCCGGAATCCTTGGACAGTTGGGAGTTTTATTTGGAGTGAGCTAGGACCCAAGGACTGTTGGGAAAAGCTTCTATAAATTATGTTCTACTACCGTCTTCTACAGATATATAATGTCTATAGTGTTAAAGACGTATATATTCTGGGACCAACTACACCACTGATTGTCTACACATACTATACGTACAGTGAGCTGCTTCTGTGTTTCTAAATGACAGTTATAGAACTGCTATCATATATAAATTGCAAGTGAGATTCCTCGACATTTCTCGTTTTTTATTGTATTTTCAAATTGTATTTAGCAAATATTTGTATTTTGTGAAAAGCAAAGAGGGATGGGCAGTTTTGTTTATTCTGATTCTTGTGTTTAGTAAGTAAGCCATGGGGTAACACCTGCTCTATCTAATACCCTAATATTATTATTATTGACTATTAATATTTGTTATTGTAATAAAATATTATTATTTTAAGTCGCCATTTTTATTATATTTCCAGAGTTTTAGTATAAATGTCAAAAGTCTGTTTGTTGGTAAATATCTTTATATTTAGTATGATATGAATTATTTCAGTTATATTGTACAACAGCGTTGAATATGTTAATATTTTTTATTGTAATAATTATTCTTATTATGGGTTATTATTATAATTATCATTATAATTATTATACTAATAATAATTATTATTATCACAACATTCAGTTTATTATTAATATTAAGAAAACAATTACTTGCGAGGTATGTTCAATATCGAAGTGCCACATGACTACATTGGTTATTTTCTCTGACGTGTCCCATTTGACACCCTATTCCCTATATAGTGCACTACTTTTGACCAGAGTCCTATGGTAAGTAGTGAACTAACTAGGGAATAGGGTGTCATTTGGGATGCAGACTCTGTTGGTTATCGCTGTCTGTCTGTCTGTCTGTCTGTCTGTCTTTCTGTACATAATGTGTATTTCATTTTACAGATCCCAACAATTCACTTAGTTTAAATATGAATGTTTTTCAACTGTGATTCTTAAATGTACTCCTGTAATAAAATATAATGTGAAAATTAAGACTAACGATTATTTCCAATGTCCGATCTCAACTGATAAATCAATCAATAGTTCTCTATCGATTATTTAGGTGTCCAAATACCTGAGGGACACATCAACAGTCAACCAAACAAGTCTGTGGTTTCTCTGCTCTGTGGTTTCCATGGTTGCACGATTCTGTGGTTCTGTGGTTCCAATGCTCCACTTTTACAAGGTTCTTCTCAGGGCTGGCTCCAGGGATAAGTGACATAAGCTGTCAGCCCTTGCTTATTTAATTATTAAAAAAAAAATTTAGGAACTCAATCGGCGTCTCAGCTTTCTGTTGAGAGATAGAATAGTAGAATACACAAGTAGCAATTTGAAAAATTGGTTTTCTCTTGTTATGTCAGTCACTGACAGTCACTCAATTAGCCATGTCAGCTAAAAAATTTTTGGGTAGAATGGGTAGAATTTCAGTAAATTAGCTGTAAAATGGAAGAATTTTTTTTTGTATCTGAGCCACATGGCAAAATTAGTAGAATTGCATGACATTTGCGGAACCCCAACCGGCTGTGCGCCATCGTGCATAAATGTATTTTGTCCCCCCACACCAAACACGATCACGACACGCAGGTTAAAAAATCTAAACAAACTCTGAACCAATTACATTAATTTGGGGACAGGTCGAAAAGCATTGAACATTTATGGCAATTTAGCTAGCTAGCTTGCATTTGCTAGCTCATTTGTCCTATTTAGCTAGCTTGCTGTTGCTAGCTAATTTGTCCTGGGATATAAACATTGAGTTGTTATTTTAGTTGAAATGCACAAGGTCCTCTACTCCGAAAATTAATCCACACATAAAACGGTCAACAGAATCGTTTCTAGTCATCTCTCCTCCTTCCAGGCTTTTTCTTCTCTGGACTTTTTATTGCGATTGGCAACTTTCATAAATTAGGTGCATTACCGCCACTGACCTCGTTCGTCTTTCAGTCACCTACGTGGGTATAACCAATGGGGAGATGGCACGTGGGTACCTGCTTCTATAAACCAATGAGGAGATGGGAGAGGCAGGACGTGCAGCGCGATCTGCGTCAGAAGTAGAACTGACTTCTATTTTAGCCCTTGGCAATGCAGACGCTCGTTGGCGTGCATGAGCAGTGTGGGTGCAATAATTGAATAATATAGATTTCTAAATTTATTTTACAACGCTCGCGCACACGACGCGAGCAGTGTAGTCAGGGTATTAGGGGCCCCAAATGGCTAGAGCTGGCCCGGTTTCGTCTCATTGTCATGATCCACCTATAAACACACACACGCAAGGGGAACCTCAACAACCTGTCACTTCAGGTATCTCAGTAGCTCTGTAGGATGATGAGAGGAGTGTGTGTGTGTGTGTGCGTGTGTGTGTGTTTAGATGTGTGTGTGGGTGAGGAACTACAATATGTTACTCTACCATTTTTTTTTTTTTTTTATTCACCTTTATTTAACCAGGTAGTTCTATATGATGTCATAATACACCTTTATTTAACCAGGTAGTTCTATATGATGTCATAATACACCTTTATTTAACCAGGTAGTTCTATATGATGTCATAATACACCTTTATTTAACCAGGTAGTTCTATATGATGTCATAATACACCTTTATTTAACCAGGTAGTTCTATATGATGTCATAATACACCTTTATTTAACCAGGTAGTTCTATATGATGTCATAATACAGGTAGGCAAGTTGAGAACAAGTTCTAATTTACAACTGCGACCTGGCCAAGATAAAGCAAAGCAGTTCAACACATACAACAACAGAGTTACACATTGGAGTAAACAAACACTCAGTCAATAATACAGTAGGAAAAAAAACGAATCTATATACAATGTGTGCAAATGAGGTAGGATAAGGAACATAAGGCAATTGCTTCATAACAACTTTTTTCTTTTGATTAACATTACAGAATCAATCATGTAACACAATCACAGAGTTCTCAAGACAGGCCTATTGAAGAACACATAACATTACACTCATATCAATTAAGTCCTCTCTTTGTTTGGGTTCATAGAGTCATGACCAGAACAACATACAGTTGAAGTTGGAAGTTTACATACACGTCAGCCAAATACATTTCATCTCAGTTTTTCACAATTCCTGACATTTAATCCTAGTAACAATTCCCTGTCTTAGGTCAGCCAGGATCACCACTATATTTTAAGAATGTGAAATGTCAGAATAATAGTAGAGAGAATGATTTATTTCAGCTTTTATTTCTTTCATCACATTCCCAGTCGGTCAGAAGTTTACATACACTCAATTAGTGTTTGGTAGCATTGCCTTTGAATTGTTTAACTTGGGTCAAACGTTTCGGGGAGCCTTCCACAAGCTTCCCACAATAAATTGGATGAATTTTGGCCCATTCCTCCTGACAGAGCTGGTATAACTGAATCAGGTATGTAAGGCCTCCTTGCTCGCACACGCTTTTTCAGTTCTGCCCACACATTTTCAATAGGATTGAGGTCAGGGCTTTGTGATGGCCACTCCAATACCTTGACTTTGTTGTCCTTAAGGCATTTTGCCACAAGTTTGGAAGTATGCTTTGGGTCATTGTCCATTTGGAAGACCCATTTGCAACCAAGCTTTAACTTCTTAGGGAACATTTTGGTGACCGTTTTGGAGAGCCTGGCATGCCTCCCATTCAGGCCCAGAAAATAGGATATGCACATATTTAGTACCATTGGATAGGAAACACTCTGAATTTTCTAAAAGTGTTAACATTCCGTCTGTGAGTATAACAAAACGGATATGGCAGGCAAAAACCAGAGGAATTTCTGTCCTGGAAAAAGTGGTTTTGACAGATTGCCTAATTTGGATGCCCATATAAGGGCATATGAATGCAGTACCTATCGCTTCCTCTGGATGTCAACAGTCTCGAGAAAGTGTTCTGATTCTTCTTAGCTGCTTTTAGAGCAGAGAAGAAGAGGAATAAGGAAGTGTCCACAGAGAATGTCAATAGGAGTAAACGCACGCTGCCGGCAGGCACGCTCTGTGTTTTTTTCCTTTCTTATCGCCCAGTTTATATTCCGGTTGAAATATTATACTATTTATACATAAAAGTGTTCCTAAGGATACATTTACAATTATGTTTGATTGTTCTTGGACAAGTTTATAGGTATAAGTTGAACGAGTTCTCTTCACGTTTCAATAGACGATTGGAGAGAAAATATAACGCGCCAACCAAACGGAGATTTATGGATCTAATACATTACTTTTTCTAACAAAAGAACCATGGATTGTCTTCGTTGGACACTTGGGAAGCCCTCAGCAGAAGTTCTTCAAAAGGTAATTGATTTGTTTTCGCTGTGAAATGTGTTTTGTGTGAACAGCATGGTGTTTGAATTTATGGTAATGAAAAAAATATGTTAGGTGCTCCCCTTAAACAATCAAATGTGGTGCTTTCGCCGTAAAGCCTTTTTGAAATCTGACAACGCTGTGATATTGCCAAGAAGAAGAGTTTTTGATGACTATGAAACACTTATATATTGATGCATGTTTAATAATTCAACTTTTGGATTTTGAATTTGGCGCCTTGCATTTCACCTGGTAGTGTCGGGAGTGGGGCGCTAGCGCCCCAGCACACCTTGCTGCTCCTTAAGAAGTTAACTTCTTAGGGGAGCGGCAGGTGAGGTGACGGTTTTGGAGAGTCTGGCGTGCCCAAAGCAAAATGCCTGCCACTCAGGCTCAGAAAATAGGATATGCACATAATTAGTACTATTGGATAGGAAACACTCTGAAGTTTCTAGAAGTGTTAACATAATGTCTGTGAGTATAACAGAACTCATTTAGCAGGCAAAAACCAGAGAAAAAACATCAGGAAATCAGTTTCTGGTGACCTTTGGCTCTGTTAGACACACTCCCTATTGCATCCATGTGTTACCAGGACTGCAGTACCTATGGCTTCCACTAGATGTCAACAATCTATATACAAAGACTCAGAGAGATTGGAGTAAACACAACGAATAGGTACAGGAAATGGCATGGGGATCTGAAATGTCAACAAGTTTTCTCGGGCGCGAGTATGGCTGGAGTGCCCCACTTTATTTTACTTATATATTTTTATATTTTACTTACCATCCGAGTTAAATATTATCGCTAATATTCAGAAAAGGATAGGTAAGGATGCATTTTAACTGGTATTTGATTTGTTTAGGAAAATTTTATAGGTATATTTGAACGCGTTCTCTTCACATTTCAATGGGAGATTCGACGTTGGATTTTCTGGACATAACGCACCAACCAAACGGAGATTTATGGATATAATAAATGACTTTTTCTAACAAAATAACCATGGATTGTCTTCGTTGGACACTTGGGAAGCCCTCAGTAGAAGTTCTTCAAAAGGTAAGGTATTTGTTTTCGCTGTGAAATGTGTTTTGTGTGAACCGCGATGGTTTATGAATTTATGCTAATGAAAAAAATTGGAGGTGCCCCACTGCTCCTAAGTAGTTAACAAGAAATTGGTGGAGTGGTTGAAAAACAAGTTTTAATGACTCCAACCTAAGTGTATGTAAACTTCTGTCTTCAACTGTATTTGTTTTTACATAGAAGCACTTGGGACTATGGGGACAAAACTTGATGTTGCTCAAAACGTCATCCTTAATTTGACCTGCTGACTAGACCGGGCGTGCGCCATCGTCCGCATGCTGATTTTGTCCACCCACACCAGACACGATCAGGACACTCAGGTTGAAATATCAAAACCAACTCTGAACCAACTATATTAATTTGGGGACAGGTCGAAAAGCATTAAACATTTATGGCTATTTCGCTAGCTGTTTCGCTAGCTGCTTGCTGTTGCTAGCTAATTTGTCCTGGGATATAAACATTGGGTTGTTCTTTTACCTGAAATGCACAAGGTCCTCTACTCCGACAATTAATCCACAGATAAAAGGGTAAATCGAGTTAGTTTCTAGTAATCTCTCCTCCTTCAGGCTTCTTCGACTTCTATTTTAGCGCCTGGCTACACAGACGCTCGTTGACGTGTGCGAGCAGTGTGGGTAAAATGACTGAATAACATGTAATGTACATTTATTTTGCAACGCTTGAACACGTGACGCGAGCGGTGTGGTCAGCATGTTAATTTGAACTCATTGAAATACCAAAAGGCAAAGAATATTTTTTTATATGGCTTTGCATAGTAGTATTTTACTCGTTCCTCAGTTTCAGATTTGTTTACGATTGTGACGTTTTTCCACACTTCTCCAAACGTCACATTTCGATGTTGCTCCAAACGTCAGGTTTCGATGTTGCTCCAAACGTCAGGTTTCGAAGTGTTTATGACACCCTGCGTTGACTGCTCCCGCTCTGCACTGTCCAGTTTCTCCAAACATTTCAAAGTTAAGGGTTAAAACATTACGTTTAGTCACTCAGTCTGAATGGTTAAGTTTAGTGGTGTAAAGTACTTAAGTAAAAATACTTTAAAGTACTACTTAAATCATTTTTGGGGGTATCTGTACTATTTTATATATATATTTTTTTACCTCACTACGTTCCTAAACAAAATAATATACTTTTTACTCCATACATTTTCCCTGACACCCAAAAGTAGTCGTTACATTTTGACTGGAATATGGTCCGATTGACAAAATTATCAAGAGAACGTCACTGTTCATCCCTACTGCCTCTGATCTGGCAGACTCACTAAACACAAATGCTTCCTTTGTAAATTATGTGTGTTGAAGTGTGCCCCTGGCTATCCGTCAATAAAAAAATCACAAGAAAACTGTGCCGTCTGGTTTGCTTAATATAAGGAATTTGAAATGGTTTATCATTTTATTTTTACATTTGATACTTAAGTACATTCAACAATTCCATTTACTTTTGATACTTGAGTATATTTAAAACCTGGCCGTCACCCCTTTCCACAATGCCCTAACAAAACCCTACTTGATGGTAATAGTGCTCACTGTTGTCCTAGTTGCCAGTTTTGAAGGCGTTTCCCTGACGTCTTCAGGACATGGACAGACGTCCAATTTAGAAGTCAGTCTTGAGCGATCTGCCTCTAGAATAAATATTGATACAATAAGAGCCACTAGAAAAGTTTCTGGTAAAACGTAATGTGCTCGTTTGCATCCTTGTCCTTGTAGAAATGTCTCCCACAGGAACAATGAAATAGCTGAAAACGGTCAGAGACAATGGCAGGAAGACTTTAAGCGTTAGAGAGAGCACATACTGACACATATAGGGAAGTGATGTAATTTCTCTGTCTGGCTCTCACCATCTCTCTCTCTCTGAGGAGTTTACTCTTCTAACTCAAGGCCATCAGACTGTTAAACATAGCAATCGCTAACTCAGAGAGTCTGCTGCCTACATTGAGACCCAATCGCTGGCCACTTTAATAAATGGATCATTAGTCACTTTAAACAATGCCACTTTAAATAATGTTAACATATCTTACAATATTCATCTCACGTGTATACTGTACCTTATACCATCAATTGCACCATGCCTATGCTGCTCATCCATATATTTATATGTACATATTCTTATTCCATTCCTTTCCTTTACTTTATTTGTGTGTATTAGGTACAGTTGAAGTCGGAAGTTTACATACACTTAGGTTGGAGTCATTAAAACTCATTTTTCAACCACTCCACCAATTTCTTGTTAACAAACTATAGTTTTGGCAAGTCGGTTAGGACATCTACTTTGTGCATGACACAAGTAATTTTTCCAACAATTGTTTACAGACAGATTAATTCAGAAGTCACTGATCCAAAACCGCCATAAAAAAGCCAGACTACGGTTTGCACGTGGGGACAAAGGTTGTACTTTTTGGAGAAATGTCCTCTGGTCTGATGAAACAGAAATAGAGGGTGGAGGGGGCAGCATCATGTTGTGGGGGTGCTAGCATCATGTGGTGGGGGTGGCAGCATCATGTTGTGGGGGTGGCAGCATCATGTTGTGGGGGTGGCAGCATCATGTTGTGGGGGTGGCAGCATCATGTTGTAGGGGTGGCAGCATCATGTTGTAGGGGTGGCAGCATCATGTTGTAGGGGTGGCAACATCATGTTGTGGGGGTGGCAGCATCATGTTGTAGGGGTGGCAACATCATGTTGTGGGGGTGGCAGCATCATGTTGTAGGGGTGGCAGCATCATGTTGTAGGGGTGGCAGCATCATGTTGTAGGGGTGGCAGCATCATGTTGTGGGGGTGGCAGCATCATGTTGTAGGGGTGGCAGCATCATGTTGTAGGGGTGGCAACATCATGTTGTGGGGGTGCCTTGCTGCAGGAGGGACTGGTGCACTTCACAAAATAGATGGCATCATGAGGACGGAAAATATGTGGATATATTGAAGCAACATCTCAAGACATCAGTCAGGAAGTTAAAGCTTGGTTGCAAATGGGTCTTCCAAATGGACAACCCCAAGCATACTTCCAAAGTTGTGGCAAAATGGCTTAAGGACAACAAAGTCAAGGTATTGGAGTGGCCATCACAAAAATGTGTGGGCAGAACTGAAAAAACTTGTGCGAGCAAGGAGGCCTACATACCTGACTCAGTTATACCAGCTCTGTCAGGAGGAATGGGCCAAAATTCATCCAACTTACTGTGGTAAGCTTATGGAAGGCTACCCGAAACATTTGACCCAAGTTAAACAATTTATAGGCAATGCTACCAAGTACTAATTGAGTGTATGTAAACTTCTGACCCACTGGGAATGTGATGAAAGAAATAAAAGCTGAAATAAATAATTCTCTCTACTATTATTCTGACATTTCAAATTCTTAAAATAAAGTGGTGATCCTAACTGACCTAAGACATAGAATTTTTACTAGGGTTAAATGTCAGGAATTGTGAAAAACTGAGTTTAAATGTATTTGGCTAACGTGTATGTAAACTTCCGACTTCAACTGTAGTTGTTGTGAAATTGTTCGATTACTTGTTGGATATTACTGCACTGTGGGAACTAGAAGCACAAAGCATTTCGCTTCACTCGCATTAACATCTGCTAACCATGTGTAAGTGACCAATAACATTTGATTTGATTTGAAATATGTACAGTGCAACCAGGTCTCACAGTCTCCCTTCAGAATTAGACATTCACCCATGTTTATCAAACGTCAAATTTCGAAATGCATAAAGTTAAGTTTAGGCGTTAACTCCAAAAGGTTTAGGCATTAACTACTTAACGACCAACTTTATTGGTCACGTGCACATGTTTAGCAGATGTTAATGCGAGTGTAGTGAAATGCTTGTGCTTCTAGTTCCCACAGTGCAATAATATCTAACAAGTAATCGAACAATTTCACAACAGCTACCTAATACACACAAATGCAAAGGGATGAAATAAGAATATGTACTCTACATATAAATATATGGATGAGCGATGGCCGAGAGGCATATTAAAGTGGCCAATGATTTTAGTCTGTATGTAGGCAGCAGCCTCTCTGTGTTAGTGATGGCTGTTTAACTACTTACGGAGTGGTGGGGCGCTAGCGACACTACCCGGGGGGCACTCCCGACACTACCCGGTGAAATGCAAGGCGCCAAATTCAAAATCCAAAAGTTGAATTATTAAACATTCATCAATATACAAGTGTTGCATAGTCATCAAAAGCTCTGCTTCTTGGAAATATCACAGTGTTGTCAGATTTCAAAAAGGCTTTACGGCGAAAGCACAACATTTGATTGTTTGAGGGTAGCACAATATTTCTGCATTAGCATAAATTCATAAACCATCGCAGTTCACACAAAACACATTTCACAGCGAAAACAAATACCTTACCTTTTGAAGAACTTCTGCTGAGGGCTTCCCAAGTGTCCAACGAAGACATCCAATGGTTCTTTTGTTCGAAAAAGTAATTTATTATATCCATAAATCTCAGTTTGGTTGGCGCGTTATGATCAGAAAATCCAACGTCGAATCGCCCATTGAAACGTGAAGAGAACGCGTTTAAATATACCTATAAACTTTACCTAAACAAATCAAATACAAATCCTTTACCTAAACAAATCAAATGCATCCTTAGCTATCCTTTTATGAATATTAGCGATAATATTTCACTCGGATGGTCACCTATACCTTATATAAGTAAAATAAAGTGGGGCGCGCAGCCAGACTCGCGCCCGAGAAAACTTGTTGACATCTGAGCTACCTTGGCCATTCCTGTACCTATTCGTTCTGTTTACTCCAATCTCTCTGAGTCTTTATATATAGACTGGTGACATCTAGTGGAAGCCATAGCTACTGCAGTCTGCTAAATGAGTTCTGTTATACTCACAGACATTATGTTAACACTTTTAGAAACCTCAGAATGTTTCCTATCCAATAGTACTAATTCTGTGCATATCCTATTTTCTGAGCCTGAGTGGCAGGCATTTTGCTTTGGGCACGCCAGACTTTCCAAAACCGTCACCTCACCTGCCGCTCCCTAAGAAGTTAACTCTGAGTGGTTAAGGTTTGAGATAGGCTTAAAACAAAAATTGCTGGATTCAACTTTCTGGCAACCTTTGGAATCCGAGGCAGATCCACCATCCCTATCTGCAACCCCCAAAACCTAGCGCTCACTGTTGCCCCTAGTGGCCGGTTTTCACGTAATCTCCCGCCTAATACAGACTTGTATCACTGGTGACCTGGCTGGTGTGTCTCTGTGTGTGTGTGTGTGTGTGTGTCTGTCTGTGTGTGTCTGGTATATTCCGGACAGCAACTATCACAACAACAACAATAACTACAACAACTAAAAAGCTATACACCTACATGATACAAAAGACACATAAATAATGAGAGAGAGAGAGAGAGAGAGAGGGGAGAGAGAGAGAGAGAGAGAGAGAGAGAGAGAGAGAGAGAGAGAGAGAGAGAGAGAGAGAGAGAGAGAGAGATTAGTTAACAAACAAAGAGACCTTGAGAAAGAGCGAGGAAGGTGAGAAACTACATGGGGAATGCCATAGGTGGGGCAGCGAGATGAGATGTTTTTAAAATAGAAAAACAGCGCATAGAAGGAATGCCACAGGTGTGTGTCTGTGTGTGTGCGTGTTGGGGAGACCCCCCTCTCTACCTGTCAAGGTGTGTAGCTATTGAGTTCTCTTTGAACTGCACCTGCTAAGCCTCAGTTTAGATGGTTCAAACCTAGCTCAGGATCCCTCAACTACACACACACACACTCCTCTCATCATCCTCCAGAACTACTGAGATACCTGAGCCGAAGTGGCAGGTTGTTGAGCCGAAGTGGCAGGTTCCCCTGTGTGTGTGTGTGTGTTTATAGGTGGATTTCTCTCTCTTTTTCTCTCTCTTGCTCCCTCTCTCTCTCTTCCTCCCTCTCTGTCTCTCTCTCTCTCTCGCTCTCTCTCTCTTCTTCGCTCTCACTCTCTCTTCCTCCCTCCCTCTCTGTCTCTCTCTCTCTCTCTCTCTCTCTGGGAAGGGTCCTGGTCACTCTATCTCTCTTCCCCCCCTTCTCTCTCTCTCTCTTCTTCTCTCACTCTCTCTTCCTCTCTCTCTCTCTCTCTCTCTCTCTCTCTCTCTCTCTCTCTCTCTCTCTCTCTCTCTCTCTCTGGGAAGGGTCCTGGTCACTCTATCTCTCTTTCCCCCTCCCTCTCTCTCTCTCTCTCTCTCTCTCTCTCTCTCGCTCTCTCGCTCTCTCTCTCTCTTCCTCCCTCCCTCTCTCTTTTGTGTTTTTGAGGACCTCAGAGTTTTCAGGAGAGAAACTGGGAGGGGCTAGTCTAAATAACGGTTTGTGATGTGTTTCAGGGGAAGGGTCCTGGTCCCTAACAGCTTGGCCTCTTCAATGCTCTGGTAGAGGCTGATGGTGTTGGACCCCCCCTTACACAGTCTCATCAAGCAAATGCAGATGTTATTGGGGGATTTATTTTGGCCAACACTGGACACGCGCAGCACTGTAACACCTCCCTTTGCATGAGGGGGGGGGCAAGGGCTAGTTGACATTGGGGCCAGAGTGACAGCTTTTTCGTCTACAAGCTGCACAGAGATTTATGCACCAGCAGGGGGTGTGCTGGAGAGACATGGCTTGGGCTGTTCTGAGGAGAGCAGGGGACCTTGGGGATGTTTGGCATTTGTTCCTGTTGGATATGGAGCAGGTCGATATGTCAGCCATTACTTCATCCTACCGAGTTGTGCTTTGGGCGTGATAAAAGACTGTCTGTTCACAGAGACGTTTCACGGCCCTCTCATCCAGACCACAGTGCTGACATCCTCCAGCTTGCGGACCAGGCTTGTGAGAGCGGGGTTCACTAAGTTGGGTAGCAATCTGCCAGCGACATGGTGGAGGCTTCCTTCATGAAGTCCAGCAGGCTGCTGCAACAGGTGGTGGAGGCTTCCTTCATGAAGTCCAGCAGCCTGCTGCAGCAGGTGTTGGAGGGGTCCGTGCTAAAGCAGGTGTTGGAGGGGTCCGTGCTGCACAACTAGATTCTTTTCAGAGAGCTGCTGGGGGGAGCAGGCAGAGATTGGACCATCTGACCATGAATGACACTGACCTACCTCATTTCACCAAGCAAGGTGAGGGAATGATCCTATCATTCCAGTCTTTGGAGCTAGGAGACTTTTTCACAGTCAGCAAAAAAGGCTGTGTAGGGAACCTTTACGGACAAAAACCATCTGGCTGAGGGCAACATGGAGGCTGGGGGGGTTGGGACAGGGCTCTTCTAGAGAAGTATACAGCTGATCTACAGTGGAGGATTATATTGCTATGAACAGATACGTGTCAGTCCTTGGGGAGTCTGTCCTGTGGGGAGGGGGTGTCTGTCCTGTGGGGATGGGGTGTCTGTCCTGTGGGGAGGGGGTGTCTGTCCTGTGGGGATGGGGTGTCTGTTCTTCTTTTGTTCCAGGCTGGTGTTTTCTGCCCTGGGTGGGTGGGGTACATGTATATACACATCTTTTTTTTTTATATGTATGTATGTAATAAGTATGTTTTACATGAGTTATCTTGTTGTTATTAGTTGTTATTATTCCCAACCTTTTACAGTATGTTTTACATGAGTTATCTTGTTGTTATTAGTTGTTACTATTCCCAACCTTTTACAGTATGTTTACCTTGAGTTATCTTGTTGTTATTAGTTGTTATTATTCCCAACCTTTTACAGTATGTTTACCTTGAGTTATCTTGTTGTTATTAGTTGTTATTATTCCCAACCTTTTACAGTATGTTTACCTTGAGTTATCTTGTTGTTATTAGTTGTTATTATTCCCAACCTTTTACAGTATGTTTACCTTGAGTTATCTTGTTGTTATTAGTTGTTATTATTCCCAACCTTTTACAGTATGTTTACCTTGAGTTATCTTGTTGTTATTAGTTGTTATTATTCCCAACCTTTTACAGTATGTTTTACATGAGTTATCTTGTTGTTATTAGTTGTTATTGTTCCCAACCTTCAGCTCTATTCAGTCCCTCCCATCTATCTCTTAACACCATCTATATTGGATTTCTATTTGCCGTATATTTTTCAACTGTGCTGTGATGTTTCACAAACGTTCTAAACTTTCTGTTCACATAGTTTCTACAGATTGTAAAATAAAGTACTTTTTTTTTTTATGCTAAAAGTATTATTATATTATTGCTCGATTGACTATGACTTTTCAGATCTCCCAGTATTACTATCTGCAGAGTTAGCTCCAGGTAGATGTTTAAATTCTTCAGCCATTCCTGGACCTCTTACCAAAAACAAGCCACATTTGGACAGTACCAAAATAAATGATCTCTTCACAGCAAAAGCTGCAGACCTGGGAAGGTGGTATCCCACATATAAATATCATTCTATTGGTTGCAAGAATTCTATATAATAATTTAAGGTTGCAAGAATTCTATATAATAATTTAAGGTTGCAAGAATTCTATATAATAATTTAAGGTTGCAAGAATTCTATGTAATAATTTAAGGTTGCAAGAGTTCTATATAATAATTTAAATTGAAAATTTTTACATTTTTGAATCTGGTGTCGTTTTGCTTATCAGTTCATAAACCACGTGCCATGGAATCGCTACGTCAAAAAATATTTTCCCAACTATTTTGCAATCTATATGGTACGGCTGTCAATTTTTAGGTCCGTAAATGAAACTGGTATACTTTTTTATTCGTCACAATTTTCTTTAACCAATTCGGTCTTTAATGCAGGGCCGGCAGACAAGTTCCTTACTTTCTCCCCCTTCCACTTTCCTCTTCCATTTTTGCGGTAATGCCGCAAATAGTTGGTTGTAATTTTATTTTTATTATTATTTATTATAATTATATCACCCACGTGACCGATCGGCTTAAATCAGTCTTCTGTAGCAACATTTGTAATTGTGTTTTTATTCAAAAACGATCTAATGTAATCTATTACAAAAAATAAAGCAAACTGGATGGAATATGGAGAAAAATGCACCAAATTCTTCCTGATTCTCCAATACAGGAACGCTAACAAAAAGAATTCGCAGAAACTCGTTACTGAAGACGCAGTCATCTATGATTCTCTGAATTATATTTTAAAAGAGGAAGCTAATTATCTTAGGCAGATGTTCTCTTTTCTGTCATCCTCTCCCACTGAATGAAGATTACGGTAAGGAAATATTTCCAAATAATATAAACAATTTAATATTAATAAATGTACAGAACGATCAGTGCAAAGTCCAAATTACAGAGGAATAACTTTTTGAGGCTATTAAATCCTTTCGGTCTGGGAAAACCCCAGGGCTTGATGGCATACCGGTAGAGGTATATCAAGCATTTTTTGATATACTAAAAGCTCCATTGTTAGATTGTTTTAACTAGTCCTATAGAAATGGTAGTCTGTCAGGTACTCAGCAGGAAGGTCTGATTTCTCTATTATTAAAACAAGACCCAGATGGCAAATATAAAGACCCAGTCTATCTAAAAAACTGGAGGCCCCTTACACTTCAATGTTGTGATGCAAAAATACTAGCAAAATGCATTTTAGTTGTCCTTAGTTTTTAGGTCTTTTTGTGTTGCTGTTTTCTTCTGTCTTTTCCTTTTTTCTCTTTAGTTTATTCTCTTGGTTGTTGGTGCATTGGGGCGTTCTTGGGTTTGGGTAGTTTGAATTAAATGTATTTTTTATCTAAATTTTTCTTCTGGGGGACTGTGGAAGGCGTCTCCAATGGTTGAGGGACAGCTATTGGGGAACTGTGGGGTGGACTTGGAGGGTTCGGATTCACGTTTTTAGCTTGGTGGTAGATCTGTCAACGTGCCCTATTGACCCTGGATGCTTCTGTGTGTCGCTCTGAATAGGAGTCTGTTGGATGACTGGTATAATGTAGTTGTTGAGTGGATTCACTGCAAGTATATTAAATGTTTCGGATATTCAATATTTTATTTTTTTATTAAAGTACATTAAAAAAACATTAGCCAGTCAAGAAAATGACTCTGAGATACGAATAATAAAATCATACATGTAACATTAGCTAGAAAGCCAGCTAGCTAACAGTACACTTTAACTTGAAATGAAACCACTTTCTGTCAAAATTAGAAATGTGTAATATCTGAAAATGTAGGTAGCAAGACTATCTTACCTGTATATCTCATGGATGGACACGTCTTCTGTCAGATGCCATGGTTGCGCTTAGTTTGAAGATGAAATCCTTAGATAGATGTTTCGCCATTTCATACTCGAATACTATCATACTCGAATTCCACTGATTTCAAAACTCGGTCCTCCAGAAAGTGGAAAGCAACACTTGCAGAAATATTGGAGGTGCTACCCTCAAACAATCAATTGTTGTGCTTTCGCCATAAAGCCTTTTTGAAATCTGACAACGCTGTGATATTGCCAAGAAGCAGAGCTTTTGATGACTATGCAACACTTGTATATTTATGAATGTTTAATAATTCAACTTTTGGATTTTGAATTTGGTGCCTTGGATTTCACCGGGTAGTGTCAGGAGTGGGTAGTGTCGCTAGCGCCCCACCACTCTGTAAGTAGTTAACTTCTTAGGGAGCGGCTCCCGAGGTGACGGTTTTGGAGTGTCTGGTGTGCCCAAAGTAAAATGCCTCCCACTCAGGCCCAGAAAATCCATAAATCTCAATCTCAGTGAGAAAATAGGGTAACAATAATATGCTCCCTCTGATTGTCTGAGTGTGACCACCTCCCCGTGGGTTACTGCAGCTAGTGTTGCCAGCACTGCCACTGTCTGGGTGGGGGCACCCCACAGGAATCCCCACCGGCTAGGTACAAGGTCGTCAAGGTTCCCATTAGCAGATTTGAGAATTTCCTTGTATATTATGCTCTCCCATCAGGGGGCTTTGGCTTTGTAGGACCAACCCTGCCAGGCAGGCTCAGACTCCTGAGGGGGCGGTGCTGCTCTAGAAGGTCTCTGCCCGCATTTATCTTTCTGTCTTGGCTGCATAAAGGCTACTTACAGTAGGCCCATAAAACAGATAAGGACTTCTCTTTAGTGTATGGGTCTCTCAGGCTGGTGTCTAGGGTTTAGGATTGGGGAGCGTTCCATCATGATATGACAAGAAATAAATACATTTAGATAATATAATTTATTTTAAAAATGTATATCCCTCATCTGCACATAATGTAAAACTCTCCCTCGCAACTCCTGCTCACAGACACACATTGGTTCTGGGATATGCAACCGTTTCCTTTCTCACTCACTCACTTAACCACCACACTTTTCCAAACACCAAAAACACACACCACACCATCCATCACAATACATCCACACACACCGTGCCTTCTATGTCTTCTGTTTACTGTGTTTTTATCTCCAACATGTTGGTTGAGTACTTTTGTGTTCCAAATCGTTATATTTGAAGATGTGTTATTTTGCTAGTTATCCTTTCTTCGAATGCCGTCTTATCCATTCATAAAATGCTATAAATGGAAAGTTAAATAATTATTTTACAACATTCCCTATCTTGAATGGCATAGTGTAGTTGTAGTTTATTTAACAATTGTTTAATTTTATTGTTTTCCCATTCTATCTGTTTTATTAATTAAAATCCCTACTATTATTTGACTCCTCTATGAGAACTTTGTAATTTTTAGAATAGCCATGGAGTAGTCTTTGTGTCTCGGAACATTTGGTTGTCAATATACAGTTTATCGACTACGAGAGCTACACGCTTCCCTTTTAATATATTTTCCTTGAAGATTGGGTACAGAACTTTGCGCCGTTCTGCAATCTCCCTCAGGAAATGATCATTCATGCCTATTTTCGTGCCAGTGAGTCTTTTGCCCAGGTGTTTAACCATTACTCAAAGAAAGCAAATTTAGCAACGATTAGGCGCTCATATCTCTGTCCTCTTGGTCCAAAACGGTGCACACGTTGGAGTTGGATTTTATCGACAGCATCGAGTGGGATTTGAAGCGCTGTAAGAAATCATTCCTTCACTACTCGTTGGGAACTTCTCCTTCTCTTTCTTGAATACCAGTAAGGTCTCAATTTTCTCTCATAGATCTAGTCTGTATGTCAAGTAACACTTCTCTCAGAAAGATGTTCTCCTTTTTTAAGTTCATTAACATCCGTGTCTATCGTACTGCCTGTCCCTTTTAGCTTGTTTGTGTCTTTCTCCATTGTCGCAGATTTTTCGTCACTCATCTCGAGGCTCGTCCTTCAACTCCTTTATATCTTTACTGACAAATTCAAGTATTCCAAGTTTGTCATTTATCGCCTTTAACAAATCGCTTTACACGCTTACCATTCCCGGTGGTGAAAAGCATAAATCGTCTGTTCCCGTCGAGGAGTCACGTTTTCTTTGATTTGATTGAGATTGATTCTCCTTGTTTACTCTCCGTCGTGTTTGAGTGTTGCTTGTTTTTTTGCAATATTTGTCGATACATTTCTCTAGCCATATGATTTGTTTTGTGTTGTTATCCAGATTGAACATAATTACCCATGAGTATATGAAGTGCTAATATATAGACTAACTTATAGATATTTGAATATTACTTTTTTATTTTGAGGCTGTGTGCAGTCCGCCATCTTGTTTCTTTGTTGTGGGTACGGAGTGTGTGGTGTCAGAGTGAGAAGACATCCATCATTCTTAAATGGAAGAACCACCAACACTCTTCCTAGAGCTGGCCGCCCGGCCAAACTGAGCAATCGGGGGAGAAGGGCCTTTGTCAGGGAGGTGACTAAGAATCCGATGGTCACTCCGACAAAGCTCCAGAGTTCCTCTGTGGAGATAGCAGAACCTTCCAGAAGGAAAACCATCTCTGCAGCACACTCCACCAATCAGGAATTTATGGTAGAGAGGCCAGACGGAAGCCACTCCTCAGTAAAATGCACATGACAGCCCGCTTGGAGTTTGCCAAAAGGCTCCTAAAGACTCTCAGAACATGCTCTGGTCTGATGAAACCAAGATTGAACTCTTTGGCCTGAATGCCAAGCGTCGCTTCTGGAGGAAACCTGGTACCCTCCCTACGGTGAAGCATGGTGGTGGCAGCATCATACTGTGGGGATGTTTTTCAGCGGCAGGGACTCGGAGACTAGTCATTATCAAGGAAAAGGTTAACGAAGCAAAGTACAGAGAGATCCTTGATGAAAACCTGCTCCAGACCGCTCAGGACCTCAGACTGGGGCGAAGGTTCACCTTCCAACAGAACAAAGACCCTAAGCACACAGCCAAGACAATGCAGGAGTGGCTTCAGGGCAAGTCTCAGACTTGAACCAGATCTAACCAGATCTAAATAGCTGTGCAGCGATGCTCCCCATCCAATCTGACAGAGCTTGAGAGGATCTGCAGGGAAGAATGGGAGAAACTCCCCAAATACAGGTGTGCCAAGCTTGTAGCGTCATACCCAAGAAGGCTCAAGACTGTAATCTCTGCCAAAGGTGCTTCAACATAGTACTGAGTGAAGGGTCTGAATACTTATGTAAATGGAACTTTTTTAAATTAGCAAAAATGTAAAAAAAATAACTGTTATTATTATTATATTAATATTATTATTGTATGGAGCTTTACCTTCCATAGGAAGGCTCCTTCTTCATCAATACCTTCTTCTTCACCAGTTAGACCAAGTCAATACCTTCTTCTTCACCAGTTAGACCAAGTCAATACCTTCTTCTTCACCAGTTAGACCAAGTCAATACCTTCTTCTTCACCAGTTAGACCAAGTCAATACCTTCTTCTTCACCAGTTAGACCAAGTCAATACCTTCTTCTTCAACAGTTAGACCAAGTCAATACCTTCTTCTTCACCAGTTAGACCAAGTCAATACCTTCTTCTTCACCAGTTAGACCAAGTCAATACCTTCTTCTTCACCAGTTAGACCAAGTCAATACCTTCTTCTTCTTCATCCCTCTCTCTCTCTCTCTCTCTCTCTCTCTCTCTCTCTCTCCTCTCTCGCTCTCTGTCCCCCTCTCTCTCTCTCTCTCTCTCTCTCTCTCTCTCTCTCTCTCTCTCTCTCTCTCTCTCTCTCGCTCTCTGCCCCTCTCTCGCTTCCTCTCTGCCCCTCTCTCGCTCTCTGCCCCTCTCGCTCTCTGCCCCTCTCTCGCTCTCTGCCCCTCTCTCGCTCTCTGCCCCTCTCTAACTCTTTCTGTAATGTTCTCTCTCTCTCTTTCTTTCTCTCTTTGTCATCCCTTTCCTCCATCCATCTCCCTGCCAGTTGGACCAAGACATTACCTCTTGGCTTCAGCAGCAATATAAATATCTCTGTTTCAACAGCATCCCAGTTTATATATAATAACTTTGGTTGCTGATTCTGTGGGATACAGAGAGGATAATTGGAAACTGGGAGTAGAGATCAAAACATGATGGGAAGCATTAAATGTAAGCAGCAATGAAATATATATATAAAAAAAAAAAAATGAAAATAAATACCAGAAACTCTTTCATGAACTTGTGAGAGTTGGGAGGGTTGTACAGATTCGATCAGGAATGTAATGTGATATTATATGTGGAAGATGGGGAGGTCTAAGGTACTCTTTGGTTCCCTCTGTCTGTTCAGGGATATCATTTTACGGTTAAGAGTTCATCCACTTCATGGTCAGATGGCAACTTGTGAATAATTGATCAGTAATGAACAGACAGTATCATGTTCTGTCGATCAGATCACTTGGTATTGATTTGAAAAGGAGGTTTGAGATCTAGTGGTAAGTGCTGTGTGTGTTTAGTGTGTGTGTGTGTGTGTGTGTGTGTGTGTGTGTGTGTGCGCACGCTTAGGGATTAGGGTAAGTAGAGCCTTAAAGTCTCCAGGGTTTGAAATCAGACTTAATAAAGTAGTGTGCCGGTAAAGAAGCGCCATCGGATGCTTCTCAGGCCAGACTGTTTTAGCCAGAGAAGAGCAGGAGTAGCATAAGAACTGATGGGAATTGGCTATTAAAGAGATGCTCCGGAACTTTCCCCCACGTGGGACAATTCGAGTTCCAGCCAATGAGGTTCAGCCTCTCATTGACAGCTAGCAAGATGCGCACACAGCAGAAAGCACAAATAATGCTTAAACAAATATAAACAATGTAATTACAGAGAGAAACTCAAAATACCAACACGTGAGAAATACTGTACTTTATTAGTGTTTCAATTAAACCATTAATTAAATTCCACTTATTTAAGTTTATCTAAGTCTTAAGGAACTATATTGAGCCATTACATCACTTCCTGTTTCACTAGGGTATAAAAATGAGGTAGTAACACGCATCCTTTGTCATCCATGAAGAAAACAAAAGAACTGGCAGTTCAAAAGAGACAGATGGTCGTAGACCTTCATAAATCTGCTAATGGCTACAAGAAGATCCACAAACGATTGAATATACCACTGAGCACTGTCAGGGCAATTATTTTTAAAAAAATCAAAAGATATGGAACAGTTGAAAACCTCACGGGTAGAGGACACAAATTACATTTTGCCCCCCCCAGGATAGGGAGGAGGATGGTGAGAGAAGCAACAAAATCCCCAAGAATCACTGTGAAAGAATTGCAGGCCTTGGTGGCGTCTTGGGGGTCACCAGATTTCAAAAAGCACCATCAGACGCCACCTCCACAACCACAGGCTCTTTGGAAGGGTTGCCAGAAGAAAGCCCTTTCTGACCCCAAAGACACAGACGCCAGCGCTTGGTGTTTGCCAAACGTAATTTAAATGATGACTGGAAGAAGGTGCTCTGGTCAGATGAGACCAAAATTGAACGTTTTGGTCTGATACAGCATCAGCGTGTTTGGCGTGGAAACAGAGATGCATACAAGGAGAGGCACTTCATACCCACGGTGAAATCTGGAGGGGGGTCAGTGATGTTTTGGGACTGTTTTAATTCCAACGGTCCTGGTTGGTTAAGATTGATGGCATAATGAATTCCACCAAATATCAGGCAATTTTGGCTGACAATCTGGTTGCCTCTGCCAGAAGGCTGGGACTTGGCCGTAGGTGGACTTTCCAACAAGACAATGACCCGAAACATACCTCAAGATGCACACAGAAATGTATTCTGTGACAACAAAATCAATATTCTGCCATGGCCATCTCAGTCGCCCGGACACTCAATCCAATCGAAAATCTGTGGGCTGAGTTGAAGAGGGCAGTTGATAAGCGCAAACCCAAGAATGTGAAGGATCTTGAAAGGATCTGCATAGAGGAAGGGTCCAGAATCCCTCCAAATGTGTTTCTTAACCTTTGTCAAACCTTACAGGAAAAGACTCCATGCTGTTATCCTTGCCCGAGGTGGCTGCACTAAGTACTAAATGAGGAGTGCCAATAATTATGAAACCTTGATTTTGGTTAAACTTATTTTGTATTAAATAATTGTATGATTTTGCTTGGTTCCATTGAAACATTAATAAAGTACAGTATTTCTCACATGTTGGTTTTTTTGAGTCTTTATAATTATATTGTTTATATTTTTGTTAAGTATTGTTTGTGCATTGCCAGTCAAGGGTGCCAGTAAATACAGTATGTGACGGAGCACGCAATTTTCAGGGACCACTTTTCACTTACGCTACGCTTGCGCTACAAAGACACTGGAGAATCTCTTAAAAGTGGCAAGTTATTATTTACAAATGTGGGTGTAGATTTTCCTTCAGTCGGGATGTGTGGTTGTGTGTGAGTGTGTGTGTGTGTAGTGTGTGTGTGTGTGTGTGTGTGTGTGTGTGTAGTGTGTTTATTGATTACAGCTGTGAGTCTTTCTGGGTGAGTCTCTAAGAGATTTGCACACCTAGATTGTACCTTATTTGTACATTAGTATTTTACAAAATGTTTCAAGCTCTGTCAAGTTGTTTGTTGATCTTTGATAGACAGCCATTTTCAAGTCTTACCATAGATTTTCACGCTGATTTAAGTAAAAACTGTAACTAGGCCAGTCAGAAACATTCAATGTCATCTTGGAAAGCAACTCCGGTGTAGATTTTGGCTTTGTGTTTTAGGTTATTGTCCTGCTGAAAGGTGAATTTGTCTCGCAGTGCCTGGTAGAAAAGCAGATTGAGTTAGGTCTCCCTCTAGATTTTGCCTGTGCTTAACTTTATTCCGTTGCTTTTTAATGACAAAAACAAAAAACTCCCTAGTTCTTATCGATGACAAGCATACCCATAACATGATTTACTCATCTGCCAATCGGTGCCCTTCTTTGCGAGGCATTGGAAAACCTCCCAGGTCTTTGTGGTTGAATCTGTGTTTGAAATTCACTGCTCGGCTGTGGGACCTTACAGATAACTGTATGTGTTGGGATACAGAGATGAGGTAGTCATTCAAACATCATGTTAAACACTATTATTGCACACAGAGTGAGTCCATGCAACTTATTAAGTAAAAAAGCAAATTTTTACTCCTGAGCTTATTTAAGCTTGACTACATATGACTGAAGGAATTTCAGCTTTTCATTTTATAATTTTTCTAATGTCTAAAAACATGATTCCGCTTTGACATAATGTGATATTGTGTGTGACACAAAAAAAAATCTCAATTTAATCCATTTGTTAAATTCATGCTGTAACACAAACAAAAATTTTGAAAAAGTCAAGGGGTGTGAATACTTTTACCGTGAATACTTTTGAATACTCTTTTTACAATGTACCCAAAGTACGTACAATTCAAAGTCTGAATCATGATAAGTGAATTATTCAATTCACTTATCAATCCAGCTCAATCTGCACTATTTATACAATAACAGAATCTCTGACTATCAGCACCCTAAAGTGCGTCCCAAATGGCACCCTATTTCCTACATTGTACCCTATTCCCTATGGGCTCTGGTAAAAAGTAGTGCACTATAAAGGGAATAGGGTGCCACTTGTGAATGAACCTGGAACACTTCCCCTTCTATTCTACAACTCTAATCTAAAACAATGGATTCCATTCAGGCATTCCGCACCCCTCTCTATCTCCCTCTTTCTCCATCTCTCTCTCTCTCTCTCTCTCTCTCTCTCTCTCTCTCTCTTCTCAGAATGTAGATTTGACCACAAGGTTAGGGAGTCAGTTGGAGGGAGGGAAGGAGGGAGGGAGGGAGAGGATGGAGGGAGGGAGGGAGGGAGGGAGAGGAGGGAGGGAGAGGATGGAGGGAGGGAGGGAGGGAGAGGAGGGAGGGAGAGGAGGGAGAGGAGGGAGGGAGAGGATGGAGGGAGGGAGGGAGAGGAGGGAGGGAGAGGAGGGAGAGGATGGAGAGAGATGAGGGATGAAGGGAGGGTGGGATGGATGGATGGAGTGAGGGATGGAGTGAGTGAGTGGATGGAGGGAGAGAGGGAGGGAGGGAAGGAGGGATAGAGGACGAGGATGGAGAGAGGGATGGAGGGAGAGGATGGAGAGAGAGGAGGGATGGAGAGAGGGATGGAGTGAGAGGATGGAGAGAGAGGAGGGAGGGAGTGAGAGGATGGAGAGAGAGGAGGGAGGGAGTGAGAGGATGGAGAGAGAGGAGGGATGGAGGGAGGGAGATAATTTTGGGGAACATATTTTGGAAAAGAGGGAAAGGTTATTTCAGGATGGCAGTTGGTCTCATTTACTCATTCTCTTGTTCTGCAAGGGGAACAGGTTATCAAATCAAATCAAATTTTATTTGTCACATGCTCCGATACAACAGGTGTAGACCTTACAGTGAAATGCTGAATACAACAGGTGTAGACCTTACAGTGAAATGCTTACTTACAAGCCCTTAACCAACAATGCAAATTTAAAGAAAAATAAAGGGGGTAAGTAACAAAAATATAAAAATAACAAATAATTAAAAAGCAGCAGTAAAATAACAATAGCGAGGCTATATACAGGGTGTACCGGTACAGAGTCAATATGCGGGGGCACCAGGTAGTCAACTAATTGAGGTAATATGTACATGTAGGTAGAGTTATTAATGTGATAGGAGGGGAGGGCAATGCGAATAGTCAGGGTAGCCATTTGACTAGGTGTTCAGCAGTCTTATGGCTTGGGGGTAGAAGCTGTTTAGAAGCCTCTTGGACCTAGACTTGGCGCTCCGGTACCGCTTGCCGTGCGGTAGCGGAGAGAACAGTCTATGACTAGGGTGGCTGGAGTCTTTGACCATTTTTAGGGCCTTCCTCTGACACCGCCTGGTATAGAGGTCCTGGATGGCAGGAAGCTTGGCCCCAGTGATGTACTGGCCCGTACACATTACCCTCTGTAGCACCTTGCGGTCGGAAGCCGAGCAGTTGCCATACCAGGCGGTGATGCAACCCGTCAGGATGCTCTTGATGGTGCAGCTGTAGAACCTTTTGAGGATCTGAGGACCCATGCCAAATATTTTCAGTCTCCTGAAGGGGAATCGGTTTTGTTGTGCCCTCTTCACGACTGTCTTGGTGTGTTTGGACCATGTTAGTTTGTTGGTGATGTGGACGCCAAGGAACTTGAAACTCTCGACCCGCTCCGCTACAGCCCTGTTGATGAGAATGGGGGCGTGGATCGGTCCTCCTTTTCCTGTAGTCCATGATCATCTCCTTTGTCTTGATCACGTTAAGGGAGAGGTTGTTGCCGTGGCACCACACGGTCAGGTCTCTGACCTCCTCCCTATAGGCTGTCTCATCGTTGTCTGTGATCAGGCCTACCACCTTTGTGTCGTCAGGAAAACTTAATGAGTGTGTGTGTGTGTATGTGTGTGAGTGTGCATCTCTTCAGTATTATATCCTCTCGTTCCGCTTGCTGGACCAACGTGTCAAACTTGGCCTTCGTTAGCCAATACAGAAATACCGGGAGAAACTCCCAGCCATTTTGGCT
>CM059811.1:5402586-5412586 GCA_030435695.1 Brachymystax lenok tsinlingensis | reverse complement strand
TAGGAAAAATGTATAGGTATATTTGAACGCGTTCTCTTTACGTTTCAATGGGCTATTCGACATTGGATTTTCTGAATATAACGCGCCAACCAAACGGAGATTTATGGATATAATAAATTACTTTTTCTAACAAAAGAACCATTGGATGTCTTCGTTGGACACTTGGGAAGCCCTCAGCAGAAGTTCTTCGAAAGGTAAGGGATTTGTTTTCGCTGTGATATGTGTTTTGTGTGAACCGCGCTGGTTTATGAATTTATGCTAATGAAATCTGACAACGCTGTGATATTGCCAAGAAGCAGAGATTTTGATGACTATGCAACACTTGTATATTGATGAATGTTTAATAATTCAACTTTTGGATTTTGAATTTGGCGCCTTACATTTCACCGGGTAGTGTCGGGAGTGGGGCCCCACTGCTCCCTAAGGAGTTAAGTTGTTTGGTTGGCCAGCCAGAGAAATATGAACGACCTCCCAAAAACTCTGCCTGTCTCCCAAATGGCACCCTATTTCCTACCCCATAGGCCCTGGTCAAACGTAGGGCACTAGCTCCATAGGCCCTGGTCAAACGTAGGGCACTAGCTCCAAATGGCCCTCGTCAAACGTAGGGCACTAGCTCCATATGGCCCTGGTCAAACGTAGGGCACTAGCTCCGTAGGCCCTGGGCGCTACATAAGAGAAAGAGTGGGACACCTTGAGTCCTGCAGTAAAGGTGAACCAAAGTTCCTCTACCTCTCTGCAGTGTGTGTGTGTGGGTGTGTGTGTGTGTGTGGAGTGGTTTGGGTAATTGAAAATGGCCAGGAAACCTACAGAGCGACCGGAGGAGACACAGGGAGCTGTCAAGTGGATAGGATGTTGCAATGCTGATTGTGGGTCAGAGCGGGCGGAGTGTATTTGTGTGTGTGTCTGAGTGTGTGTGTGTGTCTGTGTGTTTGTGTGTGTGTATGTGTCTGAGTGTGTGTGTGTGTTTGTGTGTGTGTGTGTATGTGTCTGAGTGTGTCTGAGTGTGTGTGTGTCTGAGTGTGTGTGTGTGTCTGAGTGTGTGTGTGTCTGAGTGTGTGTGTGTCTGAGTGTGTGTGTGTCTGAGTGTGTGTGTGTCTGAGTGTGTGTGTGTGTCTGAGTGTGTGTGTGTGTGTGTGTGTGTGTGTGTGTGTGTCTGAGTGTGTGTGTGTGTCTGAGTGTGTGTGTGTCTGAGTGTGTGTGTGTGTCTGAGTGTGTGTGTGTCTGAGTGTGTGTGTGTGTGTCTGAGTGTGTGTGTGTCTGAGTGTGTGTGTGTGTCTGAGTGTGTGTGTCTGAGTGTGTGTGTGTCTGAGTGTGTGTGTGTCTGTGTGTGTGTGTCTGAGTGTGTGTGTGTCTGAGTGTGTGTGTTTCTGAGTGTGTGTGTGTCTGAGTGTGTGTGTGTGTCTGAGTGTGTGTCTGAGTGTGTGTGTGTGTCTGAGTGTGTGTGTGTGATCAGCTAGAGTTTTACTTCCTGTTTCATAACTAAGCTTTCTGCTGTCTAATCTCCAATGAGATCAGAGGAGATCAGAGAGGCAGAGGGAGAGAAGAGAGAGGAAGAGAGAGAGGAAGAGAGATAGATCAGAGAGGCTATTTATCGAAGGGGTAAAGGTATTCCAGAGACCTCAAAGAAGAGGATACTGACCTCAGATGACCTGCCCAATGAGAAGAGACGATTGACCTCAGGTGACCTGCCCAATGAGAAGAGGCGATTGACCTCAGGTGACCTGCCCAATGAGAAGAGGCGATTGACTTCAGGTGACCTGCCCAATGAGAAGAGGCGATTGACTTCAGGTGACCTGCCCAATGAGATGAGACGATTGACCTCAGGTGACCTGCCCAATGAGAAGAGGCGATTGACCTCAGGTGACCTGCCCAATGAGAAGAGGCGATTGACTTCAGGTGACCTGCCCAATGAGAAGAGGAGATTGACCTCAGGTGACCTGCCCAATGAGAAGAGGCGATTGACCTCAGGTGACCTGCCCAATGAGAAGAGGCGATTGACCTCAGGTGACCTGCTTAGCTACCTGTGTATGTATTTTTATTCCACAGATTCTGATATGATCCTAGATGGTATATGATCCATAGTCTGATATGATCCTAGATGGTATATGATCCATAGTCTGATATGATCCATAGTCTGTAAGGGGTCTCAGAAGTAGTCAGAAGAGTAGGAAGTCAGTTTGAGCAAGAAGTCGAGATGAGACTTGGATGAAGAGAAACATGACTGCTTTAGGACCATATGACGTCACACGTTCACCTCTCACAATAGTGACATTGAGAGAAACGGAAAGAAAGGGGGGAGAAAATTAAACATCATGTTGAAATCTAAATCAGACGAACAGTTCACTTCCTCCTCAGAAAAGCTGAGACAAGAGCGGAGCCACAGTTTTATTGCTGAGTCAGATAGAGCTGAAACGAGAGCGGAGCCACAGTTTTATTGCTGGAGTCAGATAGAGGCTGAAACGAGGCGGAGCCACAGTTTTATTGCTGAGTCAGATAGAGCTGAAACGAGGCGGAGCCACAGTTTTATTGCTGAGTCAGATAGAGCTGAAACGAGAGCGGAGCCACAGTTTTATTGCTGAGTCAGATAGAGCTGAAACGAGAGCGGAGCCACAGTTTTATTGCTGAGTCAGATAGAGCTGAAATGAGAGCGGAGCCACAGTTTTATTGCTGAGTCAGATAGAGCTGAAATGAGAGCGGAGCCACAGTTTTATTGCTGAGTCAGATAGAGCTGAAACGAGAGCGGAGCCACAGTTTTATTGCTGAGTCAGATAGAGCTGAAACGAGGCGGAGCCACAGTTTTATTGCTGAGTCAGATAGAGCTGAAATGAGAGCGGAGCCACAGTTTTATTGCTGAGTCAGATAGAGGCTGAAATGAGAGCGGAGCCACAGTTTTATTGCTGAGTCAGATAGAGCTGAAATGAGAGCGGAGCCACAGTTTTATTGCTGAGTCAGATAGAGCTGAAATGAGAGCGGAGCCACAGTTTTATTGCTGAGTCAGATAGAGCTGAAATGAGAGCGGAGACACAGTTTTTATTGCTGAGTCAGATAGAGCTGAAACGAGGCGGAGCCACAGTTTTATTGCTGAGTCAGATAGAGCTGAAATGAGAGCGGAGCCACAGTTTTATTGCTGAGTCAGATAGAGCTGAAATGAGGCGGAGCCACAGTTTTATTGCTGAGTCAGATAGAGCTGAAATGAGAGCGGAGCCACAGTTTTATTGCTGAGTCAGATAGAGCTGAAATGAGAGCGGAGCCACAGTTTTATTGCTGAGTCAGATAGAGCTGAAATGAGAGCGGAGCCACAGTTTTATTGCTGAGTCAGATAGAGCTGAAATGAGAGCGGAGCCACAGTTTTATTGCTGAGTCAGATAGAGCTGAAATGAGAGCGGAGCCACAGTTTTATTGCTGAGTCAGATAGAGGCTGAAATGAGAGCGGAGCCACAGTTTTATTGCTGAGTCAGATAGAGCTGAAATGAGAGCGGAGCCACAGTTTTATTGCTGAGTCAGATAGAGCTGAAATGAGAGCGAGCCACAGTTTTATTGCTGAGTCAGATAGAGCTGAAATGAGAGCGGAGCCACAGTTTTATTGCTGAGTCAGATAGAGCTGAAATGAGAGCGGAGCCACAGTTTTATTGCTGAGTCAGATAGAGCTGAAATGAGAGCGGAGCCACAGTTTTATTGCTGAGTCAGATAGAGCTGAAATGAGAGCGGAGCCACAGTTTTATTGCTGAGTCAGATAGAGCTGAAATGAGAGCGGAGCCACAGTTTTATTGCTGAGTCAGATAGAGCTGAAATGAGAGCGGAGCCACAGTTTTATTGCTGAGTCAGATAGAGCTGAAATGAGAGCGGAGCCACAGTTTTATTGCTGAGTCAGATAGAGCTGAAATGAGAGCGGAGCCACAGTTTTATTGCTGAGTCAGATAGAGCTGAAATGAGAGCGGAGCCACAGTTTTATTGCTGAGTCAGATAGAGCTGAAATGAGGCGGAGCCACAGTTTTATTGCTGAGTCAGATAGAGCTGAAATGAGAGCGGAGCCACAGTTTTATTGCTGAGTCAGATAGAGCTGAAACGAGAGCGGAGCCACAGTTTTATTGCTGAGTCAGATAGAGGCTGAAATGAGAGCGGAGCCACAGTTTTATTGCTGAGTCAGATAGAGCTGAAATGAGAGCGGAGCCACAGTTTTATTGCTGAGTCAGATAGAGCTGAAACGAGAGCGGAGCCACAGTTTTATTGCTGAGTCAGATAGAGCTGAAATGAGAGCGGAGCCACAGTTTTATTGCTGAGTCAGATAGAGGCTGAAACGAGAGCGGAGCCACAGTTTTATTGCTGAGTCAGATAGAGCTGAAATGAGAGCGGAGCCACAGTTTTATTGCTGAGTCAGATAGAGCTGAAACGAGAGCGGAGCCACAGTTTTATTGCTGAGTCAGATAGAGCTGAAACGAGAGCGGAGCCACAGTTTTATTGCTGAGTCAGATAGAGCTGAAATGAGAGCGGAGCCACAGTTTTATTGCTGAGTCAGATAGAGCTGAAATGAGAGCGGAGCCACAGTTTTATTGCTGAGTCAGATAGAGCTGAAACGAGAGCGGAGCCACAGTTTTATTGCTGAGTCAGATAGAGCTGAAATGAGAGCGGAGCCACAGTTTTATTGCTGAGTCAGATAGAGCTGAAATGAGAGCGGAGCCACAGTTTTATTGCTGAGTCAGATAGAGGCTGAAATGAGAGCGGAGCCACAGTTTTATTGCTGAGTCAGATAGAGGCTGAAATGAGAGCGGAGCCACAGTTTTATTGCTGAGTCAGATAGAGCTGAAATGAGAGCGGAGCCACAGTTTTATTGCTGAGTCAGATAGAGCTGAAATGAGAGCGGAGCCACAGTTTTATTGCTGAGTCAGATAGAGCTGAAATGAGAGCGGAGCCACAGTTTTATTGCTGAGTCAGATAGAGCTGAAACGAGAGCGGAGCCACAGTTTTATTGCTGAGTCAGATAGAGCTGAAATGAGAGCGGAGCCACAGTTTTATTGCTGAGTCAGATAGAGCTGAAAGCGAGAGCGGAGCCACAGTTTTATTGCTGAGTCAGATAGAGCTGAAACGAGAGCGGAGCCACAGTTTTATTGCTGAGTCAGATAGAGCTGAAAGCGAGGCGGAGCCACAGTTTTATTGCTGAGTCAGATAGAGCTGAAACGAGAGCGGAGCCACAGTTTTATTGCTGAGTCAGATAGAGCTGAAATGAGAGCGGAGCCACAGTTTTATTGCTGAGTCAGATAGAGCTGAAATGAGAGCGGAGCCACAGTTTTATTGCTGAGTCAGATAGAGCTGAAATGAGAGCGGAGACATATTTTATTGCTGAGTCAGATAGAGCTGAAACGAGAGCGGAGACATATTTTATTGCTGAGTCAGATAGAGCTGAAATGAGAGCGGAGACATATTTTATTGCTGAGTCAGATAGAGCTGAAATGAGAGCGGAGACATATTTTATTGCTGAGTCAGATAGAGCTGAAACGAGAGCGGAGACATATTTTATTGCTGAGTCAGATAGAGCTGAAACGAGAGCGGAGACATATTTTATTGCTGAGTCAGATAGAGCTGAAACGAGAGCAGAGCCATGGTACAATTAGTCAAAACGATGATCCATGGTCCAACGTCACGGTCCAACGTCACGGTCCAACGTCACGGCTCGACCACTGCTTCATGGTTCAGGGCCGACCGCACTCCCATGACCCCAATCTCAGGGTCAACTCCCACCCCTCCCTCTCCCCGGCTCCCCCAAGAGAAGACTTTAAACAACCCCTCCACCCTCTACACCCTCCCCTCTCAGCTTGTAGCAATTACCATAAATTGAAAACTTGCATCCTGATGGCTTGAAACAACTCGTACAGCTTCCAATATTCCTCTTTCTCTCTCTCTCTCTCGCTCCCTCTCTCCCTCTCTCTCTCTCTCTCTCCTCTCTCTCTCTCTCTCTCCCCCTCTCTCTCTCTCTCTCTCTCTCTCTCTCTCTCTCTCTCTCTTTCTCCCTCTGTCTCTCTCTCTCCCTCTCTCCCCCTCTCTTTCTCTCTCTCCCTCTCTCTCTCTCTCCCTCTTCCCCCCTCTCTCTCTCCTATCATTGCTTAAGAGCTGTTGGACAACCGCAAAATCCGTCACAGACTTTCTCAACAGAAGAGAGGGAGACAGATGAGAGAGAAAACAAAAGATGAGGGATGAAGGGATAAAGAGAAGGAGGAGTAGGAAAACCAGGCAGACGGCTCAAGTGTGACTTTGAAATTGGACGTTTATCCATGTCTTGAGGAAAGTCAGGAAATGTCTTAGAGACCCGTTTCGAACGGAGCATCTTCTAAATCTGAAGTTTGGAGAAACGTGGATAAACGTCTCATTCTGCAACGAGACTGTGAGACCTAGTTGAGAAAAACAACATGACCCCATTGCCTGGTGTTCTGGTCCTTTGAAAAAAATGAGCAGAGGAGGAGGAAAGAAAGAGAAAGAGAGAGAAAAAAGAACAGAGGAATTCTCTCACAGTGTTGTTACCGAGACAGGATGGCAACATTCTGGAACGTTCCCCGAACATTCCGGAACATTCTGGAACACTGAGAAAGGTCACAAGGAACTTCTTGGGAGAGGACTAAAGCTGTCCCTCGTTTTGGCTTCAAATGAGATTTTAAGTGGGAGAATATGGTTGCAGTGTGTGTGTGTGTGTGTGTGTGTGTTTGTGTGTGTGTGTGTGTCTCTGTGTGTGTGTTTGTGTGTGTGTGTGTGTGTGTGTGTGTGTTTGTGTGTGTGTGTGTGTCTCTGTGTGTGTGTTTGTGTGTGTGTGTGTGTGTGTGTGTGTCTGTGTGTGTGTGTTTGTGTGTGTCTACACGTTTGTTGATGTTTGTTGATGTGCTTGTGTGTGTGCGCGCATGTGTGTGAGTTTGCACATGTTGTTTGATGTGTGTGTATCTGTGTGCATGAGTGTCAGTCCTCGTCTTGGTCTCAACTGAACAACACTAAGTGGGATGGCTGGAACGTTAATATTCTCCCAGATTCCACCTCTTCAAAGCCTCAAAACTCTGGAACACTGGGTTGGTCACAAAACAAAAAACAAAACAAAAAAACATCATGCTTCTCTGACAGTATGACATCATGCTTCTCTGACAGTATGACATCATGCTTCTATGACAGTATGACATCATCTTCTCTGACAGTATGACATCATGCTTCTATGACAGTATGACATCATCTTCTCTGACAGTATGACATCATGCTTCTCTGACAGTATGACATCATCTTCTTTGACAGTATGACATCATCTTCTTTGACAGTATGACATCATGCTTCTCTGACAGTGTGATGTTCATTTGCAGAATGTGACTTCTGGTAATGTGTGTGGTGATTCGTGAAGAGAACGCAGGCCAGACGCTAAAGTCATAAACTCTGTGAGATTATGTAAAGTACAGAGCGGAGAATATGAGTTAAACACACACACACACACACCTACACACATACACACACTAATGTATGTGAAGAATGGGGACATCCCATAAGAAACGTCAGGGCCTAGACAGATAGGGTGGCATGTGTCTTGTGGTTTTAAATACCACAAGAGAGACAGAAGAGGAGAGACAGAGAGACAGAGAGATAGAGAGAGAGAGAGAGAGAGAGAGAGAGAGAGAGAGAGAGAGAGAGAGAGAGAGAGAGAGACAGAGAGAGAGAGAGAGAGAGAGAGAGAGAGAGAGAGAGAGAGAGAGAGAGAGAGAGAGAGAGAGAGAAGAGAGACAGAGAGAGAGAGAGAGAGAGAGATTCTAGAAGAATCCTCTGCCCCTGGTGTTAGTCTCCACAATTCAGAGGTTAAATGCCTACTCTTCGCAGATGACCTATGCCTGCTGTCACCCACACCACATGGCCTACAGCAGAGCCTGGACCTGCTAGAGCAGTACTGCCAGACCTGGGCCCTGGCAGTAAACCCCAAAAAGACTAAAATAATGATTTTTCAGAGAAGATCCAGATCTCAGGAATTAGACCAAAGTTCTCAATTGGTACAAAATATATAGAGTACTGCACACACTACAACTACTTAGGTTTAAAAATAAGCTCAACTGGACACCTTAATGAGGCAGTGAATGAACTGAGAGAGAAAGCACGCAGGGCATTCTACGCCATTAAAAAACAAATTCAAATTGAAATACCTATTAAAATTTGGCTAAAACTTATTGAATGTGTCATTGAACCAATTGCACTTTATGGCAGCGAGGTGTGGGGTCCACTTGCAAAACAAGATTTCACCCAATGGGACAAACACCCCATTGAAACCCTGCATGCAGAGTTCTGTAAGATTCTCCTACATGTCCAGAGGAAAACTACAAACAATGCATGCAGGGCAGAATTAGCCAATATCCACTAATAATAAAAACTCAAAAAGAGCAATTAAGTTTTGGAAACATCTAAAATACAGTGACCCTCTCATATCATTACCAAGCCCTGCAATGCCAAGAGCTGAGCAAAGAAAAGAGTCCCCTCATCCAGCTGGTCCTGGGGCTGAGTTCACAAACCTGTTCTACTAACACACTGCAGCCTCAGGACCAGAACATCCAATCAATCAGAATAAACCAAATTACATCACAATCAAAACAAAACTACATTGCTCATTGGGAAACACAAGCACAAGCACAAAGCAAAATGCAGTGCTATCTGGCCCTAAATCGACAGTACACCGTGGCAAACTATTTGACCATGGTTACTGATCAAAACCTTAGAAAAACCTTGACAAAGTACAGGCTCAGTGAGCACAGCCTTGACATTAAGAAGGGTCGACACAGGAAAACCTGGCTCCCTGTAGAGGAAAGGCTGTGCAACCACTGCACCACAGCAGAACCTGAGACAGAGCTGCATTTCCTGACAACATGTCAAAAATATAAAACAATTAGAGAGTGTCATTTCCCCAAATTTGAAACCCTTATTCAAGGTTTCAAAGACCTCTCTGATGAGAATAGGCTACCCATCCTGTTGGGGAGGAAACAGAAAGCTGTGGGTTGGCAGCGCACTACATTGCTGCCTGCCATAAGATGAGGGACAGTGTCTGACAGACCAGTCAACCTGCACATGTCTTCTACTATATGCTTATTGTTGTTGTTCAATGTGGTTATTGTTGTTACTGTTGTCCTGTTGACAATTTTGATTATTAATTATGTTCATATTATAAATATCAAATGTAAGCTTTGGCAATATGTACATTGTTACGTCATGCCAATAAAGCAAATTGAATTGAATTGAATTGAATTGAATTGAGAGAGAGAGAGAGAGAGAAAGAGAGAGAGAGAGAGAGAGAGAGAGAGAGAGAGAGAGAGAGAGAAGAGAGACAGAGAGAGAGAGAGAGAGAGAGACAGAGAGAGACAGAGACAGAGACAGAGAGAGAGAGAGAGAGAGAGAGAGAGAGAGAGAGAGAGAGAGAGAGAGAGAGAGAGAGAGAGAGAGAGAGAGAGTATTACATTTAGGCGTTCAGAAACAACTCTAAGGGTCAGTTTAATTAGTTTTAATGGTATTTGTTTGCCCCTAGTGGCCGGGTTTTGACGCCGTCTCCTGACATCCTGGGGACCAAATGGCGTTGAGCTGCTGAACGGAACAATCAATACACTTACTACGCTGACGCCTTGACTAATCAATGACCAGATGAAACAGAGAAATAGTCATTTAACTTGATGTGGATAGAGATATGGAGACAGACAGACAGCGGAGAGGAAAAAGGGGTGAGGAGAGGTGAGGGAGGGAGGAGGGGGTGAAGTTGGGTGAGGAGAGGTGAGCTCTCTGACCCTGTGATGTCCCGTCTCTCTGACCCTGTGATGTCCCGTCTCTCTGACCCTGTGATGTCCAGTCTCTCTGACCCTATGATGTCCCGTCTCTCTGACCCTGTGATGTCCCGTCTCTCTGACCCTGTGATGTCTCCGTCTCTCTGACCCTGTGATGTCCCGTCTCTCTGACCCTGTGATGTCTCCGTCTCTCTGACCCTGTGATGTCCCGTCTCTCTGACCCTGTGATGTCC
>CM059811.1:5355086-5397586 GCA_030435695.1 Brachymystax lenok tsinlingensis | reverse complement strand
AGGGTCTGAGTGGGTCTGAGGAGGTCTGAGGAGGTCTGAGTGGGTCTGAGGTCTGAGAGGGACTGAGTGGGCCTGAGGTCTGAGGAGGTCTGAGTGGGTCTGAGGAGGTCTGAGTGGGTCTGAGGAGGTCTGAGGAGGTCTGAGGAGGTCTGAGTGGGTCTGAGGTCTGAGAGGGACTGAGTGGGTCTGAGGTCTGAGGAGGTCTGAGTGGGTCTGAGGTCTGAGAGGGTCTGAGATGGTCTGAGATGGTCTGAGAGGGTCTGAGATGGTCTGAGAAGGTCGGAGGAGGTTTGAGAGGGTTTGGGAGGGTCTGAGAGGGTCTGGGAAGGTCTGGGAGTAATAAACATTGATGGGTGGTACTTGGATTTTTATTTTCAGGGATAGTACTTAAGAACTCCAAATACTTTGAGAAATGTCAAGAATGAAGTCAAAATTACGTTTTGAGAATAAAGCAGCATTATTTCGAGAATAACTTTGAAATTAAATTTAGACATTAAAGTCGAAATATTTTGATATAAACTCAATATTTTTCTTTTGAAAATAAGGTCAACATTTTGAGAATCATTTTGAGTTATATTTCAAGATTAAAGAGGATTTGGTTAATTGCATGCCTCCCTGGCTCCCTGGAAACTGTACTTTAGAATTGGCTTTAGTAACAAAGAAATCCTTGATCTTTTAGGACATAATGACCATATTATTATAAGTATTAGGACCTTTAAGAGGTCACGCAAGCACACACACTATGATCATTGGTCATCGTCGATCAATTAGGCCTATGTTTAGATTATTTCAAGAAAGGGAGAACCCATCCATATATTCACAATTCTGAATTGCCTGGAATTAAAATGGAATTGACCCCAACCCTGGTTATTATGTGCTAAAAGAGCAGGAGAGCAGGATAGCAGGGAGGCAGGGAGGCAGGGAGACAGGGAGACATCCAATTAAACAAATCCCTGTTTTCAATCAGAAAACATATTATTTTTGAAATATTTCTACTTTATTCTTGAAGTTTAATTTCTAGTTCATAATTTCTTACCAGGGCCCTAAAATAGTCCACTATATAGGGAATAGGGTGCCAATTGGGACAGAATCTTCCCAACGTTCCAAACTTTAACTCTGGAATGGGATGGAATCTTCAAGGGACCGGAATGCTGGGCCAAAAAGAACCAGAAGCCAAAACAGAGAGAGAGATAGAGGCCTCAGGGGGAACAAGGGAGGGAGGGATTGGAGGAGTGGAGAGGAGGAAGACGAGTGAGGGATGGAGGGAGGGAGAAGAGAGGATGAGAGGTCAAGTGGGAATTCTACTATTTAGGCAGAGGGTCCTCATCGGTGCCAAAATCCAATCACTCACGAACCAAACATTATTCCTTGGCTCCTCTTTCCATATTTTCTCTGTCTGTCTCTCTCTCTCTCTCTCTCTCTCTCTCTCTCTCTCTCTCTCTCTCTCTCTCTCTCTCTCTCTCTCTCTCTCTCTCTCTCTCTCTCCTGTCTCTCTGTCTTCATCCTACAGTAAAACCTCCCCGTTAGTTATTTTCATGTCATTTAATTGATGGGGAACAGTCAGTAAGATTCCGGGTCGTGACCTGACGGTATTCCCGAGGCGAATGTGCTCTGACTCCCGTCGAAAACCGCAAACGAGTGACAGACACCACAACGACCAACCTCCTCTGAGAAAAAAATAGATGTTTTTTAGATGATGTTGTTTATTTCATTCCCTGAGTCACTACCCGGAATAATCGGAACGTCAAAATTCCCAAAAGAGCTGTTGGGAATGGGAGTACAGGGAGGTGTGGGGATGACTAGGTCACAGAGGGATGGATGGAGGGATACAGGGATGGAGGGATGGGTATATATGGAGGGAGGAGTGATGGAGGGATGGATGGATGGAAAGATGGAGGTATAGAGGGATGGAGGAATGGAGTAGGAGTTCTTCTGTACAAATTCCCAATAAATATGATTGGGTCCTCGTAGGCAGCCAGGTCACCTGTGATACAAGACAGTATTCGACATCCATCCATGTCTGAGAGCATCGGGATATGACTTGACAACTGGCCACTAGGGGCAACAGTGAGCAATGTTGCCTTCAGTAGGTTGCGGTTTTACTATGGCGTTGTGGACGGGAGGTGGCATCTGCCTCTGTTTGTTTATATTTTGTTTTAAGCCTATCCCAAACCTTAACCCTTACCTTAACCATTTGGAGGTATTGCCTGAACTTAACCTTAACCTTAAAGATTCTGAGTTTGACGTTTGACAAACATGGATGAATGTCTAATTCTGACATTAGACTGTGAGAGCTGGTAGCTCAAGGGATAGAGGGATGGATGCAGGAATGAAGTGATGGAGGGTTGGAAGGATGGAGAGATAATGAACCCAGGTAATGAACCCAGGTAATGAACCCAGGTAATGAGCCCAGGTAGTGAACCCAGGTAATGAACCCAGGTAATGAACCCAGGTAATGAAGAAGGTTGACAATGAAGAAGAGACACGTGGAGACATTCATGCTCATCTTCAATCCGCCTTATTGAGTGCCGCTGGAATGGAATAATGGACTAAGTGCCAATAGGTATTATAAGGGAATAAAGCAGGCAGTTTTAAATCCGGACCCTGAAGCCAGATGCAATTAGTAAAGAGAAAAGGCCATTTTGGATGCAAACAAAGTTGCCAATCTGGAGGCGTCTTCAGCTGGAGGACGATGTTTAATGTGACAAAGAAGGAGAGGAGGAGTCACACTCCTCTTTTGACCTCATACTCTGTTGTCTCATTTGCCATTCTTCACACACACCAACGCACTGCACGTAATTACACACACACACAAACACACAGGGGCGGACTGGGACATGAATCCGGCCCTGGCACTTAATCAACACCAGCGCACATCACTGCGCAGGCCATTATAAAAGCCAAGCTAAGGACTGCAAATTAAGTGTTAGTTACTACATGTCCAGACTAACATGTTCCACTGAATCAACACCTAACCTAAGTGTTAATTACTACAGGGTCCAGACTAACCTGTTCCCCTGAAACAACACCTACCCTAAGTGTTAGTTACTACAAGGTCCAGACTAACATGTTCCCCTGAATCAACACCTACCCTAAGTGTTAGTTACTACAGGGTCCAGACTAACATGTTCCCCTGAATCAACACCTACCCTAAGTGTTAATTACTACAGGGTCCAGACTAACCTGTTCCCCTGAATCAACACCTACCCTAAGTGTTAATTACTACAGGGTCCAGACTAACCTGTTCCCCTGAATCAACACCTACCCTAAGTGTTAGTTACTACAGGGTCCAGACTAACATGTTCCCCTGAATCAACACCTACCCTAAGTGTTAATTACTACAGGGTCCAGACTAACCTGTTCCCCTGAATCAACACCTACCCTAAGTGTTAGTTACTACAGGGTCCAGACTAACATGTTCCCCTGAATCAACACCTACCCTAAGTGTTAATTACTACAGGGTCCAGACTAACATGTTCCCCTGAAACAACACCTACCCTAAGTGTTAATTACTACAGGGTCCAGACTAACATGTTCCCCTGAATCAACACCTACCCTAAGTGTTAATTACTACAGGGTCCAGACTAACCTGTTCCCTGAATCAACACCTACCCTAAGTGTTAATTACTACAGGGTCCAGACTAACATGTTCCCCTGAATCAACACCTACCCTAAGTGTTAATTACTACAGGGTCCAGACTAACATGTTCCCCTGAATCAACACCTACCCTAAGTGTTAATTACTACAAGGTCCAGACTAACATGTTCCCCTGAATCAACACCTACCCTAAGTGTTAATTACTACAGGGTCCAGACTAACATGTTCCCCTGAAACAACACCTACCCTAAGTGTTAATTACTACAGGGTCCAGACTAACCTGTTCCCCTGAATCAACACCTACCCTAAGTGTTAATTACTACAGGGTCCAGACTAACATGTTCCCCTGAATCAACACCTACCCTAAGTGTTAATTACTACAGGGTCCAGACTAACATGTTCCCCTGAATCAACACCTACCCTAAGTGTTAATTACTACAAGGTCCAGACTAACATGTTCCCCTGAATCAACACCTACCCTAAGTGTTAATTACTACAGGGTCCAGACTAACATGTTCCCCTGAAACAACACCTACCCTAAGTGTTAATTACTACAGGGTCCAGACTAACATGTTCCCCTGAATCAACACCTACCCTAAGTGTTAATTACTACAGGGTCCAGACTAACATGTTCCACTGAATCAACACCTACCCTAAGTGTTAATTACTACAGGGTCCAGACTAACATGTTCCCCTGAATCAACACCTACCCTAAGTGTTAATTGACTACTGAGGTATTCAAGAAATAAGTTGTTCCATCTAACATGTCCAAGCAGGAATCCATGACTCAATACATTTTGGTGACCAACCTAATCCAGTGATTGTCATGAATTTTGGGTTGACAGACTATAGGTGTTATATTTCACTGTCGAAATAGAATTTCCTGATATTTACAAAAAAATAGAGATGAATTACATACATCTTTATGTGCACTAACTAATACCATAGGTTAATTAATTTGGAGTTCAACACCTTCAAAATATCTTGGTTATAAAATAATTTATATTGAGCTGAATATTGAGAGTTTACAACAACAACAAAAATTGTAACACACACTATAGAGCCACCGAGTTCTCAGAGGAGACAGATATAACAACAAAAACAGAAATAGAGACATTTTCCACATACATTTATGGAACTAATCATGGATGTATATATCATTTAGAACTTAGGGCAAGGAGAGAAACGGAGGGAGAGGGAGAACAATAAAAGTGGGAGAGGGAGAGAAATGAGGAGAGGGAGAGAAAGATGAGAGAGAGAGAGAGAGAGAGAGAGAGAGAGAGAGAGAGAGAGAGAGAGAGAGAGAGAGAGAGAGAGAGAGAAATGAGGGAGAGAGAGAGAAAGGGGGAGGGAGAGGGAGAGAAAGGAGGGAGAGAAAGAAAGGAGGGCGAGGGAGAGAAATAAAAGAGGGAGAGGGAGAGAAAGGGGAGAGGGAGCGAGATAATGAAAGGAGAGAGAGAAAGATAGGATGGAGAGAAAGAAAGGATGGAGAGAGAGAAAAGGGCAGGGAGAGGGAGAGAAAGGGGGAGGGAGTAGGAGAGAAAAGGAGGAGAGGGAGAGAAAGAAATTAGGGAGAGAAAGAGAAAGGGGGCGGGAGATGGAGAGAAAGGGAGGAGAGGGAGAGGGAGAGGGAGAGAAAGGGGGGAAAGGGAGAGAATGAAAGGAGGGAGAGAGAGAGAAAGAAGTGGGGGACAGAAAGGAGGAGAAGAACAGTGAGCGTGTCAGACATTCTTGGATGGGAAATCCCCTCAAGCCCGGTGTAGGTTGTGTGTGTGTATAGGTTGTGTGTGTGTATAGGTTGTGTGTGTGTATAGCTTGTGTGTGTGTAGGTTGTGTGTGTGTATAGGTTGTGTGTGTGTATAGGTTGTGTGTGTGTATAGGTTGTGTGTGTGTATAGGTTGTGTGTGTGTGTATAGGTTGTGTGTGTATAGGTTGTGTGTGTGTATAGGTTGTGTGTGTGTATAGGTTGTGTGTGTGTATAGGTTGTGTGTGTGTATAGGTTGTGTGTGTGTAGGTTGTGTGTGTGTATAGGTTGTGTGTGTGTAGGTTGTGTGTGTGTATAGATTGTGTGTGTATGTGCGTGTGTATGTGCACGTGTGGGTCAGAGAATTAGAGTGACCCTGAAAAGTGCGCTGAACTGTATAAATGTTACACTCCATAACCATTTCCCCTCCTCCTCCTCTTCCTCCTCCTCTTCCTCCTCCCTCCTCACACTCCAAACCCGCCTCACCCTTCCCGTGTCCCCCTAAACAACCCCATACCCCCTTCATTACCCTCCCTCCCTCTCTCCTTCCCCTCTCACAGAGGGAAGTGTCCATGGAGGGGTGAAAGGGAACAGAGGGTTCACACACCTGTCACAGAATTGTAGAACCTGACAGAGTGTGTATTGTACTAACCACCTTCAGCCAGTAGAAGCAGTGTTGAGTGGAGGCAATATTGAGTGGAGGCAATATTGAATAGAGGCAGTATTGTAGTACAGGCAGTATTGTAGTAGACCCAGTATTTTAGTAGAGGCAGTATTGAGTATAGGCAGTATTGAGTATAGGCAGTATTGAGTTGAGCCAGTATTTTAGTAGAGACAGTATTGCTTAGAGGCAGTATTGAGTGGAGACAGTACTGTAGTAGAGGCAGTATTGATTAGAGGCAGTATTGAGAGGAGGCAGTACTGAGTGTAGGCAATATTGAATAGAGGCAGTATTGTAGTACAGGCAGTATTGTAGTAGAGCCAGTATTTTAGTAGAGCCAGTATTGAGTATAGGCGGTATTGAGTATAGGCAGTATTGAGTTGAGCCAGTATTTTAGTAGAGGCAGTATTGCTTAGAGGCAGTATTGAGTGGAGACAGTATTGAGTGGAGGCAAAATTGAGTGGAGACAGTATTGAGTGAGACAGTATTGAGAGGAGGCAATACTGAGTGTAGGCAATCTAGATTAAAGACTGATCTAGATTAAAGACTAATCCTGGGTGGGGAATGACCAATGGGATCATAACGATACATTAGAAACCAAACTGAAGGTGGAATCATAACGATACAATAGAAACCAAACTGAAGGTGTAATCATAATGATACAATAGTAACCAAACTGAAGGTGTAATCATAATGATACAATAGTAACCAAACTGAAGGTGTAATCATAATGATACAATAGTAACCAAACTGAAGGTGTAATCATAATGATACAATAGTAACCAAACTGAAGGTGTAATCATAACGATACAATAGTAACCAAACTGAAGGTGTAATCATAATGATACAATAGAAACCAAACTGAAGGTGTAATCATAACGATACAATAGTAACCAAACTGAAGGTGTAATCATAACGATACAATAGAAACCAAACGTAAGGTGGGATCATGATGATACATTAAACGGCAGATAGCCTAGTGGCGGCAGGTAGCCTAGTGGTTAGAGCGTCGGACTTGTAACCAGTATTTTAGTAGAGACAGTATTGCTTAGAGGCAGTATTGAGTGGAGGCAAAATTGAGTGGAGACAGTATTGAGTGAGACAGTATTGAGAGGAGGCAATACTGAGTGTAGGCAATCTAGATTAAAGACTGATCTAGATTAAAGACTAATCCTGGGTGGGGAATGACCAATGGGTGGGTTTCCCTCTGGTAATTACCAATGGGTGACTTTCCCTGTGGGAATGACCAATGGGTTTGTTTCCCTGTGGGAATGACCAATGGGTGGGTTTCGCTGTGGGAATGACTTGCTTTTAGTTTCACATTCATGGCCTTGTTTAACACTAAAGACAACAATTACATTATTAATAATATTGTTTTATAATGGCAAAGCTAGCTATCATCTCTTGGAATTTTAAAAGTTTAAACGGTCGTATTAAAAGTTCCAGCTGTCTTGAGATAACGTTGAGAGAGAGCAAAGCTCCAAGAAACATACCTGCTTCTAAAGGACTAAAATAGAGAACCATTTTGTACAAACTGGCTGCTTTTTCATCAGCCCCAAACTGAAGGTGTAATCATAACGATACAATAGAAACCAAACTGAAGGTGTAATCATAACGATACAATAGAAACCAAACTGAAGGTGTAATCATAACGATACAATAGAAACCAAACTGAAGGTGTAATCATAACGATACAATAGAAACCAAACTGAAGGTGTAATCATAATGATACAATAGAAACCAAACTGAAGGTGGGATAATAACGATACATTAGAAACCAAACTGAAGGTGGAATCATAACGATACAATAGAAACCAAACTGAAGGTGTAATCATAACGATACATTAGAAACCAAACTGAAGGTGTAATCATAATGATACAATAGAAACCAAACTGAAGGTGTAATCATGGTGATACATTAGAAACCAAACTGAAGGTGTAATCATAATGATACACTAGAAACCAAACTGAAGGTGTAATCATAATGATACAATAGAAACCAAACTGAAGGTGTAATCATGGTGATACATTAGAAACCAAACTGAAGGTGTAATCATGGTGATACATTAGAAACCAAACTGAAGGTGTAATCATAATGATACAATAGAAACCAAACTGAAGGTGGAATCATAACGATACAATAGAAACCAAACGTAAGGTGGGATCATGGTGATACATTAAACGGCAGATAGCCTAGTGGCGGCAGGTAGCCTAGTGGTTAGAGCGTCGGACTTGTAACCGGAGGGTTGCAAGTTCGACTCCCTGAGCTGACAAGGTAAAAATCTGTTGTTCTGAACAAGGCAGTTAACCCACTGTTCCCTGGGCGCCGAAGATGTGGATGTTGATTAAAGGCAGCCCCCCGCACCTCTCTGATTCAGAGGGGTTGGGTTAAATGCGGAAGACACATTTCAGTTGAAGGCATTTGGTTGTACAACTGACTAATAATGGTGACTTTGAACAATGCTATTATTGCTCACACAATTTCTATTTGGCGCAAAATTGAAAAACAATGTAACTTGGAATTAAATGGAATGCCCATACTCCAATATTTCACAATAATGCCTTGCAATCTGGAAGGCGTGGAATCCGTACCCATGCCGATATCATAGACAGTAATGGTTTGACAACATTCCAATATTTTCAAGATACATACACATTACCAGGCAACTCATTTTTTCTATATTTGAAACTTAGGTCATCTGTGCTGGCTAATGGAATCCCTTGGGAAACCCAACTATCGAACCATCCAATGATGGGTTTGCTAAATACATTATCTGGGCTCCTGAAAGGACTGATCTCTACAATATATAAACAACTTTTGGAAAGCTCATATTCTGAGCTAGACATTAAAAAAGATTTGTCCACATATCTCTTTTAATCTGTGCATCCCTTTAACTGGAATAGAATATGGAAAAATATGTGCTTGGCATCCCGTAAACCGAACCATTGATTTATACATTTTAAGTTTGTTCACTGACTGTATTTAACACCAAGGAAGTGTTTCACGATTAAATTGGCCCGAAATCTCAACTTTTCACCCTGTCCCCTAAATCAAGTAGATATAATGTAGGAGTGCCCTGCAGTTAAAAGATTTTGGGACAAAGTTACACAATTAATTTCAAAGTGTACGAATTAAAATATTCAATGCCTTTCATATATTATGTTACTTAACCATGATAGGTCCTTGAATTGCTCACTCAATCAGAGAAGATTACTGCTGGCAGGCAACACTGTTGCTAAAATAGTTTTTGGCTCTAAGATGGCAACCACCTCACTCATTTAACCAGTGGATACAGTTACGGCCAGGTTGTTTCCTAGAGTTCCTTAACCTAGAGTTCCCGCCCCTGGACACACAGGTAGGTCTTAACCTTCAAACTTACTTGGTGTTGTTTCTTCCCTTATATCTCTTAAGAAGCACGGGAACACATTTAGAGAAGAAGAAGAAGAAGGTAAAAGCTATATGTGGAGACCTACCTGCATGTTGTAGATTGGCTTGATGCAGGTTCAGGTATGTATATCTGTGATGGGGAGAGGGGCCACCCACAGAGATGTACCGTGATACAAGATTGTATCTCTCGTCTGTTGTTGTCATGGAGATGGTATCTTTTGTCTGTTGTTGTCATGGAGATATAATCTGGAGATGTTCCATTCCCAAAGCGTGTTATTTATCTCTCTCTCTTGACCTGGATGAGTCACCTGTGAAGATGGGAGGGAGGGAGAGAGAGAGAATGAGAGAGAGAGAGACAGAGAGAGAGAGAGAGAGAGAGAGAGAGAGAGAGAGAGAGAGAGAGAGAGAGAGAGAGAGAGAGAGAGAGAGAGAGAGAGAGAGAGAGAGAGAGAGAGAGAGAGAGAGAGAGAGAGAGAGAGAGAGAGAGAGAGAGTGAGAGAGAGAGACAGCAGCAGAACAGGTGTAAACAACATTGATGTGGTTCCCACAACTAGATACGGGAAAAACAAGTTACTTTCTGAACTTTGTTGAAGGTTGACTTGAACTATGGTTGAAAGTGCAAGTATTCAGTTCAAGGAAATTGTATACATGTCAAATGTATTCCCCCTGAGAGGTTCACCTTGTGACTGTTCCCCCTCCCTCCCTCCCTCCCATTCCACCATCGACCCCATTCCAGATCAACCCTGACCAGTACGTAAGTGTGTTTGTGTGTGTACTTACATGACTTGCTCTCATTATTCAACGCCAGGCTGTGTGTATAAAACAGCAGAAAGAAAAATAAAGCTACAAGAGGTCAGGAAGACAAACACATTGGTTCACAGCCTGTCTATGCCTCAGAGAGAGAGAGAGAGAGAGAGAGAGAGAGAGAGAGAGAGAGAGAGAGAGAGAGAGAGAGGAATGTATACACAGAACATGTTAAGGTAAACTGATCCAGCCCACGGGTTTGTATCCTAGTATAACTTTGAATTGAAAGGGGTTCTTTGTAGAGGTATAGAGGACGTGGTATTATTCCAGAACCCATTCCGAATGACTGTGTGCGTTGGACTCCCATCCACAGCTGAGACAGACAGAACTGCTGAACACGCTCAACATTGATTTAGCAGCAAAGTAATGAAGGGAATCTCAACCACATTGGTCTAGGGACCAGGCCAAACCTGATAACATTTAGTTGAAATATCTTAACCCTTGTGTTGTCTTCAGGGTCAAAAATAGCAGAGAAAACCCTCTAAATGATAGTTTTTCAACTTAAAAATCAACTTACTTTTCCTAGAGTGACCCCAACATTAGAAAAAGTGAAACATCGCTTTTGATATTATCTTAGGGTCATTTTTGATCCGGCCTTTATAAAATAATTTACACACCACAAAAACCACAAAGACACACACACACACAATGAGAAATTGAGATGATGTGTGCTACTGACTGAACTCAGCCAGCAGCTCCTGAAGAGGAAGATCACCATGGTTGGCACAGTCTGAAAGAACAAGCCTGAGCTTCCCCCTGCACTCCTCACAACAAGGGGGAGAGAGGCCTTCTCATCAAAGTTCGCACTCACCCCCACCAACCCTCTAGTTTCTGACCTCCCAAAGAGGCACAAGAACGTGGTCGTCCTGAGCACACTGCACAAAACCACTGAGATCAGTGATCGTGAGGACAGGAAGCCAGCCATCATCCTGGACTACAACCACAACAAAGGAGGCGTGGACAACCTGGACAAGGTGATTGGAACTTACAGCTGCAGGAGGATGACTGCCCACTGGCCCCTGGTCATCTTCCATAACATCATTGATGTGTCCTCATAGAATGCCTTCGTGATATGGAACAAGATCAACCCTACCTGGATGCCTGATAAGCGGAACAAGAGGAGGGTGTTCCTGGGGCAACTGGGAAAGGCACTTGTAACCCTACTCATTCAAAGAAGGGAGTGCCTCCCCGGCACAGCAGCCTCTGCAGCGCTTGTGAAAGCTGTTCAGGGTGCAGAATCTTATCCGGATTCACCTGAGGCTGCAGCTGGGGCAGACAAGAGGAGGAGATGCCAATTCTGCCCCCAAAGAAGGACTGTAAAACAAATACTATGTGCTGCACATGTGAGAAATACATCTGCAAAGTCCATCCACACACACTTGCATACTGTCGTACATGTGCTAATTAGAATTGATTGATTTATGTTCTTCACGTTTGTGTATCTATTATCTTATTTATTCTTATTTATTGTTGTTTATACACCTTGTTGGTGGGGGCAATGGTTAAAAAAAATGGGAGAAGACTAGTATTTTGTAGTCATTGTACCGTATTTAAGAATATATCACAATGTTGCCAAAGAAATTAGACTATTATTGATTCCCTTCAAAACTTCTTTCCGCACATTTCTGCTACTTTCTTAGGCTATACAAGTGCTATCTCTTGCTAAAAGAATTATGTTTACACTTATGCAGTACCTTTAGCAATAATAATAATAATAATAAACCTCTACTTTAGTAAAGAAAACAATTATGACAGGTGTGTTGTAATAGAAACGAGTGATGTTCACTGATTAAATGCAGTCTATTCACAACGTGTGTGATGAATGACCGGTTGTTTCTTCATACAAAATAGATTTGGGGTTTTAAATTCAATTAAGCTGCTTTATTTCTGAGGTTTCGTGAAGGCGGGTCATTTCTGACCCTTAGGACAAGGGGACTATACAGAATGTTAAGACTACACAGTACATAAACAATACAATTATCAATATACGTTTCATTCAAAGGTGTTCTAGGACTTCATTGGTTTGGTAGTGAACCACAACCACAATGGGATTGCACCTGACGACACTGGCTAGCTGACCCTGCAATCACCTACATCTGTCCATAGGTCTGTCTCTAACACCAGTATCATCACCTAGCTAGGTCTGTCTCTAACAGCCGTATCATCACCTAGCTAGGTCTGTCTATAACACCAGTATCATCACCTAGCTAGGTCTGTCTCTAACAACAGCATCATCACCTAGCTAGGTCTGTCTATAACACCAGTATCATAACCTAGCTAGGTCTGTCTCTAACACCAGTATCATCACCTAGCTAGGTCTGTCTCTAACACCAGTATCATCACCTAGCTAGGGCTGTCTATAACACCAGTATCATCACCTAGCTAGGTCTGTCTCTAACATGTTATATTATTAGAACAAACACAACTCATCCTCCTGTCAGCCAAGCCAAAGGTCACAATTATCCTTATCAAAGTGTATGTTTGTTCTGTCAGCCAAGCCAAAGGTCACAGTTATCCTTATTGAAGTGTGTGTGTGTCTTCTGTCAGCCAAGCCAAAGTTAGAGTAGTCCTTAATGGTTTAAGGTTAGAGAGGAGATGGTGATGGATGTGCTTGTGTGTGTGTTTGTGTGTGTTTTTGTGTGTTTGTGTGAGTGTGTGTTTGTGTGTGTGTGTGTTTGTGTGTGTTTCAGCGTATAGAGGATGATGGTGATGGATGGTGAAAACTGCTATGAATCTTAACAGAATAGAGATTTGTCTCTGGAGAGAGAGAGAGAGAAGGAGAGGGTGGAGAGGGAGAGAGAGCGAGAGCGAGAGAGAGACAGAGAGAGATAGGGAGAGAGAGACTGAGAGAGAGGGAGAGAGAGAGAGAGACTGAGAGAGAGAGACTGAGAGAGAGAGAGAGAGAGAGAGACTGAGAGAGGGAGAGAGAGAGACAGAGAGACAGAGAGAGGGAGAGACTGAGAGAGAGGGAGAGAGAGAGACTGAGAGAGAGGGAGAGAGAGACTGAGAGAGAGGGAGGGAGAGAGAGATAGTGAGAGAGCGAGGAATGGAAGCTTCTCCCAGAGATGATGATGTTCTCATTTTACATGGCTCACCACCAAGCCCCCAAACACATCTCTTCAGTTTCCATCCCTCCTTCCATCCCTTCCCTTCCCTCCGTCTCTCTCTCTCTCTCTTTCTCTCTCTCTGTGAACTCTGTAGTTATCCCACTGTGGGACGAGATTACTTGCTAATCCATCTCTACAAGATGTCTCTCCCCCAGCCCTCACCCCCTCTCACCCCTCCTTAACCCTGCACACACATTTATACATGTTTTCTCTCTCTCTCTCTCTCTCTCTCTCTCTCTCTCTCTCTCTCTCTCTCTCTCTCTCTCTCTCTCTCTCTCTCTCTCCTGCCAGGTCGCTGTCTCTCCCTCTCTCTCTATCGCTCTCTTTCACTCCCTCTCTCTCCCCCTAGCTCCCAGCCTCAGTCAACCCCTCCTTAATAACCCCACATATGCACTCGCTCACAGAAGTTTGATTAGGGATTCTGTTTAATCTCTTGTGGATATTCTGGAGGCTGAGTATGGACATATGATAACTGTGGGGGACCTGTGTGCGTGTGTGTGTGTATGTATGTATTTGTGTGTGTGTGTGTGTGTGTGTGTGTATATGTGTGTGTATATGTGTGTGTATATGTGTGTGTGTGTTTGTCTGGGCGTGCACAGAGAGTCAGTCAGAGAGTTAAAGGGGGGGTCAGGAGGTGTGTGTGTTTTTTCAGAAGGGCAGGATTACAGGGATCAGTGTCATGCCTCACTTTCTCTGATCCCTCCATGAGCCCCTCTCATCCTCTCCTCTCCTCTCCTCTCCTCTCCTCACTCTCTCTCTCGCTTCCTCCCACCTCTCCTCACTTTTCCTCCCATTTCCCCCTCTCTCTCTCTCTCTCTCTCTCTCTCTCTCTCTCTCTCTCTCTCTCTCTCTCTCTCTCTCTCTCTCTCTCTCTCTCTCTCTCTCTCTCTCTCTCTCGTCTCGTCTCGTCTCGTCTCCTCTCCACACTCTCTCTCTCGCTTCCTCCCACCTCTCCTCTCTTCCTCCCATCTCCCCTCTCTCTCTCTCTCTCTCTCTCTCTCTCTCTCTCTCTCTCTCTCTCTCTCTCTCTCTCTCTCTCTCCTCTCCTCCCCTCATCATTTCTTCATTTTCTCCACTAGCTCCCTCCTTCCCTCTCTTCGGTCTCTCTTTTCCTTTCTGTCTCCTCTCCTCTCCTCTCCACTCGTCATCTCCTCTCCTCATGTTTCTGTGTCCGTCTGGATCTCAGATCAGATCCATTTCAGAAGCAGAGGAAAGAAAATACAGAGAGACAGAACAAAAAAAAGAAGGGAAGAATACTATGACAGAGAGAGAAATAAAAAGTGTTTTGAGCTGTCCAGGGTGCTGATCTCACTCGCTTAGTGTCCTCTTAGGGCCAATCAATTGGTCTCGTGTGAGTCATCCTCTCCATTAGTGTTAGTCTGGTGGTTTGACTGCAACCAGAAGTGATTGAGTCAGACAATCAAAAGCTTAAAAAAATACATCACTGACACAAGGAGAAAGAGAGAAGGAGGCAGGAGAAAGAGAGAAGGAGGCAGGAGAAAGAGAGAATGGGAGAAAGAGAGAATGGGAGAAAGAGAGTGTGGGGTGACGAGGAGAAATGAGACCAAGAAAGAGAGAAGGAGGCAGGAGAAAGAGAGAAGGAGGCAGGAGAAAGAGAGAAGGAGGCAGGAGAAAGAGAGTGGGCGGTGACGAGGGGAAATGAGACCAAGAAAGAGAGAAGGAGGCAGGAGAAAGAGAGAAGGAGGCAGGAGAAAGACAGAAGGAGGCAGGAGAAAGAGAGAAGGAGGCAGGAGAAAGAGAGAATGGGAGAAAGAGAGTGGGCGGTGACGAGGAGAAATGAGACCAAGAAAGAGAGAAGGAGGCAGGAGAAAGAGAGAAGGAGGCAGGAGAAAGAGAGTGGCCGGTGACGAGGGGAAATGAGACCAAGAAAGAGAGAAGGAGGCAGGAGAAAGAGAGAAGGAGGCAGGAGAAAGAGAGTGTGGGGTGACGAGGAGAAATGAGACCAAGAAAGAGAGAAGGAGGCAGGAGAAAGACAGAAGGAGGCAGGAGAAAGAGAGAAGGAGGCGGGTGAAGGAGAGAAGGAGGCAGGAGAAAGAGAGAAGGAGGCGGGTGAAGGAGAGAAGGAGGCAGGAGAAAGAGAGAAGGAGGCGGGTGAAAGAGAGTGTGGGGTGACGAGGAGAAATGAGACCAAGAAAGAGAGAAGGAGGCAGGAGAAAGAGAGAAGGAGGCGGGTGAAGGAAAGCTGCAGTGCAGCTAATGTTATTGATAACACTGATTCATGCCCACTGTGACCCTTAGATACATGGACCAGTTTGAGGGGTTAGACTCTAGACTCTGTGTGTGTGATAATGTGTGTGAGTGTGTCTGAGTGTGTCTTTGTGTGTGATAATGTGTGTGTGTGTGAGTGATAATGTTTGTGTGTGATAATGTGTGTGTGAGTGTGTAATAATGTGTGTGTGTGAGTGTGTTCGAGTTTGTGTGTGTGTGATAATGTGTGTGTGTGTGATAATGTGTGTGTGTGAGTGTGTTCGAGTTTGTGTGTGTGTGATAATGTGTGTGTGTGAGCGTTTGATAATGTGTGTGTGTGAGTGTGTGTGTGTGTGATAATGTGTGTGTGTGAGTGTGTTCGAGTTTGTGTGTGTGTGATAATGTGTGTGTGTGAGCGTTTGATAATGTGTGTGTGTGAGTTTGTGTGAGTGTGTGTGTGCGTCTGATAATGTGTGTGTGTGAGTGTGTGTCTGGGTGTGTGATAATGTGTTTGTGTGTGTGTGTGTCTGTGTGTGTGATAATGTGTGTGTGAGTGTGTGTGAGTGAGTGTGTTTATGAGTGTGTGATAATGTGTCTGTGAGTGTGTGTGTGATAATGTGTGTGTGAGTGTGTTTGTGTGTGTGTGTGTGTGATAATGTGTGTCTGAGTCTGTCTACTCCTGCAATAGGAAACCACCAAGTCCTCCCAACAACAACTGCCCCCAAAACGCACACCACTGTCCCCTTAACCCCTCACCTCTACTTTCCTCACCCTGTTCCCTTCCCTTGTTCCCTTTCCTTGTTCCCTTTCATTTCTAACAACTACAACTCCCACAATCCCTTGTCTATGAATCAGTCTGGCTACCTCAGATACAATTAAAATAAAACCTTAGTCTTCTTCATTCCACTCACAGAAAGGTCTGACCTTGTAACCCTTTTCCTTCCCTGTTGACCTTGTCGTTTCCCAGTTAAATTAGCCTTCACAGACACAGCTCATTCTGTTCGATGGGTTCCAGCAGCCCAGCCTCAAAAAGTTCTCCCTTGTCCTTTCTCTAGATCCCACTCTCTCTCTCTCTCTCTCTCTCTCTCTCTCTCTCTCTCTCTCTCTCTCAAATTCAAATTCAAGCTGCTTTATTGGCATGAAAAACATTGTGTCAATATTGCCAAAGCAACAATGTATACATTATACATTACTCTCTCTCTCTCACTCTCTCTCTCTCTGTCTTTCTCTTTCAAATGTTCCAAAAGAATAAAGACATATTTTAACATATTTAACTAGGCAAGTCAGTTAAGAATAAATTCTTATTTACAATGACGGCCTACACCGGCCAAACCCGGACTACGCTGGACCGATTGTGTGCCGCCCTATTGGACTCCCAATCACGGCCAGTTGTGATACAGCCTGGATTCGAACCAGGGTGTCTGTAGTGGATTTTTTAAATAACATATTTGTGGAAAAAGCTCAAAGGGTCTGAATACTTTTCGAATGCACTGTACATTACACTGTAAACTATTCAGACCCTTGGACCTTTTTCAACATTTTGTTACGTTACGTATTCTAAAATTTATACAATTATTATTTGTCGACATACAATAATTATTATCACCACAAACAGGTTTTTTAGATATTTCTTTGCTTATTTATAAAAAAATAAAAAACAGAAATATCTTATTTACGTAAGTATTCAGACCCCTTCGTTATGAAACTCAAAATTGAGCTCGGGTGCATCCTGTTTCCATTGATCGTCCTTGAGATGTTTTCTACAACTTGATTGGAGTCCACCTGGGGTAAATTCAATTGATTGGACATGATTTGTAAAGGCACACACCTGTCTATATAAGGTCCCACAGTTGACAGCGCATGTCAGAGCAAAAACCAAGCCAAGAGGTCGAAGGAATTGTCCGTAGAGCTCCTAGACAGGATTTTGTTGAGGAACAGATCTGGGGAAGGATACCAAAACATTTCTGCAGCATTGATGGTCCCCAAGAACACAGTGGCCTCATTCTTGAAATACGTTTGGAACCACCAAGACTCTTCCTAGAGTTGGCTGCCTGGCCAAACTGAGCAATCAGGGGGGAAGGGCCTTGGTCAGGAAGGTGACCAAGAACCCAATGGTCAATCTGACAGAGCTCCAGAGTTCTTCTTTGGATATGGGAGAACCTTTTAGAAGAACAACCATCTCTGCACCACTCCACCATTCAGGCCTTTGGTATATTGGTATATTGGCCAGATGGAAGCCACTCCTCAGTAAAAGGCACATGACAGCCTGCTTGGAGTTTTCCCAATGGCACCTAAAGGACTGTCAGACCATGAGAAACAAGATTCTCTAGTCTGGTGAAACCAAGATTGAACTCTTTGGCCTGAATGTCAAGCGTCACATCTGGAGGAAACCTGGCACCATCCCTACCGTGAAGCATGGTGGTGGCAGCATCATGCTATGGGGATGTTTTTCAGTGGCAGGGACTGGGAGACTAGTCAGGATCGAGGGAAAGATGAACGGAGCAAAGTACAGAGAGATCCTTGATGAAAACCTGCTCCTGAGCGCTTAGGACCTCAGATTGGGGTGAAGGTTCACCTTCCAACAGGTCAACGATCCTAAGCACACAGCCAAGACAACGCAGGAGTGACTTCGGGACAAGTCTATGAATATCCTTGAGTGGCCCAGCCAGAGCCTGGACTTGAACCCAATCAAACATCTCTGGAGAGACCTGAACATAGCTGTGCAGCGACACTCCCCATCCAACCTGAGCTTGAGAGGATCTGCAGAGAAGAATGGGAGAAACTTTATATACATTTTATGAAAATAATGATAATAATATACACTATCGTTCAAAAGTTTGGGGTCACAGACATTTCCTTATTTTCCATGAAAACATACATGAAATGAGTTGCAAAATTAATAGGAAATATAGTCAAGAAGTTCATAAATAATGATTTTTAATTGAAAAGATAATTGTGTCCTTCAAACTTTGCTTTTGTCAAAGAATCCTCCATTTGCAGCAATTCCGTCCTTGCAGACCTTTGGCATTCTAGTTGTCAATTTGTTGAGGTAGTCTGTAGAGATTTCACCCCATGCTTCCTGAAGCACCTCCCACAAGTTGGATTGGCTTGATTGGCAGTTCTTGCGTACCATATGGTCAAGCTGCTCCCACAACAGCTCAATAGAGTTGACATCTGACTGTGCTGGCCACTTCATTATAAACAGAATACCAGCTGACTGCTTCTTCCCTAAATAGTTATTGCGTAGTTTAGAGATGTGCTTTGGGTCATTGTCCTGTTGTAGGAGAGAATTGGCTCCAATTAAGCACCGTCCACAGGGTATGGCATGGCGTTGCAAAATGGAGTGATAGCCTTCCTTCTTCAAGATCCCTTTTACCCTGTACAAATCTCCCACTTTACCACCACCAAAGCACCCCCAGACCATCACATTGCCTCAACCATGCTTGACAGATTGTCACGATCTTCTAGAGGGACAGACCAAGATACAGCGAAGTTTCCAGTGTACATACTTTTATTAACAGAACATAACTGGCAAAACAATACAAAGATCGTAACTCCGGCATGGCTCAACTAAAGCGCGCACACAAATTAACATGCCAATCCCATGTTAATATAAACAATGACCCACAACCCCAGTAACGAAAAGAACAAACATATATATGGTTCCCAATTAGAGGTAACGACAATCAGCTGCCTCTAATTGGGAACCATCAAACCAACATAGAAATATAACACCTAGAACACAAAACCCTTCTAACCAAAACTCAAAACTAAACACCAGCCTGCTAAATCAGGCCTGGACGTTACACAGATGGCACCAAGCATTCCTCCAGCATATTTTCATTTTTTCTGCCTCTCACGAATGTTCTTCTTTGTGATCCGAACACCTCAAACTTTTTTCAAATCTTCCTCTGTCCAGTGTGTGTGTTCTTTTGCCCATCTTAATCTTTTATTTGTATTGGCCAGTCTAAGACATGGCTTTTTCTTTGCAACTCTGCATAGAAGGCCAGCATCCCGAAGTCGCCGTTTCACTGTTGACGTTGAGACTGGTGTTTTGCAGATACTATTGCCAGTTGAGGACTTGTGAGGTGTCTGTTTCTCAAACTAGATACTCTAATGAACTTGTCCTCTTGCCCAGTTGTGCACCGGGGCCTCCCACTCCTCTTCCTATTCTGGTTGGAGCCAGTTTGCGCTGTTCTGTGAAGGGAGTAGTACACAGCGTTGTACAAGATCTTCAGTTTCTTTTCAATTTCTTGCATGGAATAACCTTCATTTCTCAGAACAAGAATAAACTGACGAGTTTGAGAAGAAAGTTCTTTGTTTTTGGCCATTTTGAGCCTGTAATTGAAACCACAAATGCTGATGCTCCAAATACTCACCTAGTCTAAAGAAGGCCAGTTTTATTGCTTCTTTAATCAGAATAACAGTTTTCAGCTGTGCTAACATAATTGCAAAAGGGTTTTCTAATGATCAATTTGCTTTTTTAAATGATCAACTTGGATTAGCTAACACAAAGTGCCATTGGAACACAGGAGTGATGGTTGCTGATAATGGGCCTCTGTAGATATTCCATAAGAAATCTGCAGTTTCCAGCTACAATAGTCATTTACAACATTAACAATGTCTACACTGTATTTCTGATCAATTTGATGTTATTTTAATGGTCAAAATTGCTTTACTTTAAAAAACAAATACATTTTTAAGTGACCCCAAACTTTTGAACTGTAGTGTTTATAAATATATATACATATTTCCCTGTTTCTCTCTCTCTCTCTCTCTCTCTCTCTCTCTCTCTCTCTCTCTCTCTCTCTCTCTCTCTCTCTCTCTCTCTCTCCTCTCTGTCTCTCTTTCTTGTTTTATGAGTTTGTGTTTTCAGTGCAGAGGCTAAAACCACATGATACATCACATCTCAATAGCAAGCTTTAAAAACACAGAGGATTTGTGAGTGGTTGGACCAACGAGACCGGATCAGATGCAGACCTAACCCTAACCTCTGTCTGGAATGTCAGGGCTCACTTTGTGAGTCATGTAGAATCAACAACCTTAATGATATCCTGTCGTATCATACATCCTTAAGCAGTTAGTTATTTTACACCAGGATGTTTGTGTGCCTTGGGAAGGAGATGTAACCTGGATGTGAAAACCTGGATTTTACTGCTTTACATACACATATATATATATATACACACATACACCCACACCTAGATACACCCACACCTAGATACACCCACACCTAGATACACCTACACCTAGATACACCCACACCTAGATACACCCACACCTAGATACACCCACACCTAGATACACCCACACCTAGATACACCCACACCTAGATACACCCACACCTAGATACACCCACACCTAGATACACCCACACCTAGATACACCCACACCTAGATACACCCACACCTAGATACACCCACACCTAGATACACCCACACCTAGATACACCCACACCTAGATACACCCACACCTAGATACACCCACACCTAGATACACCCACACCTAGATACACCCACACCTAGATACACCCACACCTAGATACACCCACACCTAGATACACCCACACCTAGATACACCTACACCTAGATACACCCACACCTAGATACACCCACACCTAGATACACCCACACCTAGATACACTCCACACCTAGATACACCCACACCTAGATACACCCACACCTAGATACACCCACACCTAGATACACCCACACCTAGATACACCCACACCTAGATACACCCACACCTAGATACACCCACACCTAGATACACCCACACCTAGATACACCCACACCTAGATACACCCACACCTAGATACACCCACACCTAGATACACCCACACCTAGATACACCCACACCTAGATACACCCACACCTAGATACACCCACACCTAGATACACCTACACCTAGATACACCCACACCTAGATACACCCACACCTAGATACACCCACACCTAGATACACCCACACCTAGATACACCCACACCTAGATACACCCACACCTAGATACACCCACACCTAGATACACCCACACCTAGATACACCCACACCTAGATACACCCACACCTAGATACACCCACACCTAGATACACCCACACCTAGATACACCCACACCTAGATACACCCACACCTAGATACACCTACACCTAGATACACCTACACCTAGATACACCCACACCTAGATACACCCACACCTAGATACACCCACACCTAGATACACCTACACCTAGATACACCTACACCTAGATACACCTACACCTAGATACACCCACACCTAGATACACCCACACCTAGATACACCCACACCTAGATACACCTACACCTAGATACACCTACACCTAGATACACCCACACCTAGATACACCCACACCTAGATACACCCACACCTAGATACACCCACACCTAGATACACCCACACCTAGATACACCCACACCTAGATACAGCTACAGCTACATACACCCACACCTAGATACACCCACACCTAGATACACCCACACCTAGATACAGCTACAGCTACATACACCCACACCTAGATACACCCACACCTAGATACACCCACACCTAGATACACCCACACCTAGATACACCCACACCTAGATACACCCACACCTAGATACACCCACACCTAGATACACCCACACCTAGATACACCCACACCTAGATACACCTACACCTAGATACACCTAGATACACCCACACCTAGATACACCCACACCTAGATACACCCACACCTAGATACACCCACACCTAGATACACCCACACCTAGATACACCCACACCTAGATACACCTAGATACACCCACACCTAGATACACCCACACCTAGATACACCCACACCTAGATACACCCACACCTAGATACACCTAGATACACCCACACCTAGATACACCTACCTAGATACACACCTAGATACACCCACACCTAGATACAGCTACAGCTACATACACCCACACCTAGATACACCCACACCTAGATACACCCACACCTAGATACACCCACACCTAGATACACCCACACCTAGATACACCTACACCTAGATACACCCACACCTAGATACACCCACACCTAGATACACCCACACCTAGATACAGCTACAGCTACATACACCCACACCTAGATACACCCACACCTAGATACACCCACACCTAGATACACCCACACCTAGATACACCCACACCTAGATACACCCACACCTAGATACACCCACACCTAGATACACCCACACCTAGATACACCTACACCTAGATACACCCACACCTAGATACACCTACACCTAGATACACCCACACCTAGATACACCCACACCTAGATACACCTACACCTAGATACACCCACACCTAGATACACCCACACCTAGATACACCTACACCTAGATACACCCACACCTAGATACACCCACACCTAGATACACCTACACCTAGATACACCTCCACACCTAGATACACCCACACCTAGATACACCCACACCTAGATACACCTACCTAGATACACCCACACCTAGATACACCCACACCAAGATACACCGAGATACACCCACACCAAGATACACCGAGATACACCCACACCTAGATACACCCACACCAAGATACACCGAGATACACCCACACCTAGATACACCCACACCTAGATACAGCTACGGCTACATACACCCACACCTAGATACACACCTAGATACACCCACACCTAGATACACCTAGATACACCCACACCTAGATACACACCCACACCTAGATACACCCACACCTAGATACACCTAGATACACCCACACTACAGATACACGATACACCCACATAGATACACCCACACCTAGATACACGATACACACACTAGATACACCACCTAGATACACTAGATACACTAGATACACTAGATACACCCACACCTAGATACACCTACACTAGATACACACACACACCTAGATACCTAGATACACTAGATACACCCACACCTAGATACACCCACACCTAGATACACCCACACCTAGATACACCCACACCTAGATACACCCACACCTAGATACACACACCTAGATACACCTACACCTAGATACACCCACACCTAGATACACCTACACCTAGATACACCCACACCTAGATACACCTACACCTAGATACACCTACACCTAGATACACCTACACCTAGATACACATGATACAGCTACATACACCCACACCTAGATACACCTACACCTAGATACACCTACACCTAGATACACCCACACCTAGATACACCCACACCTAGATACACCCACACCTAGATACACCTACACCTAGATACACCCACACCTAGATACACCCACACCTAGATACACATGATACAGCTACATACACCCACACCAAGATACACCCACACTAGATACACCCACACCTAGATACACCCACACCTAGATACACCCACACCTAGATACACCCACACCTAGATACACCTAGATACACCCACACCAAGATACACCTAGATACACCCACACCTAGATACACCCACACCTAGATACACCCACACCTAGATACACCCACACCTAGATACACCCACACCTAGATACACCCACACCTAGATACACCTACACCTAGATACACCCACACCTAGATACACCCACACCTAGATACACCTACACATAGATACACTCCACACCTAGATACACCCACACCTAGATACACCCACACATAGATACACCTAGATACACCCACACCTAGATACAGCTACGGCTACATACACCCACACCTAGATACACCCACACCTAGATACACCCACACATAGATACACCTAGATACAGCTACACCTAGATACACCCACACCTAGATACACCTACACCTAGATACACCCACACCTAGATACACCTACACCTAGATACACCCACACCTAGATACACCCACACCTAGATACACCTACAGCTAGATACACCCACACCTAGATACACCTACACCTAGATACACCCACACCTAGATACACCCACACCTAGATACACCCACACCTAGATACACCCACACCTAGATACACCTAGATACCTAGATACACTACACCTAGATACACCCACACCTAGATACACCCACACCTAGATACACCTACACCTAGATACACCCACACCTAGATACACCCACACCTAGATACACCTACACCTAGATACACCCACACCTAGATACACCCACACCTAGATACACCTACACCTAGATACACCCACACCTAGATACAGCTACACCTAGATACACCCACACCTAGATACACCCACACCTAGATACACCCACAGCTAGATACACCCACACCTAGATACACCCACACCTAGATACACCTACACCTAGATACACCCACACATAGATACACCTATAGATACACCCACACCTAGATACAGCTACACCTAGCACCTAGATACACTACACCTAGATACACCCACACCTAGATACACCCACACCTAGATACACCTACATACACCCACACCTAGATACACCCACACCTAGATACACCCACACCTAGATACACCCACACCTAGATACACCTACATACACCCACACCTAGATACACCCACACCTAGATACACCTAGATACACACACCTAGATACACTAGATACAGCTAGATACACCACACCTAGATACACCCACACCTAGATACATACACCTAGATACACCCACACCTAGATACACCAGATACACCCACACCTAGATACACCTACACCTACATACACCCACACCTAGATACACCCACACCTAGATACACCTACACCTAGATACACCTACACTAGATACACCCACACCTAGATACACCCACACCTAGATACACCCACACCTAGATACACCCACACCTAGATACAGCTACATACACCCACACCTAGATACACCCACACCTAGATACACCCACACATAGATACACCTAGATACACCCACACCTAGATACACCCACACCTAGATACACCCACACCTAGATACACCCACACCTAGATACACCCACACCTAGATACACCCACACCTAGATACACCCACACCTAGATACACCCACACCTAGATACACCCACACCTAGATACACCCACACCAAGATACACCCACACCTACATACACCCACACATAGATACAGTGAGGGAAAAAAGGATTCGATCCCCTGCTGATTTTGTACGTTTGCCCACTGACGAAGAAATGATCAGTCTATAATTTTAATGGTAGGTTTATTTGAACAGTGAGAGACAGAAAAACAAAACAAAAATCCAGAAAAACGCATGTGAAAAAATGTACAAATTGATTTGCATTTTAATGAGGGAAAAAAGTATTTGACCCCTCTGCAAAACATGACTTAGTACTTGGTGGCAAAACCCTTGTTGGCAATCACAGAGGTCAGACGTTTCTTGTAGTTGGCCACCAGGTTTGCACACATCTCAGGAGGGATTTTGTCCCACTCCTCTTTGCAGATCTTCTCCAAGTCGTTAAGGATTCGAGGCTGACGTTTGGCAACTCGAACCTTCAGCTCCCTCCACATATTTTCTATGGGATTAAGGTCTGGAGACTGGCTAGGCCACTCCAGGACCTTAATGTGCTTCTTCTTGAGCCACTCCTTTGTTGCCTTGGCCGTGTGTTTTGGGTCATTGTCATGCTGGAATACCCATCCATGACCCATTTTCAATGCCCTGGCTGAGGGAAGGAGGTTCTCACCCAAGATTTGACGGTACATGGCCCCATCCGTCGTCCCTTTGATGGGGTGAAGTTGTCCTGTCCCCTTAGCAGAAAAACACCCCCAAAGCATAATGTTTCCACCTCCATGTTTGACGGTGGGGATGGTGTTCTTGGAGTCATAGACAGCATTCCTCCTCCTCCAAACACGGCGAGGTGAGTAGATGAGCAGGGGGACCTTGCGGGCGCTGCAGGATTTCAGTCCGGCGTAATGTGTTACCAATTGTTTTCTTGGTGACTATGGTCCCAGCTGCCTTGAGATCATTGACAAGATCCTCCCGTGTAGTTCTGGGCCGAGTCCTCACCGTTCTCATGATCATTGCAACTCCACGAGGTGAGATCTTGCATGGAGCCCCAGGCAGAGGGAGATTGACCGTTCTTTTGTGTTTCTTCCATTTGCGAATAATCGCACCAACTGTTGTCACCTTCTCACCAAGCTGCTTGGCGATGGTCTTGTAGCCCATTCCAGCCTTGTGTAGGTCTACAGTCTTGTCCCTGACATCCTTAGAGAGCTCTTTGGTTATGGCCATGGTGGAGAGTTTGGAATCTGATTGATTGATTGCTTCTGTGGACAGGTGTCTTTTATACAGGTAACAAACTGAGATTAGGAGCACTCCCTTTGTGTGCTCCTAATCTCAGCTCGTTACCTGTATAAAAGACACCTGGGAGCCAGAAATCTTTCTGATTGAGAGGGGGTCAAATACTTATTTCCCTCATTAAAATGCAAATCAATTTATAACATTTTTCACATGCGTTTTATTTTTACATACACCTACACCTACATACACCTACACCTACATACACCTACACCTACACCTACACCTACACCTACATACACCTACACCTACATAGACCTACATAGACCTACAAAGATCTACATACACCTACATAGACCTACACCTACATAGACCTACACCTACATACACCTACATACACACACTTTCATACACGTACATGCACCTACATACACCCACACCTACATACACCTACACCTACGTACACCTACATTCACACACCTACATAGACCTACATACACCTACATAGACCCACACCTACATACACCTACATACACCCACACCTACATACACCTGCTCTTTCGTACACCTACATACACCTACACCTACATACACCTACACCTACATACACCTACACCTACACCTACATACACCTACACCTACATAGATCTACATAGACCTACAAAGATCTACATACACCTACATAGACCTACACCTACATAGACCTACACCTACATACACCTACATACACACACTTTCATACACGTACATGCACCTACATACACCCACACCTACATACACCTACACCTACGTACACCTACATTCACACACCTACATAGACCTACATACACCTACATAGACCCACACCTACATACACCTACATACACCCACACCTACATACACCTGCTCTTTCGTACACCTACATACACCTACACCTACATACACCTACACCTACATACACCTACACCTGCACCTACATACACCTACACCTACATACACCTACATTCACCTACACCTACATACACCTACATACACCTACACCTACATTCACCTACACCTACCTACACCTACACCTACATACACCTACATACTCCTGCACCTACATTCACCTACACCTACATACACCTACACCTACATACACCTACACCTACATACTCCTGCACCTACATACACCTACACCTACATACACCTACACCTACATAGACCTACAAAGACCTACAAAGATCTACATACACCTACATAGACCTACACCTACATACACCTACACCTACATACTCCTACATACACCTACATCTACATACACCTACATACACCTACATACTCCTGCACGTACATACACCTACACCTACATAGACCTACATAGACCTACAAAGATCTACTTACACCTACATAGACCTACACCTACATACACCTACATACTCCTGCACCTACATTCACCTACACCTACATACACCTACACCTACATACACCTACACCTACATAGACCTACATAGACCTACAAAGATCTACATACACCTACATAGACCTACACCTACATACACCTACATAGACCTACACCTACATACACCTACATAGACCTACACCTACATTCACCTACACCTACATACACCTACACCTACATACACCTACACCTACATACTCCTGCACCTACATTCACCTACACCTACATACACCTACACCTACATACACCTACATACACCTACACCTACATACACCTACATACACCTACATACTCCTGCACATACATACTCCTGCACCTACATACACCTACACCTACATTCACCTACACCTACATACTCCTGCACCTACATTCACCTACACCTACATACACCTACATACACCTACACCTACATACACCTACACCTACATACACCTACATACTCCTGCACGTACATACTCCTGCACCTACATACACCTACACCTACATACACCTACATACACCTACATACACCTACACCTACATACACCTACACCTACATAGACCTACATAGACCTACAAAGATCTACATACACCTACATAGACCTACACCTACATAGACCTACATCTACATTCACCTACACCTACATACACCTACACCTACATACACCTACACCTACATACTCCTGCACCTACATTCACCTACACCTACATTCACCTACACCTACATACACCTACATACACCTACATACTCCTGCACATACATACTCCTGCACCTACATACACCTACACCTACATTCACCTACACCTACATACTCCTGCACCTACATTCACCTACACCTACATACACCTACACCTACATACACCTACACCTACATACACCTACACCTACATACACCTACATACTCCTGCACGTACATACTCCTGCACCTACATACACCTACACCTACATACACCTACATACACCTACACCTACATACACCTACATACTCCTGCACGTACATACTCCTGCACCTACATACACCTACACCTACATACACCTACATACACCTACACCTACATACACCTACATACACCTACATACTCCTGCACCTACATACTCCTGCACCTACCCCACATTTTCCAGGAATATTCTTATCATGTTACTGAATGTATCCAGACATTTCTCAGATTTCTTTATCAACAAATGCTGTGAAAAGGTACAGTAAATGTAAAATGCCCATCAAATCAACAGTGTAATGTTTGGATTCAGTCTTGTGTCAGGTGAACTGTTGTGTCCTCACCTTTGGTCTAAAACATTTTTTTTTGTAATCTCCAAACTGTTCCCTTTCAATTGCCACCATGCTTATGCATTGCATATTTCTTCTGTAAGAGACATTTCAATGTAGCCCGATCCATACAGGTTTAACTTCTTCAAGTGTGAAGGAATTGGCACCTTTGTAGACTATATTTTCAGAGTAGCTGTGTACGTGTCTGTACCATTCCAAGCCTCTAATTTACACTGTGACTCATTGACCAAACAACCCGACCTAACTGACCGACCTTCCCACAGCCACAACCCAACTTCCTCCAGACCTCCGGACTGCTTCGGGAATGACACACTCCGTTCCCCGTTATTTTTCGTCAGGAATGCTGTGTTGACGGAGGGAATTCTAAGGGCCGTTAATGACGGACTATCCCGGATCACTGGGATTCAGAGGGTGCCCCCAAACTGTATTCTATTCCCTGTACAGTGCACTACGTTTTACCAGAGATAATAAAAGGAACATTTTGCCATTTGGGATGCAGAGAGCCTTTTGGTTATTTTTCCGAGGCTATTTTTGGGAATACGACTTATTTGGACGTGGGTTGTTTGGGGAACGTCGCTGATTGGGGAAAAAGTAAGGATCGTGGTCGGAATCGGGAAGCGTGGCCTTGATCGGAGAGGACCATGAAGAGGAGGAAACAGCTGCTGTGGAACCGGGAATGTCGGGATAAAGTTGAAACTGAGGGAAGAGGCCTGTTGTCCTGTTGACAATTTTGATTGTTATTATTTTCATATTGTAAATATCCCAAGTAAGCTTTGGCAATATGTACATTGTTACGTCATGCCAATAAAGCAAATTGAATTGAATTGAGAGAGAGAGAGAGAGAGAGAGAGAGAGAGAGAGAGAGAGAGAGAGAGAGAGAGAGAGAGAGAGAGAGAGAGAGAGAGAGAGAGAGAGAAAAACAGACTTTTATGGCCCTAAGATAAGAAAACAACACTAGGTTTTGGACCTTTGAGTCTTTTAAACACATCTGGTTAAGTGGTCATTAGTGTAAACCATTGTGTTTGTGTTGGTTTTAATCAATGCTGTTTGGTTGTGGTTGAAATGACAGTAAGGTTTGTTTTTTGGGGGGAGACGACCGATAAGAATCCTGTCTGACTGTGGTTGGAGGAAGAAGTATTTTAGTCCTGTTCAGTCACATGACATCATTCAGTCATTTGATTGTTTACCCAGCTCTGAGCGTGTACAAGTGCACGTACACAACAAATGCATGCATATTATCAGGAGAGTTTTACAGAAAGACAGTCAGCTGTAGTGAGGGGAAGTCCCTGATCTCCTGATAACTCTTAACTCTTGTTGATGTTGTTGTTGTTGATGTTGTTGATGATGATGTCGATGTTGTTGTTGTTGATGTTGATTTTGTTGTTGTTGTTGTTGTTGTTGATGATGATGTTGTTGTTGTTGTTGTTGTTGTTGTTGATGTTGATGTTGTTGATGATGATGTTGATGTTGTTGTTGTTGATGATGTTGATGTTGATGTTGTTGTTGTTGATGATGATGTTGATGATGTTGTTGTTGTTGATGTTGTTGATGTTGTTGTTGTTGTTGTTGTTGATGTTGATGTTGATGTTGACGTTGATGATGATGTTGTTGTTGATGTTGATGTTGATGTTGTTGATGATGATGTTGATGATGATGTTGATGATGATGTTGATGTTGATGTTGTTGATGATGATGTTGATGATGATGTTGATGATGATGTTGTTGTTGATGTTGTTGATGTTGTTGTTGTTGTTGATGTTGATGTTGATGATGATGTTGTTGTTGATGTTGATGTTGTTGATGTTGATGTTGATGATGATGTTGTTGTTGATGTTGATGTTGATGTTGTTGTTGTTGATGTTGATGTTGATGTTGATGTTGTTGATAATGTTGTTGATGTTGTTGATGTTGTTGTTGTTGTTGTTGATGTTGTTGATGCTGTTGTTGTTGTTGATGTTGTTGCTGTTGTTGTTGTTGAGAGAGAGAGAGAGAGAGAGAGAGAGAGAGAGAGAGAGAGAGAGAGAGAGAGAGAGAGAGGTTACACATACATTCAAGTCAAGAGCTGAGCCCAGAAACGAGCCCTCTCAGTCAGATGGTGTTGGACCTATTCAACCAAGCTGACACCAGCACTGCTTCAAAAGAAAGAATTCCAATAAACAAAATCATGAATCAATCAAAGGACATATTAACAACACCGGAAAAACAAAACAAAATCTCAAAGCCGACAAAATTGTTATCTGGCCCTAAACACAGAATATTAATTGGCTGATTATCTCTACTCAGTCAAGGATACGAAGCAGAGACAGATCCTTGCCAAGTACAGGCTGAGTGACCGACAAATGACAGTACAAACTGGGAGACACAAAAAGACATGGCTACCCAAAGAGGAGTGTGAATGTGGTCACTGTACGACAGGGGAGGTGGAGACAGAGATCCTCTTTCTCCTCTACTGTGAAAAATACTCCTCAAAAAGAGATTCATTATTCGCTGAAATCTTATTAAAGCCAGAGGAAACCCCCCCCAGAAATACTCAGGAGCAACGGCTCCTCTTGCAGCCAAGTATGTACATACATTTGTCTGCCATAGCCTGAGGGACACTGAAAAATAACATCTGCATAGTAAACAATAACTTACTTATTACCAGTATTAATGTTATTACTATTATTATTATTATTATTATTATTATGGTTTTTTATCATTCCAAATAGTAGTGGTATGGGTACTGATGGTGGTAGTAGTAGTAGTAGTAGTAATGGTAATGATATCTGTTTAATGATGGTGGTAGTAGTAGTAGTAGTAGGGTGATGGTAATGATAGCTGTTTAATGATGGTGGTAGAAGTAGTAGTAGGGTGATGGTAATGATAGCTGTTTAATGATGGTAGTAGTAGTAGTAGTAGTAGTAGTAGTAGGGTGATGGTAATGATAGCTGTTTAATGATGGTGTTGGTAGTAGTAGTAGTAGGGTGATGGTAATGATAGCTGTTTAATGATGGTGGTGGTAGTAGTAGTAGTAGGGTGATGGTAATGATACCTGTTTAATGATGGTGGTAGAAGTAGTAGTAGGGTGATGGTAATGATAGCTGTTTAGTGGTGGTGGTAGTAGTAGTAGTAGGGTGATGGTAATGATAGCTGTTTAGTGGTGGTGGTGGTAGTAGTAGTAGGGTGATGGTAATGATAGCTGTTTAATGATGGTGGTAGTAGTAGTAGTAGGGTGATGGTATTGATAGCTGTTTAATGATGGTGGTGGTAGTAGTAGTAGTAGGGTGATGATAATGATAGCTGTTTAATGATGGTGGTGGTAGTAGAAGTAGTAGTAGGGTGATGGTATTGATAGCTGTTTAGAGATGGTGGTGGTAGTAGAAGTAGTAGTAGTAGGGTGATGGTAATGATAGCTGTTTAATGATGGTGTTGGTGGTAGTAGTAGTAGTAGGGTGATGGTAATGATAGCTGTTTAATGATGGTGGTAGTAGTAGTAGTAGTAGTAGAAATGGTAATGATAGCTGTTTAATGATGGTAGTAGTAGTAGTAGGGTGATGGTAATGATAGCTGTTTAATGATGGCGGTGGTAGTAGTAGTAGTAGTGATGGTAATGATAGCTGTTTAATGATGGTGGTGGTAGTAGTAGTAGTAGTGATGGTAATGATAGCTGTTTAATGATGGTGGTGGTAGTAGTAGTAGTAGTAGTAGGGTGATGGTAATGATAGCTGTTTAATGATGGTGGTAGTAGTAGTAGTAGGGTGATGGTATTGATAGCTGTTTAATGATGGTGGTGGTAGTAGAAGTAGTAGTAGTAGGGTGATGGTAATGATAGCTGTTTAATGATGGTGGTGGTAGTAGAAGTAGTAGTAGTAGGGTGATGGTAATGATAGCTGTTTAATGATGGTGGTAGTAGTAGTAGTAGGGTGATGGTAATGATAGCTGTTTAATGATGGTGGTGGTAGTAGAAGTAGTAGTAGTAGGGTGATGGTAATGATAGCTGTTTAATGATGGTGGTAGTAGTAGTAGTAGGGTGATGGTATTGATAGCTGTTTAATGATGGTGGTGGTAGTAGAAGTAGTAGTAGTAGGGTGATGGTAATGATAGCTGTTTAATGATGGTGTTGGTGGTAGTAGTAGTAGGGTGATGGTAATGATAGCTGTTTAATGATGGTGGTGGTAGTAGTAGTAGTAGTAATGGTAATGATATCTGTTTAATGATGGTGGTAGTAGTAGTAGTAGTAGGGTGATGGTATTGATAGCTGTTTAGTGGTGGTGGTGGTAGTAGTAGTAGTAGTAGTATGGTGATGGTAATGATAGCTGTTTAATGATGGTGGTGGTAGTAGTAGTAGTAGGGTGATGGTAATGATAGCTGTTTAATGATGGTGGTAGAAGTAGTAGTAGGGTGATGGTAATGATAGCTGTTTAGTGGTGGTGGTAGTAGTAGTAGTAGTAGGGTGATGGTATTGATAGCTGTTTAATGATGGTGGTGGTAGTAGTAGTAGTAGTAGTAGGGTGATGGTATTGATAGCTGTTTAATGATGGTGGTGGTAGTAGTAGTAGTAGGGTGATGGTAATGATAGCTGTTTAGTGGTGGTGGTGGTAGTAGTAGTAGTAGGGTGATGGTAATGATAGCTGTTTAATGATGGTGGTAGTAGTAGTAGTAGTAGGGTGATGGTAATGATAGCTGTTTAATGATGGTGGTGGTAGTAGTAGTAGTAGGGTGATGGTAATGATAGCTGTTTAATGATGGTGGTGGTAGTAGTAGTAGTAGTAGTAGGGTGATGGTAATGATAGCTGTTTAATGATGGTGGTGGTAGTAGTAGTAGTAGGGTGATGGTAATGATAGCTGTTTAGTGGTGGTGGTGGTAGTAGTAGTAGTAGGGTGATGGTAATGATAGCTGTTTAATGATGGTGGTAGAAGTAGTAGTAGGGTGATGGTAATGATAGCTGTTTAGTGGTGGTGGTAGTAGTAGTAGTAGGGTGATGGTAATGATAGCTGTTTAATGATGGTGTTGGTAGTAGTAGTAGTAGGGTGATGGTAATGATAGCTGTTTAATGATGGTGGTGGTAGTAGTAGTAGTAGGGTGATGATAATGATAGCTGTTTAATGATGGTGTTGGTAGTGGTAGTAGTAGGGTGATGGTATTGATAGCTGTTTAATGATGGTGGTGGTAGTAGAAGTAGTAGGGTGATGGTATTGATAGCTGTTTAGAGATGGTGGTGGTAGTAGAAGTAGTAGTAGTAGGGTGATGGTAATGATAGCTGTTTAATGATGGTGTTGGTGGTAGTAGTAGTAGTAGTAGGGTGATGGTAATGATAGCTGTTTAATGATGGTGGTAGTAGTAGTAGTAGTAGTAGAAATGGTAATGATAGCTGTTTAATGATGGTAGTAGTAGTAGTAGGGTGATGGTAATGATAGCTGTTTAATGATGGTGGTGGTAGTAGTAGTAGTAGGGTGATGGTAATGATAGCTGTTTAATGATGGTGTTGGTGGTAGTAGTAGTAGTAGGGTGATGGTAATGATAGCTGTTTAATGATGGCGGTGGTAGTAGTACTAGTAGGGTGATGGTAATGATAGCTGTTTAATGATGGTGGTGGTAGTAGTAGTAGTAGTAGTAGGGTGATGGTAATGATAGCTGTTTAATGATGGTGGTAGTAGTAGTAGTAGGGTGATGGTATTGATAGCTGTTTAATGATGGTGGTGGTAGTAGAAGTAGTAGTAGTAGGGTGATGGTAATGATAGCTGTTTAATGATGGTGGTGGTAGTAGAAGTAGTAGTAGTAGGGTGATGGTAATGATAGCTGTTTAATGATGGTGGTGGTAGTAGTAGTAGTAGTAGGGTGATGGTAATGATAGCTGTTTAATGATGGTGGTGGTAGTAGTAGTAGTAGGGTGATGGTAATGATAGCTGTTTAATGATGGTGGTGGTAGTAGAAGTAGTAGTAGTAGGGTGATGGTAATGATAGCTGTTTAATGATGGTGTTGGTGGTAGTAGTAGTAGTAGGGTGATGGTATTGATAGCTGTTTAATGATGGTGGTGGTAGTAGAAGTAGTAGTAGTAGGGTGATGGTAATGATAGCTGTTTAATGATGGTGGTAGTAGTAGTAGTAGGGTGATGGTATTGATAGCTGTTTAATGATGGTGGTGGTAGTAGAAGTAGTAGTAGTAGGGTGATGGTAATGATAGCTGTTTAATGATGGTGTTGGTGGTAGTAGTAGTAGTAGGGTGATGGTAATGATAGCTGTTTAATGATGGTGGTGGTAGTAGTAGTAGTAGTAGTAATGGTAATGATATCTGTTTAATGATGGTGGTAGTAGTAGTAGTAGTAGGGTGATGGTAATGATAGCTGTTTAGTGGTGGTGGTGGTAGTAGTAGTAGTAGGGTGATGGTAATGATAGCTGTTTAATGATGGTGGTAGTAGTAGTAGTAGGGTGATGGTAATGATAGCTGTTTAGTGGTGGTGGTAGTAGTAGTAGTAGGGTGATGGTAATGATAGCTGTTTAATGATGGTGTTGGTAGTAGTAGTAGTAGGGTGATGGTAATGATAGCTGTTTAATGATGGTGGTGGTAGTAGTAGTAGTAGGGTGATGATAATGATAGCTGTTTAATGATGGTGTTGGTAGTAGTAGTAGTAGGGTGATGGTATTGATAGCTGTTTAATGATGGTGGTGGTAGTAGAAGTAGTAGGGTGATGGTATTGATAGCTGTTTAGAGATGGTGGTGGTAGTAGAAGTAGTAGTAGTAGGGTGATGGTAATGATAGCTGTTTAATGATGGTGTTGGTGGTAGTAGTAGTAGTAGTAGGGTGATGGTAATGATAGCTGTTTAATGATGGTGGTAGTAGTAGTAGTAGTAGTAGAAATGGTAATGATAGCTGTTTAATGATGGTAGTAGTAGTAGTAGGGTGATGGTAATGATAGCTGTTTAATGATGGTGGTGGTAGTAGTAGTAGTAGGGTGATGGTAATGATAGCTGTTTAATGATGGTGTTGGTGGTAGTAGTAGTAGTAGGGTGATGGTAATGATAGCTGTTTAATGATGGCGGTGGTAGTAGTACTAGTAGGGTGATGGTAATGATAGCTGTTTAATGATGGTGGTGGTAGTAGTAGTAGTAGTAGTAGGGTGATGGTAATGATAGCTGTTTAATGATGGTGGTAGTAGTAGTAGTAGGGTGATGGTATTGATAGCTGTTTAATGATGGTGGTGGTAGTAGAAGTAGTAGTAGTAGGGTGATGGTAATGATAGCTGTTTAATGATGGTGGTGGTAGTAGAAGTAGTAGTAGTAGGGTGATGGTAATGATAGCTGTTTAATGATGGTGGTAGTAGTAGTAGTAGGGTGATGGTAATGATAGCTGTTTAATGATGGTGTTGGTGGTAGTAGTAGTAGTAGGGTGATGATAATGATAGCTGTTTAATGATGGTGGTGGTAGTAGTAGTAGTAGGGTGATGGTAATGATAGCTGTTTAATGATGGTGGTGGTAGTAGTAGTAGTAGGGTGATGGTATTGATAGCTGTTTAATTATGGTGGTGGTAGTAGAAGTAGTAGTAGTAGGGTGATGGTAATGATAGCTGTTTAATGATGGTGTTGGTGGTAGTAGTAGTAGTAGGGTGATGGTAATGATAGCTGTTTAATGATGGTGGTGGTAGTAGTAGTAGTAGGGTGATGGTAATGATAGCTGTTTAATGATGGTGTTGGTGGTAGTAGTAGTAGTAGGGTGATGGTAATGATAGCTGTTTAATGATGGTGGTGGTAGTAGTAGTAGTAGGGTGATGGTGGTGGTAGTAGTAGTATTAGGGTGATGGTAATGATAGCTGTTTAATGATGGTGGTGGTAGTAGTAGTAGTAGTAGTAGGGTGATGGTAATGATAGCTGTTTAATGATGGTGGTAGTAGTAGTAGTAGGGTGATGGTATTGATAGCTGTTTAATGATGGTGGTGGTAGTAGTAGTAGTAGTAGGGTGATGGTAATGATAGCTGTTTAATGATGGTGTTGGTGGTAGTAGTAGTAGTAGGGTGATGGTAATGATAGCTGTTTAATGATGGTGGTGGTAGTAGTAGGAGTAGGGTGATGGTAATGATAGCTGTTTAATGATGGTGGTAGTAGTAGTAGTAGTAGTGATGGTAATGATAGCTGTTTAATGATGGTGTTGGTAGTAGTAGTATTAGGGTGATGGTAATGATAGCTGTTTAGAGATGGTGGTGGTAGTAGAAGTAGTAGTAGTAGGGTGATGGTAATGATAGCTGTTTAATGATGGTGTTGGTGGTAGTAGTAGTAGTAGGGTGATGGTAATGATAGCTGTTTAATGATGGTGGTAGTAGTAGTAGTAGTAGTGATGGTAATGATAGCTGTTTAATGATGGTGGTGGTAGTATTAGTATTAGGGTGATGGTAATGATAGCTGTTTAATGATGGTGGTGGTAGTAGTACTAGTAGGGTGATGGTATTGATAGCTGTTTAATGATGGTGGTGGTAGTAGAAGTAGTAGTAGTAGGGTGATGGTAATGATAGCTGTTTAATGATGGTGGTGGTAGTAGTAGTAGTAGGGTGATGGTAATGATAGCTGTTTAATGATGGTGTTGGTGGTAGTAGTAGTAGTAGGGTGATGGTAATGATAGCTGTTTAATGATGGTGGTGGTAGTAGTAGTAGTAGTGATGGTAATGATAGCTGTTTAATGATGGTGGTGGTAGTAGTAGTAGTAGGGTGATGGTAATGATAGCTGTTTAATGATGGTGGTGGTAGTAGTAGTAGTAGGGTGATGGTAATGATAGCTGTTTAATGATGGTGGTGGTAGTAGTAGTAGTAGGGTGATGGTAATGATAGCTGTTTAATGATGGTGGTGGTAGTAGTAGTAGTAGGGTGATGGTATTGATAGCTGTTTAATGATGGTGTTGGTGGTAGTAGTAGTAGTAGGGTGATGGTAATGATAGCTGTTTAATGATGGTGGTGGTAGTAGTAGTAGTAGGGTGATGGTAATGATAGCTGTTTAATGATGGTGGTGGTAGTAGTAGTAGGGTGATGGTAATGATAGCTGTTTAATGATGGTGGTAGTAGTAGTAGTAGGGTGATGGTAATGATAGCTGTTTAATGATGGTGGTAGTAGTAGTAGTAGGGTGATGGTAATGATAGCTGTTTAATGATGGTGGTGGTAGTAGTAGTAGTAGTAGTGATGGTAATGATAGCTGTTTAGTGATGGTGGTGGTAGTATTAGTAGTAGGGTGATGGTAATGATAGCTGTTTAATGATGGTGGTGGTAGTAGTAGTAGTAGGGTGATGGTAATGATAGCTGTTTAATGATGGTGGTGGTAGTAGTAGTAGTAGGGTGATGGTAATGATAGCTGTTTAATGATGGTGGTGGTAGTAGTACTAGTAGGGTGATGGTAATGATAGCTGTTTAATGATGGTGGTGGTAGTAGTAGTAGTAGGGTGATGGTAATGATAGCTGTTTAATGATGGTAGTAGTAGTAGTAGTAGTAGTAGTAGGGTGATGGTAATGATAGCTGTTTAATGATGGTGGTGGTAGTAGTAGTAGTAGGGTGATGGTAATGATAGCTGTTTAATGATGGTGTTGGTGGTAGTAGTAGGGTGATGGTATTGATAGCTGTTTAATGATGGTGGTGGTAGTAGTAGTTGTAGGGTGATGGTAATGATAGCTGTTTAATGATGGTGTTGGTAGTAGTAGTAGTAGTAGGGTGATGGTAATGATAGCTGTTTAATGATGGTGGTGGTAGTAGTAGTAGTAGGGTGATGGTAATGATAGCTGTTTAATGATGGTGGTGGTAGTAATAGTAGTAGTAGTAGGGTGATGGTATTGATAGCTGTTTAATGATGGTGGTGGTAGTAGTAGTAGTAGTAGTAGGGTGATGGTAGTGATAGCTGTTTAATGATGGTGGTGGTAGTATTAGTAGTAGGGTGATGGTAATGATAGCTGTTTAATGATGGTGGTAGTAGTAGTAGTAGGGTGATGGTAATGATATCTGTTTAATGATGGTGTTGGTGGTAGTAGTAGTAGTAGGGTGATGGTAATGATAGCTGTTTAATGATGGTGGTGGTAGTAGTAGTAGTAGGGTGATGGTAATGATAGCTGTTTAATGATGGTGGTGGTAGTATTAGTAGTAGGGTGATGGTAATGATAGCTGTTTAATGATGGTGGTAGTAGTAGTAGTAGGGTGATGGTAATGATAGCTGTTTAATGATGGTGGTGGTAGTAATAGTAGTAGGGTGATGGTATTGATAGCTGTTTAATGATGGTGGTGGTAGTAGTAGTAGTAGTAGTAGGGTGATGGTAGTGATAGCTGTTTAATGATGGTGGTGGTAGTATTAGTAGTAGGGTGATGGTAATGATAGCTGTTTAATGATGGTGGTAGTAGTAGTAGTAGGGTGATGGTAATGATATCTGTTTAATGATGGTGTTGGTAGTAGTAGTAGTAGGGTGATGGTATTGATAGCTGTTTAATGATGGTGGTGGTAGTAGTAGTAGTAGTAGTAGGATGATGGTAATGATAGCTGTTTAATGATGGTGGTGGTAGTAGAAGTAGTAGTAGTAGGGTGATGGTAATGATAGCTGTTTAATGATGGTGGTGGTAGTAGTAGTTGTAGGGTGATGGTAATGATAGCTGTTTAATGATGGTGGTGGTAGTAGTAGTAGTAGGGTGATGGTAATGATAGCTGTTTAATGATGGTGGTGGTAGTAGTAGTAGTAGGGTGATGGTAATGATAGCTGTTTAATGATGGTGGTAGTAGTAGTAGTAATGACGATGGTAGTTGTAGTACTGATGTAAGGGTGAGTATATCATTTAGTTAGTTATAAGTTAGTTATAGTTTCATTTTCCATGTTTAGTCTTTTATATTTATTACATTTCTATTTATTACAAATCTCTCCCTCGCCCTCAACTTGGCAAATCTGACCATAATTCTATCCTCCTGATTCCTGCTTACAAGCAAAAATTAAAGCAGAAAGCACCAGTGACTCGGTCTATAAAAAAAGTAGAAAGATGCTAAACTACAGGACTGCTTTTGCAGCACAGACTGGAAAATGTTCCGTGATTCTTCCGATGGCTTTGAGGAGTACACTACATCAGTCTTTATCAATAAGTGCATCGAGGACGTCGTCAGTGACTGTACGTACATACCCCAACCAGAAGCAATGGATTACAAGCAAAATTCGCGGTGAGCTAAAGGGTAGGGCTGCCGCTTTCAAGGAGCGGGACTCTAACCCGGAAGATTACAAGAAATCCAGCAATGCCCTCCGACGAACCATCAAACAGGCAAAGCGTCAATACAGGACTAAGACCTGCCTAAATGACTACCCACCCGTAGCACTCACGTTTGTAGCAATGAAGTGGTTTGAAAGGCTGGTCATGGCTCACATCAACACCATTATCCCAGAAACCCTAGACCCACTCCAATTTGCGTACCGCACCAACAGATCCACAGATGATGCAATCTCTATTGCACTCCACACTGCCCTTTCACACCTGGACAAAAGGAACACCTATGTGAGAATGCTATTCATTGACTACAGCTCAGCGTTCAACACCATAGTGCCCTCAAAGCTCATCACTAAGCTAAGGACCCTGGGACTAAACACCTCCCTCTGCAACTGGATCCTGGACTTCCTGACGGTCCGCCCTCAGGTGGTAAGAGTAAGTAACAACACATCCGCCACGTTAATCCTCAACACAGGGGCCCCTCAGGGGTGCGTTCTCAGCCCCTCCCTGTACTCCCTGTTCACTCATGACTGCACAGCCAAGCACGACTCCAACACCATCATTAAGTTTGCTGATGACATAACAGTGGTAGGCCTGATCACCGACAACGATGAGACAGCCTACAGGGAGGAGGTCAGAGACCTGACTGTGTGGTGCAAGTACAACAACCTCTCCCTCAACGTGATGAAGACATAGGAGACGATTGTGGACTACAGGAAAAGGAGGATCGAGCACGCCCCCATTCTCATCGACGGATGGTAGTGGAGCAGGTTGAGAGCTTCAAGTTCCTTGGCATCCAAATCACCAACAAACTAACATGGTCCAAGCACACCAAGACAGTCATTTAGAGGGCACGACAAAACCTATTCCCCCTCAGGAGACTGAAAAGATTTGGCATGGGTCCTAAGATCCTCAAAAGGTTTTACAGCTGCACCATCGAGAGCATCTTGACGGGTTGCATCACTGCCTGGTATGGCAACTAATTGGCCTCTGACCGCAAGGCACTACAGAGGGTGGTGCATATGGCCCAGTACATCACCAGGGCCAAGCTTCCTGCCTTCCAGGACCTCTATACCAGGCGCTGTCAGAGGAAGGCCCTAAAAATTGTCAAAGACTCCAGCCACCCTAGCCATAGACAGGTTCTCTCTGCTACCGCACGGCAAGCGGTACCGGAGCGCCAAGTCCAGGTCCAAGAGTCTCCTAAATAGCTTCAACCCCCATGCAATAAGACTCATGAACAGCTTGTTTGGTTACTCCATGATTCCATATATGTTATTTCACCTTTTTTTTTGTCTTCAGTATTATTCTACAATGTAGAAAATAATAAAAATAAATAAAAACCCTTGAATGGGTAGGTGTGTCCACCAAAGTACTGAGTAAAGGTTCTGAATACTTATGTAAGTGTCATATTTCATGTTTTTATTTTATTTTAATAAATGTGCTAAAATAAAAAAATAAAACAGTTTTTGCTTTGTCATTATGGGGTACTGTATGCAGATTGATTAGGGGGAAGATTTTTTTTAAAATTAGTTTTAGAATAATGAGGCTGTAACATAAAATGTGGAAAAAGTCAAAGGGGTCTGAATATTTTCCGAATGCACTGTATACATTATGAAACAACAAACTAATAAAAAAAGAGACGTGTCTCAATGTAATAAAGGTATGAAGTTAATAGTTAGTTAGTTAATTTAATTTATTTGTTTTTTGTTGTAGTCAGGGACCATGTGTAACATGCCATTGCACCAGATTCTCAGCCCCTCCCTGTAAATTTCCATCTGTAGTCCCTGGTTTCATTTGTAGTCCATAGTTGTTGTGACTTGGAAAGGCGTATGTCGCACGTTACTACTTCACAAGAGAGGCATTTGAACGTAAACATGTTTTTTTTTTTATCTAAATGCATTTTGGGGCAGAAATTCCTTCTAGAACATAGAACAT
>CM059811.1:5317586-5350086 GCA_030435695.1 Brachymystax lenok tsinlingensis | reverse complement strand
CTAACTTCTGTCAAACTATGTGAAATTTCTTCACTAACTTCTGTAACTAAGTGATATTTCTTCACTAACTTCTGTAACCATGTGATACTTCTTCGCTAACTTCTGTAACAATGTGATTTTTCTTCACTAACTTCTGTAACTAAGTGATATTTCTTCACTAACTTCTGTAACTAAGTGATATTTCTTCACTAACTTCTGTCAAACTATGTGATATTTCTTCACTAACTTCTGTCAAACTATGTGAAACTTCTTCGCTAACTTCTGTAACTTAGTGATATTTCTTCACTTACTTCTGGAACTAAGTGATATTTCTTCACTAACTTTTGGAACTATGTGAAACTTCTTCGCTAACTTCTGTAACTAAGTGTTATTTCTTCACTTACTTCTGGAACTAAGTGATATTTCTTCACTAACTTTTGGAACTAAGTGATATTTCTTCACTAACTTCTGTAACTAAGTGATATTTCTTCACTAACTTCTGTCAAACTATGTGATATTTCTTCACTAACTTCTGTCAAACTATGTGATATTTCTTCACTAACATCTGTCAAACTATGTAATATTTCTTTACTAACTTCTGTCAAACTAAGTGATATTTCCTAACTAACTTCTGTCAAACGATGTGATATTTCTTAACTAACTTCTGTAACTATGTGATACTTATTCACAAACTTCTGTAAATAAGTGATATTTCTTCACTAACATCTGTCAAACTATATAATATTTCTTTACTAACTTCTGTCAAACTAAGTGATATTTCCTAACTAACTTCTGTCAAACTATGTGATATTTCTTAACTAACTTTTGTCAAACTATGTAATATTTCTTTACCAACTTCTGTCAAACGATGTGATATTTCTTCACTAACTTCTGCAACTACATGATATTTCTTCACTAACTTCTGTAACCATGTGATACTTCTTCGCTAACTTCTGTAACAATGTGATTTTTCTTCACTAACTTCTGTAACTAAGTGATATTTCTTCACTAACTTCTGTAACTAAGTGATATTTCTTCTCTAACTTCTGTAACTATGTGATATTTCTTCACTAACTTCTGTAACTATGTGATATTTATTCACAAACTTCTGTAACTAAGTGATATTTCTTCACTAACATCTGTCAAACTATGTAATATTTCTTTACTAACTTCTGTCAAACTAAGTGATATTTCCTAACTAACTTCTGTCAAACAATGTGATATTTCTTAACTAACTTTTGTCAAACTATGTAATATTTCTTTACTAACTTCTGTCAAACGATGTGATATTTCTAAACTAACTTCTGTCAAACTATGTGATATTTCTTCACTAACTTCTGTAACTATGTGATATTTCTTCACTAAACTCTGTTAAACTATGTAATATTTCTTCACTAACTTCTGTCAAACGATGTGATATTTCTTAACTAACTTCTGTCAAACTATGTGATATTTCTAAACTAACTTCAGTCAAACTATGTGATATTTCTTCACTAACATCTGTCAAACTATGTAATATTTCTTTACTAACTTCTGTCAAACTAAGTGATATTTCCTAACTAACTTCTGTCAAACGATGTGATATTTCTTAACTAACTTCTGTCAAACTAAATTCTAAAAAATTTGGAACAAGCATTATCTCTTTTTTATTTAACCTTTATTTAACTCTAACCAAAACCCATCGCTTCTGTCGATCAAGGCATTAAAAACCATCACCTAAATATCTAGGTATTGTAAACCATCACCTAACTATCTAGGCATTGTAAACCATCACCTAACTATCTAGATATTGTAAACCATCAATTAACTATCTAGATATTTTTACCTAACTATCTAGATATTGTAAACACTCACCTAACTATCTAGGTATTGTAAACCATCACCTAACTATCTAGGTATTGTAAACCACCACCTATCTATCTAGGTATTGCAAACCATCACCTATCTATCAAGGTATTGTAAACCATCACCTATCTATCTGGGTATTGTAAACCATCACCTATCTATCTAGGTATTGTAAACCATCAAGTAATTATCTAGGTATTGTAAACCATCACCCAACTATCTAGGTATTGTAAACCATCACCTAACTATCTAGGTATTATAAAACATCACCTAACTATCTAGGTATTGTAAACCATCACGTAACTATCTAGATATTGTAAACCATCACCTATCTATCTAGGTATTGTAAACCACCACCTAACTATCTAGGTATTATAAACCATCACCTAACTATCTAGGTATTGTAAACCATCACGTAACTATCTAGATATTGTAAACCATCACCTATCTATCTAGATATTGTAAACCATCACCTATCTATCTAGATATGGTAAACCATCACCTATCTATCTAGATATTGTAAACCATCACCTAACTATCTTGGTATTATAAACCATCACCTAACTATCTATGTATTGTAATCATCACCTAACTATCGAGATATTGTAAACCACCACCTAACTATCTAGGTATTATAAACCATCACCTATCTATCTAGGTATTGTAAACCACCACCTAACTATCTAGGTATTGTAAACCATCACGTAACTATCTAGATATTGTAAACCATCACCTATCTATCTAGATATTGTAAACCATCACCTATCTATCTAGATATGGTAAACCATCACCTATCTATCTAGATATTGTAAACCATCACCTAACTATCTTGGTATTATAAACCATCACCTAACTATCTATGTATTGTAATCATCACCTAACTATCGAGATATTGTAAACCATCACCTATCTATCTAGATATGGTAAACCATCACCTATCTATCTAGATATTGTAAACCATCACCTAACTATCTTGGTATTATAAACCATCACCTAACTATCTATGTATTGTAATCATCACCTATCTATCTAGGTATTGTAAACCATCACCTAACTATCTAGGTATTATAAACCATCACCTATCTATCTAGGTGTTGTAAACCATCACCTAACTATCTATGTATTGTAATCCATCACCTAACTATCGAGATATTGTAAACCACCACCTAACTATCTAGGTATTATAAACCATCACCTATCTATCTAGGTATTGTAAACCATCACCTAACTATCTGGGTATTGTAAACCATCACCTGTCTATCTAGGTATTTTAAACCATCACCTAACTATCTAGGTATTGTAAACCACTACCTAACTATCTAGGTGTTATAAACCACCACATATCTATCTAGGTATTGTAAACCATCACGTAACAATCTAGATATTGTAAACCATCACCTAACTATCTAGATATTTTTACCTAACTATCTAGATATTGTAAACCATCACCTAACTATCTAGATATTTTTACCTAACTATCTAGGTATTGTAAACCATCACCTAACTATCTAGGTATTATAAACCATCACCTATCTATCTAGGTATTGTAAACCATCACCTAACTATCTGGGTATTGTAAACCATCACCTATCTATCTAGGTATTGTAAACCATCAAGTAATTATCTAGGTATTGTAAACCATCACCCAACTATCTAGGTATTGTAAACCATCACCTAACTATCTAGGTATTATAAAACATCACCTAACTATCTAGGTATTGTAAACCATCACGTAACTATCTAGATATTGTAAACCATCACCTATCTATCTAGGTATTGTAAACCACCACCTAACTATCTAGGTATTATAAACCATCACCTAACTATCTAGGTATTGTAAACCATCACGTAACTATCTAGATATTGTAAACCATCACCTATCTATCTAGATATTGTAAACCATCACCTATCTATCTAGATATGGTAAACCATCACCTATCTATCTAGATATTGTAAACCATCACCTAACTATCTTGGTATTATAAACCATCACCTAACTATCTATGTATTGTAATCATCACCTAACTATCGAGATATTGTAAACCACCACCTAACTATCTAGGTATTATAAACCATCACCTATCTATCTAGGTATTGTAAACCACCACCTAACTATCTAGGTATTGTAAACCATCACGTAACTATCTAGATATTGTAAACCATCACCTATCTATCTAGATATTGTAAACCATCACCTATCTATCTAGATATGGTAAACCATCACCTATCTATCTAGATATTGTAAACCATCACCTAACTATCTTGGTATTATAAACCATCACCTAACTATCTATGTATTGTAATCATCACCTAACTATCGAGATATTGTAAACCATCACCTATCTATCTAGATATGGTAAACCATCACCTATCTATCTAGATATTGTAAACCATCACCTAACTATCTTGGTATTATAAACCATCACCTAACTATCTATGTATTGTAATCATCACCTATCTATCTAGGTATTGTAAACCATCACCTAACTATCTAGGTATTATAAACCATCACCTATCTATCTAGGTGTTGTAAACCATCACCTAACTATCTATGTATTGTAATCCATCACCTAACTATCGAGATATTGTAAACCACCACCTAACTATCTAGGTATTATAAACCATCACCTATCTATCTAGGTATTGTAAACCATCACCTAACTATCTGGGTATTGTAAACCATCACCTGTCTATCTAGGTATTTTAAACCATCACCTAACTATCTAGGTATTGTAAACCACTACCTAACTATCTAGGTGTTATAAACCACCACATATCTATCTAGGTATTGTAAACCATCACGTAACAATCTAGATATTGTAAACCATCACCTAACTATCTAGATATTTTTACCTAACTATCTAGATATTGTAAACCATCACCTAACTATCTAGATATTTTTACCTAACTATCTAGGTATTGTAAACCATCACCTAACTATCTAGGTATTATAAACCATCACCTATCTATCTAGGTATTGTAAACCATCACCTAACTATCTGGGTATTGTAAACCATCACCTGTCTATCTAGGTATTTTAAACCATCACCTAACTATCTAGGTATTGTAATCCACTACCTAACTATCTAGGTGTTATAAACCACCACATATCTATCTAGGTATTGTAAACCATCACGTAACTATCTAGATATTGTAAACCATCACCTAACTATCTAGATATTTTTACCTAACTATCTAGATATTGTAAACCATCACCTAACTATCTAGATATTTTTACCTAACTATCTAGGTATTGTAAACCATCACCTAACTATCTAGGTATTATAAACCATCACCTAACTGTCTAGGTATTGTAAACCATCACGTAACTATCTAGATATTGTAAACCATCACCTATCTATCTAGGTATTGTAAACCATCACCTAACTATCTATGTATTGTAATCCATCACCTAACTATCGAGATATTGTAAACCACCACCTAACTATCTAGGTATTATAAACCATCACCTATCTATCTAGGTATTGTAAACCATCACCTAACTATCTGGGTATTGTAAACCATCACCTGTCTATCTAGGTATTTTAAACCATCACCTAACTTTCTAGGTATTGTAAACCACTACCTAACTATCTAGGTATTATAAACCATCACCTATCTATCTAGGTATTGTAAACCATCACGTAACTATCTAGATATTGTAAACCATCACCTAACTATCTAGATATTTTTACCTAACTATCTAGATATTGTAAACCATCACCTAACTATCTAGATATTTTTACCTAACTATCTAGGTATTGTAAACCATCACCTAACTATCTAGGTATTATAAACCATCACCTAACTATCTAGGTATTGTAAACCATCACGTAACTATCTAGATATTGTAAACCACCACCTAACTATCTAAGTATTGTAAACCATCACCTTTCTATCTAGGTATTGTAAACCATCACCCATCTATCTAGATATTGTTAACCATCAACTTTCTATATAGGTATTGTAAACCATCACCAAATATCTAGGTATTATAAACCATCACCTATCTATCTATGTATTGTAAACCATCACCTATCTATTTAGGTACTGTAAACCATCACGTAACTATCTAGGTATTGTAAATCATCACCTATCTATCTAGGTACTGTATACCATCACTCAACTATCTAGGTATTGGAAACCCTCACCTTTCTATCTAGGTATTGTAAACCATCACCTATCTATCTAGATATTGTAAACCATCACCTATCTATCTAGGTATTGTAAACCATCACCTTTCTATCTAGGTATTGTAAACCATCACCTATCTATCTAGATATTGTAAACCATCACCTATCTATCTAGGTATTATAAACCATCACCTATCTATCTAGGTATTGTAAACCATCACCTTTCTATCTAGGTATTGTAAACCATCACCTATCTATCTAGATATTGTAAACCATCACCTATCTATCTAGGTATTGTAAACCATCACCTGTCTATCTAGATATTGTAAACCATCACGTAACTATCTAGGTATTGTAAACCATCACCTATCTATCTAGGTATTATAAACCATCACCTAACTATCTAGGTATTGTAAACCATCACCTATCTATCTATGTATTGTAAACCATCACCTAAGTATCTAGGTATTCTATACTGTTTCGAGGTGCAGAGTGAGAATACTGGTGTGTGTGAGATCTTGTGTTTTTGTGTGTTTGTGTGAGATCGTGTGTTTTTGTGTGTGTGTGTTTGTGTGAGATCTTGTGTGGTTTTCTGTGTGCGTGTGTGTGTTTGTGTGAGATCTTGTGTGTTTGTCCGTGTGCATGTGTGTGTGTGAGTGAGATTCTGTGTGTTTGTCTGTGTGCGTGTGTGTGTTTGTGTGAGAGAGACATCTTGTGTGTTTGTCTGTGTGCGTGCATGTGTGTGTGTGTGTGTGTGTGTGTGTGTGTGTGAGAGAGAGAGAAAGAGATCCTGTGTGTTTTTTGTCTTTGTGTTCCATGTTTTACACACGGTGACCCCACCGCCTGATTCAAAGTTTTGACCAATGATCACTGTTCTACCTCCCAAGTGTAGCTTGTTTAGAGTATCTAACCAGAAACCATAGGGTAGGTGGTTCACATCCAGGGTGTTGATGGGACTTGAGCAGGTTTGCAGCTCTTGCGGGCCAGTAAAATACTATTCTTAGATATATCTTCTTCCACTCACATTCCAGGGAGATTATTATCTTGCCAAACTCTCACTCTCACGCACCGGCTTCACAAACACGTAGCTGAGAAAAGCCACACACACACCATGTGAGCGCTCCATTGTGGTCAAGGATATCCAATTAGACAGTCAACCAGCGGTCAGAACCAGGGTGATTTGGGTTCGATCCTAGATTCCTTCTGTCTTTAAAACACAATCAACATTCCTCACATAACCATGACACTCAAATTCTTTCTGCTCTCTCTCTCTCTCTCTCTCTCTCTCTCTCTCTCTCTCTCTCTCTCTCTCTCTCTCTCTCTGTCTCTGGTCTCTGTACCTCTCTGTCTCTGTCTCTGTCTCTGTACCTCTCTCTCTCTCTCTCTCTCTCTCTCTCTCTCTCTCTCTCTCTCTCTCTCTCTCTCTCTCTCTCTCTCTCTCTCTCTCTCTCTCTCTCGATCTTTCTGCCATCTCTCTCTCTCTCTCTTTCTCTCTCTCTCTCTCTCTCTCTCTCTCTCTCTCTCTCTCTCTCTCTCTCTCTCTCTCTCTCTCTCTCTCTGCCTTTCTCACTCTCACTCTCTTTCTCTCTGTCACCCTCTCTCTCTCTCTCCTCCTCCTTACGGTCAGATACTGTCCTTTATTCTGGATCCTCCGGGACTCTTAGAAGCTCTACTCTTCTAGAATATTCTGTTTGACTGCAGCTATTGTGTTTGCACGCACGGAATGGTGTCACAAGTAGCCGGGTGGGTGTCACAAGTAGCCGGGTAGTGTGTCTGTGTGTATGCACACACACACACGGACACACAGACACACAATTTGGACAAAGAAAACACAAACAAACCAGACACCAGACCCCATCCCTCTTACCAAACCAATGTGTCTCTGTCTCAGTTGTTGGTACTTACAGAAATCCTCCATGTGATAGCGAGGCGGAACGAGGGAAAAATCAAAGGAAGGAGGGAAGGAAGGAGGGGAACGGCAGACTGTGGTGCTAACGAGGGGAGTCTCCAGTTCTGTTAGCCTGCCTCTGTTCCAGTTAACACACACACACACACACACAGTCACATTCAAGCGGGTAGAAGACTTTACCAGTTACCACCGGCGACCGCTGACGCTGATCAGAGACTGGCAGGAGTGTGTGTGGCGCGCCATGCATGGCAGGTTTGGGGTTGCCACGTTTAGGGATGCCAGGTTTAGGGATGCCAGGTTTAGGAATGCCAGGTTTGGAGATGCCAGGTTTAGGGATGTCAGGTTTGGGGATGCCAGGTTTAGAGATGCCAGCTTTGGGGATGCCAGGTGGGGCGAACCGACTACGGAGAAAAACAGGGTCAGTCTGTCGGCTCGGCAAGCAACTGTGAACACACAATAACACAATATCACAAACTGCCAGTACATTAGTTTCACATAGAAAGTATCAGATAGGAAAACAAATTATAGGAGGACAGGGGAGAAGAAAAAAAAGAGATGAAGATGTGTGTGTCTGTGTCTGTGTGTGTGTCTGTGTCTGTGTGTGTGTGTGTGTGTCTGTGTGTGTGTGTGTGTCTGTGTGTGTGTACATGTGTGTGTGTACATGCGTTTTTGTGTGTGTGTGTGTGTACATGCGCTTCTGTGTGTGTGTACGTGTGTCTGTGTGTGTGTGCCAGAGGGTTGACTAAACCTAATGCTGAACACATGGATAGAGACTTTGTGTCTGTCTGTCCTTCACATAGCCCAGGAATTCAATACTCATTTCCTCACTTTAGACGGGTGTGTGTGTATTTGCGTGTGTGCATGAATGTGTTTGTGCGTGTGTGTGTGTGTGTGTGTGTGTGTATAACCGACCACGGTGCAATCTCTCCCCTCAGATCTCTCTCTAGTATCATATCGACCAGGTCAGATACTATAATGAGGGAGGGAGGGAGATGAGGAGGGAGAAACGTGATGAGGGAGGGAGAGTGAGAGAGAGAGAGAGAGAGAGAGAGAGAGAGAGGGAGGGAGGGAGGGAGAGAGAGAGAGAGAGAGAGAGAGAGAGAGAGAGAGAGAGAGAACCTGGCCCACCTCTCCACCCTGGACTTGGACAGCCTTCACGATCAGGTCCATATCTACAATGCAGCAATCCCAACTTGTGCCAGGACCCTGAATGACGTCACCCTCCAACGCTGCATCTCATACAGGAGCAACAGAGCAACGGACACCCCGCCTAGACCAGCGAGACACCCCTCCCAGACCTGAAAGACCCCTCCTGAAGGACCAGCACCGAGAGAACCCACACCAAGAGGACCTACACCCAGACCACAGCACCACCAGCCACACCCCTACACCCATACCACAGCATCACTATCCACACCCCTACACCCAGACCACAGCATCACCAGCCACACCCCTACACCCAGACCACAGCATCACCAGCCACACCCCTACACCCAGACCACAGCTTCACCAGCCACACCCCTACACCCAGACCACAGCATCACCAGCCACACCCCTACACCCAGACCACAGCATCACCAGCCACAACCCTACACCCAGACCACAGCATCACCAGCCACACCCCTACACCCAGACCACAGCATCACCAGCCACACCCCTACACCCAGACCATAGCATCACCAGCCACAACCCTACACCCAGACCACAGCATCACCAGCCACACCCCTACACCCAGACCACAGCATCACCAGCCACACCCCTACTCCCAGACCACAGCATCACCAGCCACACCCCTACACCCAGACCACAGCATCACCAGCCACACCCCTACACCCAGACCACAGCATCACCAGCCACACCCCTACTCCCAGACCACAGCATCACCAGCCACACCCCTACACCCAGACCACAGCATCACCAGCCACACCCCTACACCCAGACCACAGCATCACCAGCCACACCAGAATATTGGATCCTCCGGGACCAGCTGAGACCACCCCAAACAAACCCTGGCCACACCCTATATAGACCCCCCAATATCAGACCTATGCCCCTTCTGCCCACCCCATGCCCCTCGCCCCTGTGGCAAGGACCTCAAACTGACACCAGGACATATAGCCCAGGCCGTGAGCAGAGCAACAGGTCCAACCCCCACTATTACACCCACCCAAGCCCCATCCTGCGACCTAAGAGGTATGTATCAGATGCTCAACATGCCCTGCTCACACCTGCTGTGATGGTCCGGACCTAAACCACACAAAAACTACACTAGACACTATGGAACACAAAGATTTTACTATCTCATCCTGGAATATACAAGGTCTGACAGATGACAGATATTGTCATCCGACAAGAAACCTGGTATAGAGGAGACGGACCCATAGGTTACAGAGAGCTGGTTGTCCCATCAATCAAACTACCAGGTGTGAAACAGGGAAGAGACTCAGGGGGTATGCTAAATTGATATAGAGCAGAACTAACCCACTCTATTAATTAGTCAAAACAGGGAAAAAAGTATTTGATACCATGCTGACGTACAAAATCAGCAGGGGATCAAATACTTTTTTCCCTCACTGTATTAATTTCTACCCAGATGTAAAATGTTTCTGTTTTCAGTCTATAATTTTAATGGTAGGTTTATTTGAACAGTGAGAGACAGAATAACAACAACAAAAATCCAGAAAAACGCATTGTGAAAAATGTTATGAATTGATTTGCATTTTAATGAGGGAAATAAGTATTTGACCCCTCTGCAAAACATGACTTAGTACTTGGTGGCAAAACCCTTGTTGGCAATCACAGAGGTCAGACAATTGTTGTAGTTGGCCACCAGGTTTGCACACATCTCAGGAGGGATTTTGTCCCACTCCTCTTTGCAGATCTTCTCCAAGTCATTAAGGTTTCGAGGCTGACGTTTGGCAACTCGAACCTTTAGCTCCCTCCACAGATTGTCTATGGGATTAAGGTCTGGAGACTGGCTAGGCCACTCCAGGACCTTAATGTGCTTCTTCTTGAGCCACTCCTTTGTTGCCTTGGCCGTGTGTTTTGGGTCATTGTCATGCTGGAATACCCATCCACAACGCATTTTCAATGACCTGGCTGAGGGAAGGAGGTTCTCACCAATGATTTGACGGTGCATGGCCCCCGTCCATTGCCCCTTTGATGCGGTGAAGTTGTCCTGTCCCCTTAGTAGAAAAACACCCCCAAAACATAGTGTTTCCACCTCCATGTTTGACGGTGGGCATGGTGTTCTTGGGGTCATAGGCAGCATTCCTCCTCCTCCAAACACGGCGAGTTGAGTAGATGCCAAAGAGCTCCAATTTGGTCTCATCTGACCACAACACTTTCACCCAGATGTCCTCTGAATCATTCAGATGTTCATTGGCAAACTTCAGACGGGCATGTATATGTGCTTTCTTGAGCAGGGGACCTTGCGGGCGCTGCAGGATTTCAGTCCTTCACGGCGTAATGTGTTACCAATTGTTTTCTTGGTGACTATGGTCCCAGCTGCCTTGAGATCATTGACAAGATCCTCCCGTGTAGTTCTGGGCTGATTCCTCACCGTTCTCATGATCATTGCAACTCCACGAGGTGAGATCTTGCATGGAGCCCCAGGCCGAGGGAGATTGACAGTTATTTTGTGTTTCTTCCATTTGCGAATAATCGCACCAACTGTTGTCACCTTCTCACCAAGCTGCTTGGTGATGGTCTTGTAGCCCATTCCAGCCTTGTGTAGGTCTACAATCTTGTCCCTGACATCCTTGGAGAGCTCTTTGTTCTTGGTCATGGTGGAGAGTTTGGAATCTGATTGATTGATTGCTTCTGTGGACTGGTGTCTTTTATACAGATAACAAGCTGAGATTAGGAGCACTCCCTTTAAGAGTGTGCTCCTAATCTCAGCTCGTTACCTGTATAAAAGACACCTGGGAGCCAGAAATCTTTCTGATTGAGAGGGGGTCAAATCTTATTTCCCTCATTAAAATGCAAATAAATTTATAACATTTTTCACATGCGTTTTTCTGGATTTTCTTGTTGTTATTCTGTCTCTCACTGTTCAAATAAACCTACCATTAAATTTATAGACTGATAATTTCTTTGTCAGTGGGAAAACGTACAAAATCAACAGGGGATCAAATACTTTTTTCCCTCACTGTAAGGAAATGATCTCAACAGAGAAATATGTCCTCATGTGTGCTACCTATATCCCCCCACTAGAATCCCCATACTTTAACGATGACAGCTTCCCCATCCTAGAGGGGGAAATCAACCATTTGTAGGCCCAGGGACATGTACTAGTCTGTGGCGACCTAAATGCCAGAACTGAACAAGAACCAGACACCCTCAGCACACAGGAGGACAAACACCTACCTGGAGGTGACAGTATTCCCTCCCAAATATGCCCGCCTAGACAAAACTTTGACAAAACAACCAACAAAAATTAAATAAAATTAAATATTATTTGTCACATGCGCCGAATACAAAAGGTGTAGACCTTTCAGTGTAATGCTTACTTACAAGCCCTTAACCAACAATGCAGTTTAAAGAAAAATTCCCCCCAAAAATAAGAAATAGAAGTAACAAATAATTAAAGAGCAGCAGTAAAATAAACAATAGCGAGACTATATACAGGGGGTACCGGTACAGAGTCAATGTGCGGGGGCACCGGTTAGTCGAGGTAATTGAGGTAATATGTAGAAGAAGAAGAAGAAGAAGTTTTATTTATATAGCGCCTTTCCATAGCTCAAGGTCGCTTTACATTGCACATTACAATACATTCAGAACACACACACATACATCGCAGTCACATAGGATACACACTACCCAAAATGCATGTCAAACAGATATGTCTTCAACTGGATCTTGAATGCACCCACGGATGAGGTATTGCGTAGTGTAAGAGGTAGTGAATTCCATAATTTAGGAGCATTAACACCAAATGACCTCCCACCTACAGTGGACAACCGGAAACGAGGGACGGTCAACAAACCAAGTTCAGCTGATCTAAGGGACCGAGCAGGGCGGTAAGGATAGAGTAAGTCAGAGAGATATTGGGGAGCAAGACCATTTAATGCTTTAAAAGTTAGAAGCAATACCTTAAAGTGGATACGTGATGCCACAGGTAGCCAGTGAAGGTCATGAAGCAGAGGAGTGATGTGAGCAGAGCGCCTAGTGGAGGTGAGAACTCTTGCTGCTGAGTTTTGAACATACTGTAATCTTGCAGTAAGTTTTTTGGGAAGACCAAGAAGTAAGGCATTGCAATAGTCCAAGTGTGAAGTGATTAATGCATGAATTAGAGTTTCAACATCAGCTAAAGTGAGAGAAGATCGGAGACGAGCAATATTACGAAGATGGAAAAAAGAGTTTTTAACAAGAGAAGAAATGTGAGAGCCAAAAGATAGAGTTGAATCGAATAAGACACCAAGGTTACGAATCAATCACGAAGGCTTAACGTGGATTCCATCAACATCAAAGGACTGATCAATCCTTTTGGCTGAGGCAGCAGGACCAATCAATAATATCTCAGTTTTATTATCATTCAGTTTAAGGAAATTCAGGGACATCCATTTCTTGATGTCCCTGATACATTCAGTGAGTGAGTCAGGCAAAGATAACCTATCAGAGCTGGTGGTGAGGTAGATTTGAATATCATCAGCATAGCAATGGAACTGAAGTCCGTGCTCATGTATGATATCACCGAGTGGATATATGTAGATGATGAATAATAGTGGGCCAAGAACCGAACCTTGAGGGACACCCTGTGTAAGTGAAGCAGTGGCAGATCTAAACCCTTGTATAGTGATATAATACTTTCTGTCGCTAATGTAGGAGATGAGCCAAGAAAGAGCAGAGCCAGTGATACCAATGTCAGAAAGCCTAGAGATAAGTATTTCATGGCAGACTGTGTCAAAAGCAGCGCTTAAATCAAGATGTAAATGTAGGTAGAGTTATTAGTGACTATGCATAGATAATAACAGAGAGTAGCAGCGGTGTAAAAGGGGTGGGGGGGCAATGCAAATAGTCTGGGTAGCCATTTGATTAGATGTTCAGGAGTCTTATGGCTTGGGGGTAGAAGCTGTTTAGAAGACTCTTGGACCTAGGCTTGGTGTTCCAGCACCGCTTGCCATGCGGTAGCAGTGAGAACAATCTATGTCTAGGGTGGCTGGAGTCTTTGACAAATTTTAGGGCCTTCCTCTGACACCGCCTGGTATAGAGGTCCTGGATGGCAGGAAGCTTGGCCCCAGTGATGTTCTGGGCCGTACACATTACCCTCTGTAGCACCTTACGGTCTGAGGCCGAGCAGTTGCCATACCAGGCAGTGATGCAATCAGTCAGAATGCACTCGATGGTGCAGCTGTAGAACCTTTTGAGGATCTGAGGACCCCATGCCAAATCTTTTCAGTCTCCTGAGGGGGAATGGGTTTTGTCGTGCCCTTTTCACGACCTTAGTGTGTTTGTACCATGATAGTTTGTTGGTGATGTGGACACCAAGGAACTTGAAGCACTCAACTTGCTCCACTACAGCCCCGTCGATGAGAATGGGGGGTGTGCTCTGTCCTCCTTTTCCTGTAGTCCACAATCATCTAATTTGTCTTGATGACGTTGAGGGAGAGGTTATTGTACTGGCACCACACGGCTAGGTCTCTGACATCCTCCCTATAGGCCTACCGCTGTTGTGTCATTGGCAAACTTAATGATGGTGTTGGAGTTGTGCCTGGCCATGCAGTCATGAGTGAACAGGGAGTACAGGAAGGGACTGAGCACGCACCCCTGACGGGCCCCCATGTTGAGGATCAGCGTGGCGGATGTGATGTTACCTACCCTTACCACTTGGGGGCGGTCGGTCAGGAAGTCCAGGATCCAGTTGCATAGGGAGGTGATTAGTTAGGGCATAGCGGGATTTCTCATAATCTTTCGTGTTAGATTTCCGCTCCTTGAAAGAGGCAGCTCTACCCTTTAGGTCTGTGCGGATGTTGCCTTTAATCCATGGCCTCTGGTTGGGGTATGTACAGTCACTGTTGGGGATGACGTCATCGATGCACTTATTGAGGAAGACACTGACTGATGTGGTGTACTCCTCAATGCCATCAGAAGAATCCCAGAACATATTCCAGTCTGTGCTAGGAAAACAGTCCTGTAGCTTAGCATCTGCTTCATCTGATCACTTTCTTATGGACCGAGTCACTGGTTCTTCCTGCTTTAGTTTTTGCTTGTAAGCAGGAATCAGGAGGATAGAATTATGGTCGGATTTGCCAAATGGAGGGCAAGGGAGAGATTTGTATGTGTCTCTGTGTGTTTGGTAAATGTGGTAAATTTTCACTCTGGTTGCACATTTAACATGCCGGTAGAAATGAGGTAAAACGGATTTAAGTTTCCCTGTTCCCCGGCCACTAGGAGCACCGCCTGTTTGCTTATGGCCGTTTACAGCTCATTGAGTGCGGTTTTAGTGCATTGGTTTGTAGTGGTGATGAAAACTCCGAAAACAGCCGAAAACCGCCTGAACAAGGAGAGGGACCAACTTCGGCTGAAGTCGTGATATGTTACTTCTTTCCAAAGTTTCAAGTAATAATAATTTAGTTTTCTCATGATTTGGATGGGTCTAATTGTGTTGCTGTCCTTGGGGTCTGTTTGTGTTTATGAACAGAGCTCCTGGACCAGCTTGCTTAAGGGACTCTTCTCCAGGTTCATCACTCTGTAGGTGATGGCTTTGTTAAGGAAGGTTTGGGAACTGCTTCCATTTAGGTGGTTGTAGAATTGAATGGCTCTTTTCCGGATTTTGATAATTAGCGGTTATCGGCCTAATTCTGCTGTGCGTGCATTATTTGATGTTTTACGTTGTACACTGACGATATTTTTGCAGAATTCTGCATGCAGTCTCAATTTGGTGTTTGTCCCATTTAGTGAATTCTTGGTTGGTGAGCGGACCCCAGACCTCACAACCATAAAGGGCAATGGGTTCTATAACTGATTCAAGTATTTTTAGCCAGATCCTAATTGGTAAGTCAAATTGCATGTTCCTTTTGATGGCATAGAAGACCCTTCTTGCCTGGTCTCTCAGATCGTTCACAGCTTTGTGGAAGTCATCTGTGGCACTGATGTTTAGGCCGAGGTATGTACTGTATAGGTTTTTGTGTGCTCTAGGGCAACGGTGTCTAGATGGAATTTATATTTGTGGTCCTGGTGACTGGACCATTTTTGGAACACCATTATTTTTTGTCTTACTGAGATTTACTGTCAGGGCCCAGGTCTGACAGAATCTGTGCAGAAGATCTAGGTGCTGCTGTAGGCCCTCCTTGGTTGGTGACAGAAGCACCAGATCATCAGCCGACAGTAGACATTTGACTTCAGATTCTAGCAGAATGAGGCTGCAGACTGTTCTAGTGCCCTCGCCAATTCATTGATATATATGTTGAAGAGGGTGGGGCTTAATAAAAAGGCTTCTGACATTTGTAATTTCCACTTTGAAATTTCAGACTTGATTTTCCTATTACGAAAAATTCATCAACCCCTACACAAATGTCCATTCGTTATTATCCACATAATAATTCCCATTTCCTGTTCATAGAGGATTAAATCCTGTGGTAGAAAACTGTCTCAAATTAAGATCCCAAACCCTTGGTGATAAAATACATTATTTCACATGGTTATTTTAGATTCCTTCATCTAAGACCATACTACTGCTGAAAGAATAGATAGTAGAGTAGAATAGAGTAGAAAAGAGTAGAATATATTAGTATAATCAGGTCTACTGTTTACCTCAGAAGAGTAGAATATAGTAGAACATATTAGTATAATCAGGTCTACCTTTTACCTCAGGAGAGTAGAATACAGTAGAATAGATTAGTATAATCAGGTCTACCGTTTACCTCAGGAGAGTAGAATAGATTAGTATAATCAGGTCTACCTTTTACCTTAGCAGAGTAGAATATAGTAGAATAATCAGGTCTACCTTTTACCTCAGGAGAGTAGAATAGATTAGCATAAGCAGATCTACTGTTTACCTCAGAAGAATAGAATAGATAAATATAATCAGGTCTACCGTTTACCTCAGGAGAGTAGAATAGATTAATATAATTAGGCCTAACGTTTACCTCAGGAGAGTAGAATAGATACATATAATCAGGTCTACCGTTTACCTCAGGAGAGTAGAATAGATTAATATAATCAGGTCTACCGTTTACCTCAGGAGAGTAGAATAGATTAATATAATCAGGTCTACCATTTACCTCAGGAGAGTAGAATAGATACATATAATCAGGTCTACTGTTTACCTCAAGAGAGTAGAATAGATTAATATAATCAGGTCTACCATTTACCTCAGAAGAATAGAATAGATAAATATAATCAGGTCTACCGTTTACCTCAGGAGAGTAGAATAGATACATATAATCAGGTCTACCGTTTACCTCAAGAGAGTAGAATAGATTAATATAATCAGGTCTACCATTTACCTCAGAAGAATATAATAGATAAATATAATCAGGTCTACCGTTTACCTCAGGAGAATAGAATAGTTTAATATAATCAGGTCTACCGTTTACCTCAGGAGAGTAGAATAGATACATATAATCAGGCCTAACGTTTACCTCAGGAGAATAGAATAGTTTAATATAATCAGGTCTACCGTTTACCTCAGGAGAATAGAATAGTTTAATATAATCAGGTCTACTGTTTACCTCAGGAGAATAGAATAGTTTAATATAATCAGGTCTACCGTTTACCTCAGGAGAATAGAATAGTTTAATATAATCAGGTCTACCGTTTACCTCAGGAGAGTAGAATAGAATGTTATAGAGGTATTCAGTAGAAAACACAAGTGCATGGACACACACTCCCACCCACACTCATCGTTAAATAAACGTGACCGGTTTCACGGCCCGGTTTTGTAACAGTACATATTGTTTTCTCTCCTATGCTTTTTAAACCGTGGAGTCACGGGTGGCCAGAGTGTGTTTGTGTAAGCCAGTGTGTGTGTGTGTGTGTGTGTGTGTGTGTGTGTGTGTGTGTGAGAGTCACGGGTGGCCAGACAGAGAAACAGACTATTAAATTCTCACCATTCCTCTTCTGAACCTTGCTGTTCATTGGATGGAGTCTCTCTAGTATGAATCAGAGTGTGTGTGTGTGTGTGAGAGAAAGTGTGCGTGTGTGTGTTAAACCTTGGATAATAAATGGTGCTTCTCTCATGTCCAAATATTTCTCTGACCCTCAGTTCTCCCCACGTGAGTGTGTCTGTGTGTTTGTGTATAAGTGCGCCAGTGTGTGTCTGAGTACTATTGTTGGATGTGAACTTTGGACCTACCTCTGCCACGCTGATATATAGTGTGGTTGGTTCCAATATTTTAAGTCGGAGTGTGTGCGTGTTTGTGAGTAAAGACTACCATTGTTAAGTTGAACAGAGGACCACACAAGGTGTCTGTTTGAGATCTAGTGATTTAACAACCAACCATAGGGGCTTTGAGGAAACAGTAGATACACGCTCAACCACACACCTATGCACACGTACCCATACACACACACACACAAGCACGAGCACACACACAGACACAGACACACAGACACAGCCACACACACAGACACACACACACACACACACACACACACACACACACACACACACACACACACACACACACACACACACACACACACACACACAGAGAGAGAGAGAGAGAGAGAGAGAGAGAGAGAGAGACACACAGAGAGAGACACACAGACACAGAGAGAGAGAGACACACAGACACACAGAGAGAGAGAGAGAGAGACAGAGAGAGAGAGAGGGAGAGAGAGAGATAGAGAGAGAGAGAGAGAGAGAGAGAGGGAGGGAGAGGGAGAGGGAGAGGGAGAGGGAGAGATGGAGAGAGAGAGAGAGAGAGATGGAGAGAGGGAGAGAGAGAGAGACACACACACAGAGAGACACACAGACACAGAGAGAGAGAGACACACAGACACACAGAGAGAGAGAGAGAGAGAGACAGAGAGAGAGAGAGAGAGAGAGAGAGAGAGAGAGAGAGAGAGAGAGAGAGAGAGAGAGGGAGAGGGAGAGGGAGAGGGAGAGGGAGAGGGAGAGGGAGAGATGGAGAGAGAGAGAGAGAGAGAGATGGAGAGAGAGAGAGAGACACACACACAGAGAGACACACAGACACAGAGAGAGAGAGACACACAGACACACAGAGAGAGAGAGAGAGAGAGAGACAGAGAGAGAGAGAGAGAGAGAGAGAGAGAGAGAGAGAGAGAGAGAGAGAGAGAGAGAGAGAGAGAGAGAGAGAGAGAGAGAGAGGGAGAGAGGGAGAGGGAGAGAGGGAGGTAAAGACGCAACAAGCTCTCTCAGGCTCACTGCAGAATTAGTCATTTTTTTTAGCTTTTCTCCAAACATCACATTTTGAAGTGTTTTTTTACATTCTGGATTGCTCCTTCTACTCAGCATCATTCAAACATCAAATGTAAACGTTTTCCAAACGTCAAATTTCGAAGTTAAGGGTTTAAGGATTGGGATTGGGTAATAGAAACAACATTTAGCAAACCCAAGCCTATTGGATGGTAATAGCGGGCCTCACTTCTGCCCCTAACTGACGGTTTTTAAGCCATTTCCCGACGTCCTCGGGACATGGACAGACGTCCATTTTCAAAATCACTCTTGAGCGATCTGGTTGTAGACACACACAAACGCACACGTTCACGCACACGCACACACACACACACAGACACACACACACAAAGTCTGATTTCATGTCCTGATGTTCTTGGACAAACATCGAGGTTTGACGAGTAAACTGACTTCCTCTCTTGTTGTTCTGTGACGACGGTTACATTGACGCATATAGAAACAACTTCGACAGGGTTAAGTTAAGGATTAAGGTTTATCTGGTTAAATGTAGGGATTCATTCCGCCTGGTTAATGTTTAGGAAAGGGTTAAACAGAAACAATTCTCAACTCTGGCTCGCTAAATTAGTGTGAAGGATCTCCTGCCTGCCAGAATATGTAAATTCGGGTGGTAGCCCCGTCCAGGACTCAAACCCGTGTTCAGCAACAGTCATGCCAACACCTTAACTGCCACGCCGAAAGGTCCAATCCGCTTGACGAGGTCGCTTGGTGTTGGGTTTAGTTTGAACCTGGGTCCCCCGTGCCCTACCAAGACTGTGTTTGCTCAGCCTATAACCTGACATCCACTTGCTCAGTGCAACTGTGAGACCTTTTGATTACATAAAGTGTGGGACTTTTATGTGAAACGTTATTGTTGCAATTCTTATTATCGACATTACATAACTGGCCTCCAGCAGCCTGACCTCCAGCAGCAGAGTAACAAGAGCCTTTCTTCTCTGTAACCATGAATGTTTCAAAAGATAAATCCCAAACCTGTTATTCAAGTCAGTATTGCTTCTTGGTGTGTGGTGAGTGGAGTTGAGATTAATATGTGTGAGGCCAAGTATTCCCCCAAGAAGTAGAAGTGCTTATTTTTACTAAATGATATTCACTAAATTATAACAACGCAGACATCATTTAAAGCCTGTAGAGTTTATATATTTACTGTCTGTGTGTATCTGACTCTTAGAACTATCTGTCTCTCTCTCCCTTTCCCTCAATGTCCTCTCTCTCTTTCTCTTTCTCTTTCTCTCTCCTTAATCCTCTCTCTCTCTCGCTCTTTCTCTCTCACTCCATCGCTCTCACTCTCTCTCTCTCTCTCTCTCTCTCTCTCTCTCTCTCTCTCTCTCTCTCTCTCTCTCTCTCTCTCTCTCTCTTTCTCTCTTTCTCTCTCTGTTGTCCTGAAGTGCTCCTCCAGCTCTCATAAAGTGGTACAAAACACTGAAAACAGTAAATCAGATTGTGCAGTCAGGGCAAGGGAAAGAGGAAGTGTTGGGGAAGGAGAGACGGAGGAAGAAAAGATGGGGATAAAGGAGTGATGGAGAATGGAGAGATGGGGGAAGGAGAGATGGGGGAAGGAGAGATTGGGGAAGGAGAGATGGGGGAAGGAGAGATGGGGGAAGGAGAGATGGGGAAGGAGAGATGGGGGAAGGAGAGATTGTGGAAGGAGAGAGGGAGGACGAAGAAGTGATGGGGAAATGAGAAATGGGGGAAGGAGAGATGGGGGAAGGAGAGATGGGGGAAGGAGAGATTGGGGAAGGAGAGATGGGGAAGGAGAGATTGTGGAAGGAGAGATGGGGGAAGGAGAGATGGGGGAAGGAGAGATGGGGAAGGAGAGATTGTGGAAGGAGAGAGGGAGGACGAAAGAAAGTGATGGGGAAATGAGAAATGGGGAAGGAGAGATGGGGGAAGGAGAGATGGGGAAGGAGAGATGGGGAAGGAGAGATTGTGGAAGGAGAGAGGGAGGACGAAGAAGTGATGGGGAATGAGAAATGGGGAAGGAGAGATGGGGGAAGGAGAGATGGGGGAAGGAGAGATGGGGGAAGGAGAGAGGGAGGACGAAAGAAAGTGATGGGGAAATGAGAAATGGGGGAAGGAGAGATGGGGAAGGAGAGATGGGGAAGGAGAGATGGGGGAAGGAGAGATTGTGGAAGGAGAGAGGGAGGACGAAAGAAAGTGATGGGGAAATGAGAAATGGGGGAAGGAGAGATGGGGGAAGGAGAGATGGGGGAAGGAGAAATGGGGGAAGAGGAAGGGATGGAGAAAGGATGAACCACAGGAATGATCTCCACAGCTTCCCAAGATCTTCTCTGGTGTGTGTGTGTGCATGTATGTGTGTGTGTGAGTGAGAGACCTCCTCTGGGCCCGTCTCCACAAGGCTTTGCCCCGTCAGTTGAAACATGCGCCAAAAAGTTCAAATGACTGAGCGAAAGCTTGGGGCAAAATCTGTATCTCCGCTGGGCTGTGTCAGGGGGGCTATGGAAAGCTATTGGGGCTGTTATAAGCTGATTCATTCAACTCTGCCTCACCCCCCATCACTACAGAGTTTAGTTAGCTTCGTAGCTAAAGCATTAGTGTTATTAGCCAGCCTATTTCGTTAGCCCGAAGCAGCTAATCTGCCACTGCCACAATGGATATCACAAACTGTCCTAGCCAACGTACTCAAACAAAGCCAAGTTGTGTCAGCATTATGAAGTTCTTCTCTGACATCGAATGCACATGTTCATACAACACATAAGTATGACTGGAGGTCACATGGCTGCTGAAGGCTGTGATGGACCCCAGCTTTAAGTTTATGGTGCACAGAATCCTCAGTCTTCCTACAAACAAATTACTGCAGGCAAAAGCAAAGGATCTTTACACTGGAGTCAAAGTGATATGCAGTGCGTTGGAGTGTGGTGGTCCTCAGTGTGGTGGTCCTCAGTGTGGTGGTCCTCAGTGTGGTGGAGTGTGCTGGTCCTCAGTGTGGTGGTCCACAGTATGGTGGTCCTCAATGTGGTGGTCCTCAGTGTGGTGAAACTCAGTATGGTGATCCTCAGTGTGGTGATCCTCAGTGTGTTGGTTCTCAATGTGGTGGTCCTCAGTGTGGTGGTTCTCAGTGTGGTGGTCCTCAGTGTGGTGGTCCTCAGTGTGGTGGTCCTCAGTGTGTTGGTTCTCAATGTGGTGGTCCTCAGTGTGGTGGTTCTCAGTGTGATGGTCCTCAGTGTGGTTGTCCTCAGTGTGGTGCTCCTCAGTGTGGTGGTCCTCAGTGTGGTTGTCCTCAGTGTGGTGAAACTCAGTATGGTGATCCTCAGTGTGGTGATCCTCAGTGTGTTGGTTCTCAATGTGGTGGTCCTCAGTGTGGTGGTCCTCAGTGTGGTGGTCCTCAGTGTGGTGGTCCTCAGTGTGATGGAGTGTGCTGGTCCTCAGTGTGGTGGTCCTCAGTGTGGTGGTCTTCAGTGTGGTGGTCCTCAGTGTGGTGGTCCTCAGTGCTGGGCAGTACAGTGGTCACGTTGGTGAAATTTCACAATGATTCAGCGAACGCAACAGCCAACTGGTGGAGGCCATGTGTGCCCTTGACCCAGAGAGCCATGCTGGATCTAATCCAAACAGATTTGGTGGAAGCTGAGTTCAGTGTCGCTTACCAGTTTTTGACGACTGAAATCGCCCGCTCTGGCTCCAATGACGACAAAAACTTGATATCCTGCAATGATTCTCTCTTCACACTATGCCGACACATGGATTGACTTTTGTGGCGTCCACAGCTACATCTGAGAACTATTTTTCCATTTTGACAAACGTGTTCAATCAGCACAGAAGAAGCATTCTACACCATAGGAAAGATCAACTAATCCATCGGGCATTTGAAGGGAATCTTACAAGATTTCGGGGAGAGAATGGAATGATCAAATACTCAAGTTCCACACAGCATCAAGCAGGCTGCAACTCTTCTGAAAAGGTAAGACACATTCTAGCTGTTTTTTTTAAATCAGAATCTTGGTTGTGTAGCCGTTGGAGTAATCAGAATCTTGGTTGTGTAGCCGTTGGAGTAATCAGAATCTTGGTTGTATAGCCGTTGGAGTAATCAGAATCTCGGTTGTATAGCCGTTGGAGTAATCAGAATCTTGGTTGTATAGCCATTGGAGTAATCAGAATCTCGGTTGTATAGCCATTGGAGTAATCAGAATCTCGGTTGTATAGCCATTGGAGTAATCAGAATCTCGGTTGTATAGCCGTTGGAGTAATCAGAATCTTGGTTGTATAGCCATTGGAGTAATCAGAATCTCAGTTGTATAGCCATGGGAGAAATCAGAATCTCAGTTGTATAGCCATTGGAGTAATCAGAATCTCGGTTGTATAGCCATTGGAGTAATCAGAATCTCGGTTGTATAGCCATTGGAGTAATCAGAATCTCGGTTGTATAGCCGTTGGAGTAATCAGAATTTTGGTTGTATAGCCATTGGAGTAATCAGAATCTTGGTTGTATAGCCATTGGAGTAATCAGAATTTCAGTTGTATAGCCGTTGGAGTAATCAGAATTTTGGTTGTATAGCCGTTGGAGTAATCAGAATCTCGGTTGTATAGCCATTGGAGTAAATCAGAATCTTGGTTGTATAGCCATTGGAGTAATCAGAATCTTGGTTGTATAGCCATTGGAGTAATCAGAATCTTGGTTGTATAGCCATTGGAGTAATCAGAATCTTGGTTGTATAGCCATTGGAGTAATCAGAATTTTGGTTGTATAGCCATTGGAGTAATCCGAATTTTGGTTGTATAGCCATTGGAGTAATCAGAATTTTGGTTGTATAGCCATTGGAGTAATCAGAATCTTGGTTGCATAGCTGTTGGAGTAATCAGAATCTTGGTTGTATAGCCAGCTTTGGTTGTATAGTTGTATTAGCCAGCCTAGGTTTTCACTGGCCTTGCTTTACTGTGAAGGGCACTGTCCATGGTGCTGATAGAGCGCAGCAGAGATTCTGCGCCAACCTGTCACTCCTTGGTAAAAAAACAAATCAGAATAATGACTTTTATGTTCATGTGTTATAGCGTGATATAAGCTTAATTCAATATATTAAAATAGATACATTCTATTATGTTTGTCTTGGTAGCCTATTGGTTTCCTGGTTGTAAATGGAACTGTACGTATCGTTTTTTTGTGTTTATCTGTCTATTCAGTAGTTATGTTTGCATGCATGAATAACTAGGCTACCACTTTCAGCATTTAGTTGTGTAGTGGCTTTGCTGGCATGCATCAAAAAATAGTTTGCTCCACCATGATTTACATGCTAAAATATCCACTGGTAGTGACAGAGATGCAATGTTGTCCTCCACTGTGAGGAATATTGCCAAACAAGATAATATTTTTTCAATAAAACATCAATCAATTCCCAAAAACCTAAAGCTGGGAACTATTCTGGGTGAGGGAGAAACAAGATATGTATATGATTGCCGTAGCCTGAGGCACATTCCATGAGCATTAATTCCCTGAAGTATTTACAATGTATATAACTGACAGTAATACATAGCGGAACCATCATCCATGTACATTAACCATTCTTTCTTGTTATTTGTATTTGATTAAATGTAACAACTGAAGATTCCACATTACAACAACAGTAGTGTTGTACAATACCTGTATATTTGATTACAGTGAGGGAAAAAGTATTTGATCCCCTGCTGATTTTGTACGTTTGCCCACTGACAAAGAAATGATCAGTCTATAATTTTAATGGTAGGTTTATTTGAAATAAGTATTTGACCCCCTCTCAATCAGAAAGATTTCTGGCTCCCAGGTGTCTTTTATACAGGTAACGAGCTGAGATTAGAAGCACACTCTTAAAGGGAGTGCTCCTAATCTCAGTTTGTTACCTGTATAAAAGACACCTGTCCACAGAAGCAATCAATCAATCAAGCAATCAATCAATCAACTCGCCGTATTTGGAGGAGGAGGAATGCTGCCTATGACCCCAAGAACACCAGCCCCACCGTCAAACATAGAGGTGGATACATTATGCTTTGGGGGTGTTTTTCTACTAAGGGGACAGGACAACTTCATCGCATCAAAGGGACGATGGACGGGGCCATGTACCGTCACATCTTGGGTGAGAACCTCCTTCCCTCAGCCAGGGCATTGAAAATGGGTCGTGGATGGGTATTCCAGCATGACAATGACCCAAAACACACGGCCAAGGCAACAAAGGAGTGGCTCAAGAAGAAGCACATTAAGGTCCTGGAGTGGCCTAGCCAGTCTCCAGACCTTAATCCCATAGACAATCTGTGGAGGGAGCTGAAGGTTCGAGTTGCCAAACGTCAGCCTCGAAACCTTAATGACTTGGAGAAGATCTGCAAGGAGGAGTGGGACAGAATCCCTCCTGAGATGTGTGCAAACCTGGTGGCCAACTACAAGAAACGTCTGACCTCTGTGATTGCCAACAAGGGTTTAGCCACCAAGTACTAAGTCATGTTTTGCAGAGGGGTCAAATACTTATTTCCCTCATTAAAATGCACATTAATTTATAACATTTTTCACATGCGATTTTCTGGATTTTTTTGTTGTTATTCTGTCTCTCACTGGTCAAATAAACCTACCATTACAATTATAGACTGATCATTTCTTTGTCAGTGGGCAAACGTACAAAATCAGCAGGGGATCAAATACTTTTTTCCCTCACTGTATATAGACTTAATATTATTACCACTGAAGTTAACTGGATTTTATTGAAATGTTGTGCCACTCTACTGCTTTGGCAATATCTACAATTTGAATTTCATGCCAATAAAGCAATCTGAGACAGAGCGAGAGAGGGCGAGAGAGAGTGAGAGAGAGAGAGAGAGAGAGAAAGAGGAGAGAGACAGCGAGAGAGAGAGAGAGAGAGAGAGACAAAGAGAGAGACAGAGATAAGGAGAGAGTGAGCATAGCCTTGTTATTGAGAAAGAGCTTTGCTATTGGCTTTCAAGAGAAGACAAACTATGTGCACACTGCTCAAAAATCGAGGTGTAATCTGTGCTGCACTTCCTAATGACCTGCCAATGTATGACCAGATTAGAGACACATATTTCCTTCAGATTATACAGATTCACAAAGAATTCGAAAACAGAGATGTGGCGCTCTACTGGCCTTGTTAAAACAGAGAAGATAGATGTGTCTCTACTGGCCTTGTTAAACCAGAGGAGATAGATGTGTCTCTCTACTGGCCTTGTTAAACCAGAAGAGATAGATGTGTCTCTACTGGCCTTGTTAAACCAGAGGAGATAGATGTGTCTCTACTGGCCTTGTTAAACCGGAGAAGATAGATGTGTCTCTACTGGCCTTGTTAAACCAGAGGAGATAGATGTGTCTCTACTGGTCTTGTTAAACCAGAGGAGATAGATGTGTCTCTACTGGCCTTGTTAAACCAGAGGAGATAGATGTGTCTCTCTACTGGCCTTGTTAAACCAGAGAAGATAGATGTGTCTCTCTACTGGCCTTGTTAAACCAGAGGAGATAGATGTGTCTCTCTACTGGCCTTGTTAAACCAGAGGAGATAGATGTGTCTCTACTGGTCTTGTTCAACCAGAGGGGATAAATGTGTATCTCTACTGGCCTTGTTAAACCAGAGGAGATAGATGTGTCTCTACTGGCCTTGTTAAACCAGAGGAGATAGATGTGTCTCTACTGGCCTTGTTAAACCAGAGGAGATAGATGTGTCTCTCTACTGGCCTTGTTAAACCAGAGGAGATAGATGTGTCTCTCTACTGGCCTTGTTAAACCAGAGGAGATAGATGTGTCTCTACTGGCCTTGTTAAACCAGAGGAGATAGATGTGTCTCTACTGGTCTTGTTCAACCAGAGGGGATAGATGTGTCTCTACTGGCCTTGTTAAACCAGAGAAGATAGATGTGTCTCTACTGGCCTTGTTAAACCAGAGGAGATAGATGTGTCTCTCTACTGGCCTTGTTAAACCAGAGGAGATAGATGTGTCTCTACTGGCCTTGTTAAACCAGAGGAGATAGATGTGTCTCTACTGGCCTTGTTAAACCAGAGGAGATAGATGTGTCTCTCTACTGGCCTTGTTAAACCAGAGGAGATAGATGTGTCTCTCTACTGGCCTTGTTAAACCAGAGGAGATAGATGTGTCTCTCTACTGGCCTTGTTAAACCAGATGAGATAGATGTGTCTCTCTACTGGCCTTGTTAAACCAGAGGAGAAAGATGTGTCTCTACTGGCCTTGTTAAACCAGAGGAGATAGATGTGTCTCTCTACTGGCCTTGTTAAACCAGAGGAGATAGATGTGTCTCTACTGGCCTTGTTAAACCAGAGGAGATAGATGTGTCTCTACTGGCCTTGTTAAACCAGAGGAGATAGATGTGTCTCTCTACTGGCCTTGTTAAACCAGAGGAGATAGATGTGTCTCTACTGGCCTTGTTAAACCAGAGGAGATAGATGTGTCTCTCTACTGGTCTTGTTAAACCAGAGGAGATAGATGTGTCCCTACTGGCCTTGTTAAACCAGAGGAGATAGATGTGACTCTACTGGCCTTACTGAAAATACAGGTATGACGGTAATAAACTAGTCAGTCTATTACTCTATTTTGAGTACAATTCAAAGCATTGAATTGTTCATAGTCTTACCCTCAAACACCTTAGTTTAGAATGTCCTCCCTGTGCTGGAACCCTGAGGCTATGTCCCTGGTCAAAATGAGTATAGTATTTAATACTATTCCCACTACTTTAGACCAGGACTGACACCCTATTCCCTATATAGTGCACTACTTTGGACCAGGCCTGACACCCTATTCCCTATATAGTGCACTACTATTGACAAGGGCTGGTACCCTATTCCCTAGATAGTGCACTACTTTTAATCAGGGCTGGCACCCTATTCCCTATATAGTGCACTACTTTAGAGCAGGACTGTCACCCTATTGACCAGGGCCCTATGGGTCTGGGCCATGTGGGACACAACCTAGATTTATCTCTCTATCCTTTGTAGGTGAAAGACTTCTTTGATGTGATTTATAAACTCTCTGCCAAGAGATCTGGACTTTTATAGCACAGGAGTCGCTAGTGTGCTTGCCCTTTAAACTGAAGGGTTGAAAGTTCAAGCTCCCTGTCCTGGCCTCATGTCATAATGTTGTGGAATTAAAGCGAGAGTATAGTCAGTTTGGTTTTCACATTGAGACATGATATGGATATTATTATGATACAAAGAATAAACTCAAATGTCAGTTCCAGAAGTAAAGAATAGGAAAACTAAACCCCAGATAGTCTCAAACTTCCCATTCCTTTCCCACTACTGAAGACACTAAAAAGCTTTGGTCCTGTTTCTGGAACTCTTTTCTTTTGTTCTGATTCCACAACAGAATTTCATTATCATGAAGTGTCCCTATAAAGTGACTTTTAAAGGTCTTGCGACATTTATCCAACAGACAAAACGTTCTGGAACTTTTTATCCTACTGACATATCTCAGTCCCAATATGTCCCATGGTCCCCTCAGCGACTTTACAGTCGACAGAACTATTTGAGTTTTAATGATGCTCGTGGTCTTTCCAATAGTGCTTGGAAATACTTTAGAGAACGTTTAAATTAAATCTTTGAAAATAGTGGAGTTATTTAATCGGTTGGAGTTGATAGATGTGTGATTTGTTTTTTGGGGGGAAGTTTTATTATGTCTTTCTCTTGCCTCTCCATTGTCTTGGTCTCTCTTTCTCTGTCCCTCTATTTCTCTGTCCCTCTATTTCTCTGTCCCTCTCTTTCTCTCTGTCCCTCTATTTCTCTGTCCCTCTCTTTCTCTGTCCCTCTCTTTCTCTCTGTCCCTCTATTTCTCTGTCCCTCTCTTTCTCTGTATTGGTTCATAAACTCATTGTTGAATAAGTGGCACAATGAATGTCAAAGGTGGAGGAGATATTGGGAGATGGAGGAGGAAGAGGAAGGAGAGGAGGAGACAGGATAGTAGAGAGGAAGTAGAGGGACATTGGAGAAGAGCAGAGGACAGGGGAGGAAAGGAGAGATGGAAGAGGACGGAGAGGAGGAGGATAGGGAAATATTGAGGAGACGAGAGAGATTAGTGTGTCTCCGTATGTTAGTGGTTCGCAGTAGGAGAGGAGAGACCAAACCAGGAAACACATCATGGAAAAAGGCTGTGGTGTTTTCAGCAGCACGTCCATCAGGGAGAAAGGCTGTGTTGTTTTCAGCAGCACCTCCATCAGGGAGAAAGGCTGTGTTGTTTTCAGCAGCACGTCCATCAGGAAGAAAGGCTGTGTGTGTGTGTGTGTGTGTGTGTGTGTGTGTGTGTGTGTGTGTGTCTGTCTGTCTGTCTGTCTGTCTGTCTCTCTGTGTGCCTGTGTGCGTGTGTGCGTGTGTGTGTGTGTGTGTGTGTGTGCGTGTGCGTGTGCGTGTGTGTGTGTGCAGAAAGAGGTCTTGGAGAATACGTTATCTGCACAATTTTGTCTCTTTCTTTGTCTCTCTCTCACTCCCGGTTTCTCTCTCTCTCCCTCTCTCACTCCCGGTTTCTCTCTCTCCCCCTCTCTCTCTCTCTCTCTCTCTCTCTCTCTCTCTCTCTCTCTCTCTCTCTCTCTCTCTCTCTCTCAAATTCCAATTCAAGCTGCTTTATTGGCATGAAAAACATTGTGTCAATATTGCCAAAGCAACAATGTATACAATATACATTGTAATAAAATTATAAACTACAACTAATAATAATATAAAATGGTAGTAAATAATAATACAAAATTAAATACAAAAATAATAACAATAAAATGTAATCTCTCTCTCTCCCTCTCCCTCTCCCTCTAATGAACTGACAATGACTTTAGCATCTGTCTGCATTAAAGAGATGGGTCACAATGAGAGGCTATGGCTTTATTATCCCTGAACATACACGCACGCACACGCACGCTCGCTCACTCGCTCACTCTCTCACTCTCTCACTCACTCACTCACTCACTCACTCACTCACTCACACAAACAGACACAGACACACAGACAAAGACACACACACACACACACACACACAAACAAACACACATTCACACACAAACAGACACACACACAAACAGACACACACACTCATACACACACACACTCATACACACACATACACACACACACACACATATGCACACAAACACTCACACACAAAAAAAAACACAGACACACACACATTTACACTAACACATACGCACACACACACACACACGCTAATATAGCAGCCAGGTCACCTGTGATACAAGTCATTATTCGACATCAGCCAGGTCACCTGTGATACAAGTCATTATTCGACGTCCATCCATGTCTGATTACGTCGGGAGATGTCGTGGAAACCCGCCACTAGGAGACGATACGGCGAAGTAACCAAACACTTTGTAATTTGACGTTTGAGAGACATCGATGAACGTCTAATTTGTAAGTGAGAGCATGTTGAATGTAGCGCAAAAGGAGAGACAACACTTCCAATTAAAATATTCCACATAATATTTCATTAGACCTGTTTTCAGAACCATTTTTTTAAAACTCTAGACACAAAAACGGTCATCACTTGTAACACAGGCTGTCCAATGTTCAAAACATTGCATTGTGCATTCATATCTTTAAAGAAACCTTGCACTTGCAGAATCATTGGTTCAAACAACTCATTTATCATGAAATACCATAGGAACATTGATTTAGATCACCCACACACAAGATACCGATAGTTTCACAGTGAAGTTGTTCGTACAATCATTAAATATTGTAGTACAAAATATGTGATACATGTTTCATTATGGCACTACACGTAAATACATCACCGTAAAAAGGACTAGTAGAGAGAATACTACAGACACAGTGGAATCATTGAACAACATCTGAAATGTATTTATGAAATACAATAAAATCAAAGCAAAAATAATTAGCTACAAAAAATACAGTAAAAAAAGTAAAATACAGTAAAAAAACACAGTAAAACGTCAACTGCAGTGTTCCTCACCTGTAAAAAACAAAACAAAGGGTTGATTACTGTACTTCTATATTTCCATCAACCCTGTCTTGTGGATTTGGCCACAGGTTCTCATCCACATCACAATGGATGTTTTCATTAGCCAAACATCTTGGGGAGAACCTTCGGGCATGGCGAATCCAGGCCTGACACTGGTCTGCCGTGATGTCATTGCATGCATCATCCATGGCCTGGAGAAGGGTGGCTTGTTCGTGAGGGCGCCTATCATATACCTTCCACCTCCATGTGGAGAAGAATTCCTCAATCGGGTTAAGGAAAGGAGAGTATTGGGGTAAGTACAGGGTGGTAAATTGTGGATGGGCCTGAAACCATGCTTGCACCATTTGAGCATGGTGGAACCTGACATTATCCCACACAATGACATGGGTCACGCCATCAGCTCTACAGACCTGATTTAGCTCATCAAGGAAGGTTATAAGGAGAGCTGCATTATATGATCCAATACGAGGTCTGCGTCCCACCACACCATCTTCCGATATAGCCGCACACATGGTGATGTTGGCCCCACGTTGTTCAGGTACTTGGATGGTTGCCCGCTGGCCAATGAAATTCCGACCTCTCCTCCTTGTCTTGGCCAGGTTGAAGCCTGCCTCATCCAAAAATAGTAATTTGTGATGGTTTTCATCAGAATCCAGCTCCATCATCCTCTAAAAAGACATTTTGGGAAGAGAATTACTGATTACAATGATGTCGAATTTTGGGGGAATTTTTCACAACAGTCATCTTGAAACTGAACATACTCAGTCCTCAGTTGCTTCACTCTGTCTGCATTTCTTTCAAAAGGCTGTCACGACTTCCACCGAAGTCGGTGCCTCTCCTTGTTCGGGCGGTGTTCGGCGGTCGACGTCACCGGTCTTCTAGCCATCACCGATCCATTTTCATTTGTTTTGTCTGTGTTTTCCACACCTGGTTTTAATTCCCTCATTACATGTTTTGTATTTAACCCTCTGTTTCCCATCATGTCTTTGTGTGGGATTGTTGTTTTAGTGCTTGTGCACATTATTTTGGACTGGTGCGTTTCGGGTCATTTTGTGCCCATGTACTCTCGTGTTGTTTAGCATAGGGAGCGCTGGGGCGGTAGCGCCCCAGTCACGACAATACCCGGAAAAATGTAAGGCGCCAAATTCAAAATCCAAAAGTTGAATTATAAAACATTCATCAAAATGTTGCACACTGTTCAAAAACGTAGACTCTTGGCAATCTCACAGCGTTGTCAGATTTCAAAAAGGCTTCACGGCGAAAGCAGAACATTTGATTGTCTGAGGACAGCGCCTTGCATATTTTCTGCATTAGCATAATTTCATAACCAGCACAGGTGTCAC
>CM059811.1:5295086-5312586 GCA_030435695.1 Brachymystax lenok tsinlingensis | reverse complement strand
TTATATTGTCACGGATCCCCCCGGTACTGATGCTCATTCTGTTCACCGGTTCCCGAGGTCTACGTCACCGGTCTTCTAGGCTTCACTGAAGATTCATTATCATCAACCCCGGACTGTCTTTTCTGATTACACACACCTGGTTCCCATTTCCCCTGATTAGTATGTTAAATATGTGCCCTCTGTTCCTGTCGGTCTTTGTCGGTTATTGTTCCCATGTCCGTTGGTGGTGTGAGTACCTATACGTTGGTGCAGCTGTTATGCTGCGTGCTTTATATATTGTGTATTACGGGTATCGTCCAGTGGCGTTCAACAAGGTTTACCCTCGCTCTTTTGTTTGGGTACAGTCCAGTGTTTTTGTATACGTGATTGTTTTGGGTGTATTAAAAACCCCTGTTATGTATTCCTGCGCCTGTCTCCAAAAACCTTTATACCAGTGTGACAATATACAGTTAAATGATTGAACACCTTGATAAAGCTGAGCAAAATGTTTTGTATTAAATACATAATTCAAATACTGAGCTAAATTTTATGAAAAACTATATTGTTATTTACATTTATATTGTTTTATATTAATAAAATTGCTCAGAGAAATATATTTTGTTTAACGAGTAATACAAACATTTCTCAGCAAGGTAGGGATCAAAATGATTGACAGCCCTGTTGTCAAAACCTTTCAACACCTCACCTTACCAGGATAACGGCACTGAGCCTTTTTCAACAACAAAAAAAAATCTAGAAAACATTGGGAGGGATCTTAGACCATTCCGCCATACAGAATCCATCCAGGTCCTTGATACACTTCAATTCAAACCACAGGTTCTCAGCGGGTTTCAAGTCCGGAGACCATGTCCAACATGTTGATTTTGTGGCCAATGAACCATGTCTTTGTGGATTTTGATGTGTGCTTTGGGGGTTATTGTCTTGCTAGACGATCCACTTTCGGCCCAAGTTTCATCCTCCTGGCAGAGGCAACCAGGTTTTTTGGCTAAACATGTCCTGGTAACTGGGTAAAGTTCATGATGCTGTTCACCTTAATTTAACAAGGACCCCAGGACCAGTGGACGCAAAACAACCCTCATAACATCAAAGATCCACCACCATATTTTGCGGTATGGTGTTCATTCTTGTATATGCTTTCTCATTTAGACACCAAACCCACCATCGGTCTGTGTGGCCAAAGAGCTCTATTTCTATGTCATCCAAAAAAATGTAATGGGGCCTCCTTTATCCATCATGCGTAGGCACAAATCTGTGTTTATACCATGCGTGGGATAATATCCACGCAAACTTTGATATTTATCAATATGAGCATTTGCTTGATAGTGTGTGTAAATTTTACGCACAGCCATGACCATGCGTGCCGCACAGTGCCAAGATGTGGAATACGGGAACTGATTGTCAAGAGTAGAATGGGGAAAAATATAAACTGAGTGTACAGTACATTAGGAACAACCGCCTGGTACATACCAATAACTTACATAAACCCTGGATTGCAGATGATATGAAGCCACCGGTTGGCCATATTGGCACTCCCCAGTAGGATCAGTCTTCCATAGGAATGAATGGAATTCTACAGTATTTAAATTCAATATTTCAAGGACTAAATTACATGTATTTAAGTAACAATTTATTTTGTTTTTATATACACAGAGTACACAAAACAAAACCTGCCCTTTCCATTGACACAGACTGACCAGGTGAATCCAGGTGAAAGCCATGATCCCTTATTGATGTCACTTGTTAAATCCACTTCAAATCAGTCTAGATGAAGGGGAGGAGACAGGTTAATAAGATAAGCCTTGAGACAATTGAGACATGGATTGTGTATGCGTGCCATTCTGAGGGTGAAGGGGCAAAACAAAAGATTTAAAGTGACAGGCTCACTGGTTTGAACTTGTCAAGAACTGCAATGCTGCTGGATTTTCACGGTCAACTGTTTCCCGTGTATATCAAGAATGGTCAACCACCCCAAAGGACATCCAGCCAACTTGACACAACTGTGGGAAGCATTGGAGTCAACATGGGCCAGCATCCCTGTGGAACGCTTTGGACACTTGTTCCTAATGTTTTGTGCACTCAGTGTATCTTGAAACTGTCTGAAATTGTGAGAAGTAATAATTTAAAAAAATATTATTTTGAATTGTATTTTCATTGTGAATTCATGCAATATATCTTAATATATATATATGATTTTATCACATCAGTGTATCTGTTATGATAATAATCTATATAAAGTCCAGTAATTTGTTAAATTAGAGAACCGTGTGAAAGTGAAACCATTGTGTAAATCCTGTAAAAGACGGAGATAATGAGAAATCCAATGAGATGTCTGATCTTGCTCTGTTGGAAGATTTGGCACATGACGCATTTCACAGAGAGTGCAATTTTTGAGTACAGATTGGCTCACCAGATATTGTTTCTCAAAACAAATCTTATTGGATTTTTGCGATGATTTAAAACCTACAGTAAATTTGGGAAAGAATTCAGACGCCTTGCTCTTTTCGACGTGTTACATTACAGCCTTATTCTAAAATGTATTAAATGTTTTTTTCTTCATCAATCTACACACAATACCCCATAATGACAAAGCAAAACAGGTTTTTAGAATTTTTGCGAATGTATTTCAAGTAAAAATGTGTTTACATAAGTATTCGGACCCTTTGCTATGAGACTCGAAATTGAGATACAACTCTTTGGCCTGAATGCCAAGCGTCACGTCCATCACTACGGTGAAGCATGGTGGTGGTAGCATCGTGCTGTGTGGATGTTTTATCAGCGGCAGGGACTAGGAGACTAGTCAGGATCGAGGGAAAGATTAATGGAGGAAAGTACAGAGAGATTATTCATTAAAACCTGCTCCAGAGTGCTCAGGACCTCAGACTGGGTCGAAGGTTCATCTTCCAACAGGACAACGACCCTAAGCACACAGCCAAGACACTGTAGAATTTCCTTGAGTGGCCCAGCCAGAGCCCGGACTTGAACCCAATCAAACATCTCTGGAGAGATGTGAAAATAGCTGTGCAGCGATGTTCCCCATCCATCCTGACAGAGCTTGAGAGGATCTGCAGAGAAGAATGGGAGAAACTCCCCAAATACGGGTATGCCAAGCTTGTAGCGTCATACCCAAGAGGCTGTAATCGCTGCCAAAGGTGCTTCAACAAAGTCTTGAGTAATGGGTCTGAATACTTATGCAAATATTATAATTAGTTTAGGATTTTTTACAAATTTGCAAAAATTTCTACAAACCTGTTTTTGCTTTGTCATTATGGGGTATTGTGTGTAGATTGATGAGGGGGAAAAACAATGTAATCCATTTTCGATTAAGGCTGTAAAGTAACAAAATGTGGAAAAAGTCATGGGGTCTGAATACTGTCCGAAATGCACATCCAAGTGCAATCCACTTTCAGGTTTTTGGCAACGAGCACTTTTCAGCGGGAGCACAGCCAATTAGCATCTCACAGCCAATAAGCATCTCACAGCAAATTAGCATCTCACAGCCAATTAGCATCTCACAGCCAATTAGTATCTCACAGCCAATTAGCATCTCACAGCCAATTGGCATCTCACAGGCAATTGGCATCTCACAGGCAATTGGCATCTCACAGCCAATTAGCATCTCACAGCCAATTGGAATCTCACAGCCAATTAGCATCTCACAGCCAATCCGTGAGCCAATATTTTAGATGCACATCATTTCCATACACCATCGCAGATGACTGTCATGGTAAAAACATATTAATACACCAGTAGCTAAGATGGGGAGAAGTCTGTCTGGGGAGTAGTCTGTCCATAATAAAGCGCTGCTCTGCCTTCTTAACAGCACTATCAACAAGGCAGGTCTCACAGGCCCTAGTTCTGTTGCACCTGGACTACTGTTCAGTCGTGTGGTCAGGTGCCACAAAAAAAGGACCTAGGAAAATTGCAATTTGTTTAGAACAGGGCAGCACGGCTGGCCCTTGGATGGACACAGAGAGATAATATTAATAATATGCATGTCAATCTCTGCTGGCTGAAAGTGGAGGACAGATTGACTTCATCACTACTTGTATTTGTGAGAGGTATTGACATGTTGAATGCATTGAGCTGTCTGTTTGAACTACTGGCTCAAAGCTCAGACACCCATGCATACCCCACAAGATGTACCACCAGAGGTCTCTTCACAATCCCCAAGTCTAGAAGAGACTATGGGAGGTGCACAGTATTAAATAGAGCCATGGCTACATGGAACTATATTCCACATCAGGTATTTGATGCAAGCAGTTGTCACGAGAATTTTGCTATCTCAATTGTTGAACTCAAATATCTCTCAGGCTTTGAATAATTCCCAGAGGTTAAGGAAGAATAAGACAAATTCCCAAATCTGCAATAGGTCAGGTTTTTTTATTCAGAGAACGTTCTGATCTCAAAATGGGAACACAGTCTTTTTATAGTGTACATACAAATGAGATACATACAAATGAGCTCCACCCTTCTTTAGGCAGCTGCACCTTTCCACAGTATACATTCATGGCTTATCACTTTCTGCAACATAATTCAAACTGGACAGTTCCTAACCGTGTCTCCCTTCCTGAGGATGGGGAAGGCCTCTCTTCTGTAGTTTGGTTTTACAAGGATTCCTTTGTTCTCTCAAATACCCTCATCTTACATTGCAAGATAGTACCACCATGTTCTAGTCTCTATACATTTCTAGGCACACACATTATTTTTATTATTTTCTTATAACCCTAACCCTATTGCATGATAACATGATAACGTACGTGCTATACACACACGTACACATGGGTTTTGTGTTGTAGATACAGTTGAAGGAAGTTTACATACACCTTAGCTAAATACATTTAAACTCAGTTTTCCACAATTCCTGACATTTAATCGAAGTAAAAACTCCCTGTCTTAGGTCAGTTAGGATCACCACTTCATTTTAAGAATGTGAAATGTCAGAATAATAGTAGAGAGAATGATTTATTTAAGTTTTTATTCCTTTCATCACATTCCCAGTGGGTCAAACGTTTACATACACTCAATTAGTATGTGGTAGCATTGACTTGAAATTGTTTAACTTGGGTCAAACATTTTAGGTAGCCTTCCACAAGCTTCCCACAATAAGTTGAGTGAATTTTGGCCCATTTCTCCTGACAGAGCTGGTGTAACTGACTCAGGTATGTAGGCCTCCTTGCTCGCACAAGCTTTTTCAGTTCTGCGCACAAATTTTCTATAGGATTGAGATCAGGGCTTTGTGATGGCCACACCAATACTTTGACTTTGAGGTCCTTAAGCCATTTTGCCACAACTTTGGAAGTATGCTTGGGGTCATTGTCCATTTGTAAGACCCATTTGCAACCAAGCTTTAACTTCCTGACTGATGTCTTGAGATGTTGCTTCAATATATCCACATCATTTTCCTACCTCATAATCCAATCTATTTTGTGAAGTGCACCAGATACTTCTGTACCTGTTTCCTCCAACATCTTCACAATGTCCTTTGCTGTTGTTTTGGGATTGATTTTCACTTTTCGCACCAAAGTACATTCATCTCTAGGAGACAGAACGCGTCTCTTTCCTGAGCGGTATGATGGCTGTGTGGTCCCATGGTGTTTATACTTGCGTACTATTGCTTGTACAGATGAACGTGGTACCTTCAGGCGTTTGGAAATTGCTCCCAAGGATGAACCAGACTTGTGAAGGTCTCCAATTCCTTTTCTGAGGTCTTGGCTGATTTCTTTTGATTTTCCCATGATGTCAAGCAAAGAGGCACTGAGGTTGAAGATAGGCCTTGAAATACATCCACAGGTACACCTCCAATTGACTCAAATGATGTCAATGAGCCTATCAGAAGCTTCTAAAGCCATGACATCATTTTCTGGAATTTTCCAAGCTGTTTAAAGGCACAATCAACTTAGTGTATGTAAACTTCCGACCCACTGGAATTGTGATACAGTAAATTATAAGTGAAATAATCTGTCTGTAAACAATTGCTGGAAAAATTACTTGTGTCGTGCACAAACTAGATGTCCTAACCGACTTGTCAAAACTATGGCTTGTTAACAAGAAATGTGTGGAGTGGTTGAAAAACGAGTTTTAATGACTCCAACCTAAGTGTATGTAAACTTCCGACTTCAACTGTATGTGGTAGTAGTGTAGGGGCCTGAGGACACACAGTGTGTTGTGAAATCTGTGAATGTATTGTAATGTTTAAAAAAAATGTATAACCACTTTAATTTTGCTGGATCCCAGGAAGAGTAGCTGCTGCCTTGGCGGGAACTTTATTATATACAAATTCAAATAGGTTCCAAATTGGTTCCAAGTGGGTTCCAAATGGATTCCAAATAGATTCCAAATGGATTCAAAATTGGTTCCAAGTGGGTTCCAAATGGATTCCAAATGGATTCCAAATTGGTTACAAGTGGGTTCCAATTGTGTTCCCAAATGGGTTCTAAATGGGTTCTAAACACTAACGGAACAATAGATGGCGCCCGCATCGCCATAGAATCACCATCCAGAAACAAGGTCAACTGTGTGAACAGAAAAGACATCCACTCTCAATGTGCAGGTGGTAGGTCACGTAGGTCACCTAGGCTACATGGGTCACGTAGGTCACGTGGGTGACATGGGTCACGTAGGTCACGTAGATGTAGGTCACCTAGGTTACATGGGTCACGTAGGTCACGTAGGTTATGTAGGTTACATAGGTCACGTTACGTGCAAAAGACGCTGCATAATGTGATGGTCAGGTGGAACGCACAACTCGTTCATTCTGCAGAACAGCAATGTTGGCCAAGACACCTGCAGTAGGGAGCTGTTGAGGATAGATGGCCTATTGGTGAATGTCGCCTATTCATTTGAGGTATATTTGCCTTTACTATTGCAATTCATTGTCATAATGGTCCTCTCTTTGTAGCCATGGTTTTAATTCTACTGGTCAAGCCACAGCTGGGGCTCTGACATGTTTTTTCCTTGTGATGTTTACATGGTACATTGTATATTCCACTTTATTGGGATGATTTTGACATTATATGGTTAATTAGGGGTGTTTCCAAATGCAAATAGCCATGGTCGTGCACGAGCTATGAGGCTGAGAACAATTGGTCATTATCAATGTTATCTCCAACCGGTGTACGTATGATGCTCGTGGGATTGTTTAATAAATTAAACCTTTTCTTTGTTTACCAACATTCTAAATACCTTTCGTAAGTAGTATTTTAGAAAAGTCTCTACACAAAATTTATAAATTAAGCTCCTGGAGTTTGGTAAAAGGCATTGCAACTTGAATTGGTACCGGTGCTTTGGTCAGACGACATGAAAATAGACTAACTGCTGATACCCCAGCCCTTCCCTCCTACCTCTAACCCGTGTCCCAAACCTTACCCCTTCCCTCCTACCTCTAACCCGTGTCCCAAACCTTATCCCTTCCCTCCTACCTCTAACCGTGTCCCAAACCTTACCCCTTCCCTCCTACCTCTAACCCGTGTCCCAAACCTTACCCCTTCCCTCCTACCTCTAACCCGTGTCCCAAACCTTACCCCTTCCCTCCTACCTCTAACCCCTGTCCCAAACCTTATCCCTTCCCTCCTACCTCTAACCCCTGTCCCAAACCTTACCCCTTCCCTCCTACCTCTAACCCGTGTCCCAAACCTTATCCCTTCCCTCCTACCTCTAACCCCTGTCCCAAACCTTACCCTTCCCTCCTACCTCTAACCCGTGTCCCAAACCTTACCCCTTCCCTCCTACCTCTAACCCGTGTCCCAAACCTTACCCCTTCCCTCCTACCTCTAACCCGTGTCCCAAACCTTACCCCTTCCCTCCTACCTCTAACCCCTGTCCCAAACCTTACCCCTTCCCTCCTACCTCTAACCCCTGTCCCAAACCTTACCCCTTCCATCCTACCTCTAACCCGTGTCCCAAACCTTACCCCTTCCCTCCTACCTCTAACCCGTGTCCCAAACCTTACCCTTCCCTCCTACCTCTAACCCCTGTCCCAAACCTTACCCTTCCCTCCTACCTCTAACCCGTGTCCCAAACCTTATCCCTTCCCTCCTACCTCTAACCCGTGTCCCAAACCTTACCCCTTCCCTCCTACCTCTAACCCCTGTCCCAAACCTTACCCCTTCCATCCTACCTCTAACCCGTGTCCCAAACCTTACCCCTTCCCTCCTACCTCTAACCCGTGTCCCAAACCTTACCCCTTCCCTCCTACCTCTAACCCGTGTCCCAAACCTTACCCCTTCCCTCCTACCTCTAACCAGTGTCCCAAACCTTACCCCTTCCCTCCTACCTCTAACCAGTGTCCCAAACCTTACCCCTTCCCTCCTACCTCTAACCCGTGTCCCAAACCTTACCCCTTCCCTCCTACCTCTAACCCCTGTCCCAAACCTTACCCTTCCCTCCTACCTCTAACCCGTGTCCCAAACCTTACCCCTTCCCTCCTACCTCTAACCCGTGTCCCAAACCTTACCCCTTCCCTCCTACCTCTAACCCCTGTCCCAAACCTTGCCCTTCCCTCCTACCTCTAACCCCTGTCCCAAACCTTATCCCTTCCCTCCTACGTCTAACCCCTGTCCCAAACCTTACCCCTTCCCTCCTACCTCTAACCGCTGTCCCAAACCTTACCCCTTCCCTCCTACCTCTAACCCGTGTCCCAAACCTTACCCCTTCCCTCCTACCTCTAACCCGTGTCCCAAACCTTACCCCTTCCCTCCTACCTCTAACCCGTGTCCCAAACCTTACCCCTTCCCTCCTACCTCTAACCCCTGTCCCAAACCTTATCCCTTCCCTCCTACCTCTAACCCCTGTCCCAAACCTTACCCCTTCCCTCCTACCTCTAACCCGTGTCCCAAACCTTACCCCTTCCCTCCTACCTCTAACCCGTGTCCCAAACCTTACCCCTTCCCTCCTACCTCTAACCCGTGTCCCAAACCTTACCCCTTCCCTCCTACCTCTAACCCGTGTCCCAAACCTTACCCCTTCCCTCCTACCTCTATCTCTGTGTCCCAAACCTAAACCCGACCACAGTTACCTTTCCTCACACTCCAATTCCTGTCTATATTTAGAAACTGAGCCCTTCACACTCCAGTTCCCCTCTATATTTAGGAACTGAGCCCTTCACACTCCAGTTCCCCTCTATATTTAGGAACTGATCCACTAATAATACACTACGTTAGACAGGGCACAATAATAATAATACAGTAGAAAGGACACTATAATAATAATACAGTAGACAGGGTATTATAATAATAATAATAATAATACTGTAGACAGGGTACTATAATAATAATACAGTAGACAGGACACTATAATAATACAGTAGACAGGGTACTATACTAATAATACAGTAGACAGGGTACTATAATAATAATACAGTAGACAGGGTATTATAATAATAATAATAATACTGTAGACAGGGTACTATAATAATAATACAGTAGACAGGACACTATAATAATACAGTAGACAGGGTACTATAATAATAATACAGTAGACAGGGTACTATAATAATAATACAGTAGACAGGACACTATAATAATACTACAGTAGACAGGGTACTATAATAATAATACAGTAGACAGGACACTATAATAATAATAATACAGTAGACAGGGTAGTATAATAATAATAATATAGAAGACAGGGTACTATAATAATAATACAGTAGACAGGACACTATAATAATAATACAGTGGACAGGACACTATAATAATAATAATACAGTAGACAGGGTACTATAATAATAATACAGTAGACAGGACACTATAATAATAATAATACAGTAGACAGGGTAGTATAATAATATTAATACAGTAGACAGGGTACTATAATAATAATAATACAGTAGACAGGGTACTATAATAATAATACAGTAGACAGGGTACTATAATAATAATACAGTAGACAGGACACTATAATAATAATAATACAGTAGACAGGGTAGTATAATAATAATAATATAGAAGACAGGGTACTATAATAATAATACAGTAGACAGGACACTATAATAATAATACAGTGGACAGGACACTATAATAATAATAATACAGTAGACAGGGTACTATAATAATAATACAGTAGACAGGACACTATAATAATAATAATACAGTAGACAGGGTAGTATAATAATATTAATACAGTAGACAGGGTACTATAATAATAATAATACAGTAGACAGGGTACTATAATAATAATACAGTAGACAGGGTACTATAATAATAATACAGTAGACAGGACACTATAATAATAATAATACAGTAGACAGGGTAGTATAATAATATTAATACAGTAGACAGGGTACTATAATAATAATAATACAGTAGACAGGACACTATAATAATAATACAGTAGACAGGGTACTATAATAATAATAATACAGTAGACAGGAGACTATAATAATAATAATACAGTAGTCAGGGCACTATAATAATAATACAGTAGACAGGGTACTATAATAATAATACAGTAGACAGGGTACTATAATATTAATCCAGTAGACAGGGTACTACAATAATACTACAGTAGACAGGGTACTATAATAATAATACAGTAGACAGGACACTATAATAATAATACAGTAGACAGGGTACTATAATAATAATAATACAGTAGTCAGGGCTCTGTAATTATAATTATACAGTAGACAGGGTACTATACTAATAATACAGTAGACAGGGTACTATAATATTAATACAGTAGACAGGGTACTATAATAATAATACAGTAGACAGGGTACTATACTAATAATACAGTAGACAGGGTACTATAATATTAATACAGTAGACAGGGTACTATAATAATAATACAGTATACAGGGTACTATAATAATAATACAGTAGACAGGGTACTATAATAATAATACAGTAGGCAGGGTACTATACTAATAATACAGTAGACAGGGTACTATAATATTAATACAGTAGACAGGGTACTATAATAATAATACAGTATACAGGGTACTATAATAATAATACAGTAGACAGGGTACTATAATTATAATACAGTAGACAGGGTACTATAATAATAATACAGTAGACAGGACACTATAATAATAATACAGTAGACAGGACACTATAATAATAATACAGTAGACAGGGTACTATACTAATAATACAGTAGACAGGGTACTATAATATTAATACAGTAGACAGGGTACTATAATAATAATACAGTATACAGGGTACTATAATAATAATACAGTAGACAGGGTACTATAATTATAATACAGTAGACAGGGTACTATAATAATAATACAGTAGACAGGACACTATAATAATAATACAGTAGACAGGGTACTATAATAATAATACATATAACCAGCTCTTGGCCACTCTCAAGTATCCCTACTTGCACTCACTGAAATTGGCATTTTGGCACACGTTTCTAAGGATACAACACACAGCTCTGACCAGTTGATTTTAGACAGGTAAATCACAGAACCTGGCTAAGGGAGCTCCAGTGTTCACATGACAAAATTGCAAATGAGGTGTGCGTTTGACACTTGTGCCCAGGTGAAATAGAGCCTAGAGATAGAGGTGAGAGGAGTTAGAGCCAAGAGGTCATTGTCATAATGACTAAAAATGATTGAAAAAGAAATTGAGAGAGAAAGAGAGAGAGAGAGAGATAGAGAGAGAGACAGACACAGAGAGAGAAAGTGTGAGAGAGAGAGAGAGAGAGAGAGAGAGAGAGAGAGAGAGAGAGAGAGAGAGAGAGAGAGAGAGAGAGAGAGAGAGAGAGAGAGAGAGAGAGAGAGAGAGAGAGAGAGAGAGAGAGAGAGAGAGAGAGAGAGAGAGAGAGAGAGAGAGAGAGAGAGACAGAGAGAGAGAGAGAGAGAGAGAGTCCAAATTCCAAATTGAGCAGCAGCAGCTGAAATAATGAGCTCCTACAAATATTGAAATTTACATGGTTTTTAGAGTGAAGTACATTGGAAAAAAGCTAAAGAAAACTGCAAGACTGAATAGGAGACAAAACAAGCAACAATTGAAGAAGATAGGCTTTGGAAAAAGATACTATTTTTCATAAAATTGTTCAGTTATCTTAGCTAGCGGAATTGTTTACCAGTTGCTAAGCAGTTGCTAGGGACTCTCCTAAAAGAAGCTAGCTAGCTAAAACAAAACAAAGCTAGTTAACAGAAGAATAGAAAGACAAAATAAAGACAGAAGATAAAGGACATCAAAGTAAAACAGTCCTCTAAAGACACTAGAGACAAGAATACAAGAAACAAGCTGTTTTGGAAAAGGTAGGCTTCTATTGCAACAATTGTAGCCAACATCACCAGCGTTGCTATGGAAATTGTTTACCCACCAGATATCCAGACAGAGAAAGCTAAGAAAAGTTTCAAAGGTTTGTTGATGGGACAGAACCATGAATGCCTGTTTGCAGATCTTACCAGTTGCAAAACACGAACAAATTTAATATTTAATACCAAACGAGGGCACATATGGAAAAGGGTTATTTGTAACCATTTCCCTTTCTCAAAAAAGAGAGGCATCAGCCAAGGATGTCAGATCAGCATCTTTGAAGAAGCTGACCAGAGCAACACGTATCAAACAGTAAACATATATAATAATGGAACTGTATTGATACAAGGCAATGATTCAAGCCTCCAGGCTTTTGAGAAAAGGTTTGCTACCCTAAAAGCAGAGGCTGAACGCATCTCAGAAACTGAGGAAAAAGTCAAGGAGGGAGATGGAGAAGAGCAGGCCCCAGTGGTCTCTGTGACCCAGCAAGAAGCCCTCAGTGTCCCTCTACCTTCCTCACCTGCAGCAGACAGAGCCAAGGACATGCCTACAACACCAAGAACACCTGCTATGCAACGTTTCCACAACACCCTCTCTCTCGTCGAAGCAGAGGTCATAGAACTCAGAGAGAACAAGCTTCAAGAGGAGGACACTGTCCAGAAACTAAAAAGAAGAGATAAAACAGTTCAGGGAGGAGAGCAGAGCATCTATTGCTAAATTAGAAAGCAGAATGGACAAACTGAGTCAGACAAATGATGACCTCAGAGACCATCTGAGCACAACAAGAAAGGAGCTAGAACAAAGAGAGAGGTACATTGATACCCTCAACCAGCAGCTAGTCATTATGTCCTCTGCATCTAGAGAACATGTCCACCAGCTTGGTACAACACAAGCAGAACCTGAGACCAGCATGGCCTCCACCACACAGCCTGATGACACTGCACCAGCCTACCAGTCTGCTCCAGCCCAGATCAGCCAACCAGCGTCCCAGTCTGCTCTAGCCCATGTCAGCCTACCTGCTTCCCAGTCTGCTACAGCACAGTGTGCTCCAGCCCAGGTCAATCTACCAGCCTCTCAGTCTGCTCCAGCCCAGGTCATTCAACCAGCCACCCAGTCTGCTCCAGCCCAGGTCAGCCAACCAGCGTCCAAGTCTGCTCTAGCTCCTGTCAGCCTACCTGCTTCCCAGTCTGCTCCAGCACAGTATGCTCCAGCCCAGGTCAACCTACCAGCCTCCCAGTATGCTCCAGCCCAGGTCAGAATACCAGCCTCCCAGTCTGTTCCAGCCAGACAGTCACCCACAACTGCAATCCTTATTGATTCAAATGGGAAGTTCTTAGTCCAGGAAAGATTATTCCCTAGACACCAGGTGTATAAGTTCTGGTGTCCTACAACTGACAGTGACAGTGCAATGCAGCTACTCAGTCAGACCAGGATTGACACCCCGACAACATCATCATCCACACTGGCACAAACGACCTTCATGCCAAAGGTGAAAATGTATCTAGGGCAGTGAGAAGAGTGGCAGAACAGGCACAGGCTATGTTCCCAACAACCAATATAGTTGTGTCCACCCTCCTACCAAGAAAAGACTTCCCAGGAAAGTTGATTGAAAAAGATAAATCATCAGATCACTGTGGACTGTGCCTCACTGCTCAACGTCAGAATGGCTCACCACCCCACTCTGACATGTCAACATTTATACGATAATGTACATCTTGATCAGGACAGTATCAGAACCTTTGCCAAGGACCTAAAGGATGCAACACTTGGCAGGGACCCACACACCCATCACCCCAGCAACAGAGGCCCCCCGCCCCACCTTCTGAAACAACAGTACCCCCACCATCACCCGGAGAGAAGAGCCAGACACGGCTTATTACAGCACAGCTCTACTAGACCAGGCCCATCACAACACAGCTCTACTAGACCAGGCCCATCACAACACAGCTCTACTAGACCAGGCCCAACACAGCACATATTTACCAGACCAGGCCCGCCTCAGGACAGCTCTACTAGACCAGGCCCATCACAACACAGCTCTACTAGACCAGGCCCAACACAACACAGCTCTACTAGACCAGGCCCATCACAACACAGCTCTACTAGACCAGGCCCATCACAACACAGCTCTACTAGACCAGGCCCATCACAACACAGCTCTACTAGGCCAGGCCCAACACAACACAGCTCTACTAGACCAGGCCCATCACAACACAGCTCTACTAGACCAGGCCCAACACAACACAGCTCTACTAGACCAGGCCCATCACAACACAGCACTGACCACTACTCTAGGGTCGGGCAGAACACTGTCCTTCAGAGAAGTACACCACATGATGCAGTCCACACCATGTATCAGTCAGATCATCAGCCTACATATGCTGAGGTAACCTCTGGCAAAAGACACCTAGAACAATCAGAGATAGGAGAGGTGCGCCAACTACTGCATCTAATATGCAGACTACTGGGCTAGACAGAAGACCCTTTAATTCACACACACACACACACACACACACAGGGTTGCAGATTGCATTGCACTGTACTTATCTTTTGGGCAATCTTATTCCATTTAATTTGTTTACAACAAACCTTTATTTTATTGGCACTGGTATAATAATAATAATTATATGTAAGGGTGTGTGTGTGTATATGTATGTATGTATATATATATATATATATATATATATATTATTTTTGTTTTTTTCTATGTACTTTACTCAAACCAGTGAATATCACTTATTATAAATGAGATCATTAACTATCAGTTCTTGGAATATCCAGGGTTTATACTCTTCACATTTTGGATATAAACCAACAAATCCAGAATTGATTAAAAACATCAAGGGACAAGACATCATAATCCTACTGGAAACATGGTGTCGTGGAGACATAGATACTCAGTGTCCCTCAGGCTATAGAGAAAGTTTACTACCATCAATCAAACATAAAAATGTTAAACGGGGCCGAGACTCAGGTGGAATCATCATTTGGCATAAGCAGGACTTAGCACTGAATGAAATGAAAAAAGGTACTAATCACATTTGGTTGAAACTTAACAAAGGTACAATCTATTGTGACAATGATGTGTACATATGTGCAGCTTACGCTCCTCCTTCCAGATTCATCATATTATGATGATCAGTTTTTGACAATCTCCATACAGAAATCATTACATTTCAGGCAGAGGGTAAGGTGCTTCTTTGTGGAGATTTCAATGCAAGAACAGGTTCTGAGCCTGACTACACTGATGCGGAGGTAACCACCACATATTTGGACACCCCTCCTTGTACAGTAACCCTATTATAAATAATAGAAACAGTCCTGACCAAATACTGAACAAAAATGGGAAGGAGTTAGTACATCTCTGTCGAGCCTTAGGCCTGTACATGCTTAATGGTAGAATCAGAGGGGACTCTTTAGGTCAGTTTACTTACTGCTCAGCTCTTGGGGCAAGTGTAGTCGATTATGCCATCACTGACATTGACCCCTCTTCCATTAGCGCATTCACTGTCAGACCACAGACACCATTGTCAGATCACAGTCAGATCAACGTGTTTCTCAAGAAATTAACCGGCAATATTAATTTAAAAAAACAGCCCAAAAAACTCTACAACATAGACCAATCGTACAGATGGGCTCCAAACAGTAAAGAGAGATTCATTGAAACATTGAATTCAAAGGAAATGATGAATTCTATACAATTCTTCAATAACGCACAATACCAAAACAATAAAGAAAGGTGTCAATTTGGCTACTCAAAACATCAATTGCATATTTCAAAAAGCAGCATCGAAAGCAAATTTGAGAAAACCAAAGAAATGCAACATCAGAAACAAAAACAAAATGTTTCTGAAGAATGGTTTGATAACGAATGTAAAACAATTAGAAAACACCTAAGACAAATGTCAAATGAGAAACATAAGCAGAAAAACAACCCAGATCTACGCTGTGAATACTTTGAAACTCTGAAACAGTATAAACATACATTGAAACGCAAGAAATTAAATTATACCAACAAGACACTTGACTAAATTGAAAATGCAATTGACCAAAATCAGTTCTGGGACATGTGGAATAATTTAAGCACAACAAAGCCACAAGAATTAGCCATACAAGATGAAGGGATTTGGAAAACTTATTTTGATAATCTATACAAAAACATTTCACAAAAGACTTACAACAGAATCAATTAGAAATTCAAGAAAAATTGAACATCCTTGAATCAGTCATTAAAAACAACCAAAATCCATTAGATTACCCAATAAGCCAACAAGAACTAAATGAAAAGCTCAAATCTATAAAATCAAAGAAGGCTTGTGGTCTAGATAACATCAGAAATGAAATGCTGAAAAACAGCACACCTGAGTTGCAAAATGCTGTGCTTAAATTGTTCAACATGGTTTTAACTTCTGGCTGCTTCCTGATGTCTGGAACCAGGGGCTCATCTCCCTATCCACAAAAGTGGAGACAAATCAGACCCCAATAATTACAGGAATTTGCGTAAACAGCAACTTGGGAAAGGTTTTCTGCAGCATTTTGAATTCAAGAATTCAAACCTTTCTCCAAGAAAAAATTTAATAAGTAAATGTCAAATTGGCTTTCTCCTAACCATCGCACTACTGACCATATATACACCTTACACACACTAATTAATAAACACGTCCACCAAAAAAAAAGAGGGCAAAATCTTTGCTTGCTTTATTGACTTTAAAAAAGCATTTGATTCTATCTGGCACGAAGGGCTATTCTACAAAATTCTTCAAACTGGGCTTGGTGGTAAGGTGTATGACTTAATAAAATGTATGTACACAGAAAACAAGTGTGCAATAAAAATCAAAAACCAAAGAACAGAATTCTTTTCACAAAGTCGAGGTGTGAGACAAGGCTGCAGTTTGAGTCCAAATCTTTTCAACATTTATATCAATGAATTAGCAGACATGTTGGACCATTCTCCAGCCCCAGGACTCACACTATTCGACACAGAGGTAAAATACCTGCTATATGCTGATGACTTGGTACTTCTATCACCAACCAAAGAAGGTCTTCAACAGAACCTTAACATTCTACAGCAATATTGCCATAATTGGGCCCTGGCAGTAAATTTCAAAAAACAAAAATCATGATTTTCCAAAAAGCCCAGATGTCAAAACCACAAATATAAATTCACCCTGAACAACACCATAATTGAACACACTATAAATTACACATACCTTGGTCTGACCATATCTGCATCGGGAAACTTTAATATGGCAGTGAATGCACTCAAAGAAAAAAGCCCG
>CM059811.1:5245086-5290086 GCA_030435695.1 Brachymystax lenok tsinlingensis | reverse complement strand
GTGGTGCTGCAAGACGGTGCTGTGGTGCTGCAAGACGGTGCTGTGGTGCTGCAAGACGGTGCTGGGGTGCTGCAAGACGGTGCTGTGGTGCTGCAGGACGGTGCTGTGGTGCTGCAAGACGGTGCTGTGGTGCTGCAAGACGGTGCTGTGGTGCTGCAAGACGGTGCTGTGGTGCTGCAAGACGGTGCTGTGGTGCTGCAAGACGGTGTTGTGGTGCTGCAAGACGGTGCTGTGGTGCTGCATGACGGTGCTGTGGTGCTGCAAGACGGTGCTGTGGTGCTGCAGGATACATTTTTCTTTCTTAGTGTGCGTACCTGTGCCTGCAATCAGGTTTGGAGCAAAATGTGAAAGACTATCTCTATATTTCTGTCATTTTTAGCCAGGACTTGGGAGTCTCCATGGCACGTAGCCGCTTCGCCAGGATAACCCAGAGATAAGATGACGACAATTACCCAGGAAACAATCTCAATCTGACTTTGATTGTCTTGGTACATAGTGGCGATCCAAAAATGGAGAGACACACCCAACAGCTGGCTACAAAAAAAAAAAGAAAAAGAAACATTAAAAAGCATAAGGGAAGGTTATTAAGGTCTAAAATAATAGAAAAATACTATAGAACTACCATAGAACTACAATATCACTACCATTGAACTACCATATAACTACTATAGAACTACCATAGAACAACAATAGAACTACAATATAACTACTATAGAACTACAATAGAACTACTAAAGAACTACTATAGAACTACCATATAACTAAAGTAGAGCAACCAAAGAACACCTAAAGAATTACTATAGAACTACTATAGAACTACCATATAACTAAAGTAGAACTACCATAGAACAACTAAATAATTATTATAGAACTACTATTGAACTACCATAGAATTACCATTGAACTACTATAGAAGTACATTTGATCTATTATTGAAAAACCATTGAACTACTATAGAACTACCACTGAACTATTATATAACTACAATATAACTATTATAGAACTACTATAGAACTACCATAGAACTACTATAGAACTACTATAGAACTACCATTGAACTATTATATAACTACAATAGAACTACCATATAACTACTATAGAACTACCATTGAACTATTATATAACTACAATAGAACTACCATAGAGCTACTATAGAACTACTATAGAACTACTTTAGAACATTGAACTGCTATAGAACTACCATTGAACTATTATATAACTACAATAGAACTACCATAGAACTACTATAGAACTACTATAGAACTACTTTAGAACATTGAACTATTATATAACTACAATAGAACTATTATAGAACTACTATAGAACTACCATTGAACTATTATATAACTACAATATAACTATTATAGAACTACTATAGAACAGAAATAGAGCTACCATTGAACTATTATATAACTACAATATAACTATTATAGAACTACTATAGAACAGAAATAGAGCTACCATTGAACTATTATATAACTACAATATAATTATTATAGAACTACTATAGAACCACTATAGAACTACTATAGAACCACTATAGAACTACTATAGAACAGATATAGAACTACCATAGAATTACTGTAGAACTACTATAGAACTACTGTAGAGCTACCATAGAACTACTATAGAGCTACTGTAGAACTACCATTGAACTACCATAATACGACTATAGAACTACTATAGAACTACTATAGAACTACCATAGAACTACTATAGAACTACCATTGAACTATTATATAACGACTATATAATGACTATAGAACTAATATGAATCCCAAGGTACGGTGGGATTCGAGGTGGTCAATGATCTGTTTATTATTTAGGCTTTCGAAGACTTTAGAGAGGCGGGGCAGGATGGATATAGGTCTATAGCAATTTGGGTCTAGGGTGTCACCCCCTTTGAAGAGGGGGATGACCACAGCAGCTTTCCAATCTTTTGGGATCTCAGACAACACTAAAGAGAGGTTGAGCAGACTGGTAATAGGAGTTGCAAAAATGGTGGCAGATAGTTTTAAAAAGAGAGGGTCCAGATTATCTAGTCCAGCGGATTTGTACGGGTCCAGATTTTGCAGCTCTTTCAGAACATCTGCTGATTTTGGGTGAAGAAGAAGCTGGGGAGGCTTGGACAAGTAGCTGCGGGGGCTGTTGGCCGGGTCGGGGTAGCCAGGAGGAAAGCATGGCCAGACGTTGAGAAATGCTTGTTGAAATGTTCGATTATCATTTTTTCGGTGGTGACCGTGTTACCTAGCCTCAGTGCAGTGGGCAGCTGGGAGGAGGTGCTATTGTTCTCCATGGACTTGACAGTGTCCCAAAACTTTTTGGAGTTAGAGCTACAGGATGCAAATTTTTGTTTGAAAATGCTAGCCTTTGCTTTCCTGACTGATTGCGTGTATTGGTTCCTGACTTCCCTGAACAGTTGCATATCGCCGGGGACTATTCGATGCAATAGCAGTCTACCACAGGATGTACTTGTGCTGGTTAAGGGCAGTCAGGTCTGGAGTGAACCAAGGGCTGTATCTTTTCTTAGTTCTACATCTTTTGAAAGGGGCATGCTTATGGTGAGGAAGTTGCTTTTAAAGAACGACCAGGCATCCTCGACTGACGGAATGAGGTCAATATCCTGCCAGGATACCCGGGCCAGGTCGATTAGAAAGGCCTGCTCGCAGAAGTGTTTTAGAGTACGTTTGACAGTGATAAGGGGTGGTCGTTTGACCGCGGGCCCATAGCAGATGCAGGCAATGAGGCAGTGGTCGCTGAGATCCTGATTGAAAACAGCAGAGGTGTATTTGGAGGGCAAGTTGGTCAGGATAATATCTATGAGGGTGCCCATGTTTACAGATTTAGGATTGTACCTGGTGGGTTCCTTGATGATTTGTGTGAGATTGAGGGCATCTAGCTTAGATTGTAGGACTGCCGGGGTGTTAAGCATATCCCAGTTTAGGTCACCTAACAGAACGAACTCTGAATATAGATGGGGGGCAATCAATTCACATATGGTGTCCAGGGCACAGCTGGGAACTGAGGGGGGTCTATAGCAGGCGGCAACAGTGAGCGACTTATTTCTGGAGAGATTATTTTTTAGAATTAGAAGTTCGAACTGTTTGGGCATAGACCTGGAAAGTATGACAGAACTCTGACAATAGATTACAACTCCTCCTCCTTTGGCAGTTCTATATTGGCGGAAAATGTTGTAGTTGGAAAATGTTGTACTATAGAACTCCCATTGAACTACCATATAACTGCTATAGAACTACCATTGAACTACCATACAACTGCTATAGAACTACCATTGAACTACCATATAACTGCTATAGAACTACCATTGAACTACCATATAACTGCTATAGAACTACCAATGAACTACCATATAACTGCTATAGAACTACCAATGAACTACCATAAAACTGCTATAGAACTACCATTGAACTACCATATAACTGCTATAGAACTACCAATGAACTACCATAAAACTGCTATAGAACTACCAATGAACTACCATAAAACTGCTATAGAACTATCATTGAACTACCATATAACTGCTATAGAACTACCATAATACTACTATAGAACTACAATATAACTACTATAGAACTACCGAAGAACAACCATAGAGCTAACATAAAACTACTATAGAACTACCATTGAACTATTATATAACGACTACATAACGTCTATAGAACTACCATAGAACTACTATAGAACTACCAAATATCTACTACAGAATTACTATAGAACTAATATAGAACTACTATAGAACTACCATTGAACTATTATATAACGACTACATAACGTCTATAGAACTACCATAGAACTACTATAGAACTACCAAATATCTACTACAGAATTACTATAGAACTAATATAGAACTACTATAGAACTACCATTGAACTATTATATAACGACTATAGAATTACCATAGAACTACTATAGAACTACCATAGAACAACCATAGAGCTACTATAGATCTACCATAGAACTACTATATAAGTACAATAGAACTACCATATAATGACTATAGAACTATAATATAACGACTACAGAACTGCCACAGATCGACTACAGAATTACTGTAGAACAAATATAGAACTACTATAGAACCCCAATAGAACTACCATAGAACAATCATAGAGCTACTATAGAACTACCATATATCTACCATATAACTACTATAGAACTACCATAGAACAACCATAGAACAATCGTAGAGCTACTATAGAACTACCATATATCTACCATAGAACTACTATAGAACTACCATAGATCTACTACAGAACTAATATAGAACTACCATAGAACTACTATAGAACTACTATACAACTAAAATAGAACTACTATAGAACTACGATATATCTACTACAGAATTACTATAGAACTAACATAGAACTATTATAGAACTACTGTAGAACTACTTTAGAACTACTGTAGAACTACCATAGAACTACCATAGATCTACTACAGAATTACTATAGATCTAACATAGAACTACCATAGAACTGACATAAAATTACCATTGAACTACAATTGAACTACTATAGACCTACCATAGACTTACCATAGAACAACTATTGAACTACCATAGAACTACCTTGAACTGCCATAAAACTACTATAGAACTACCATAGAACTACCTTAGAAATGCCATAAAACTACTATAGAACTACCATTGAACTGCAATAGAACTACAATATAACTACTATGGAACTACTATATAACTACCATATAACTAAAATTGAACTATTATAGAACTACAATAGATCTATTGTAGAACTACTGTAGAGCTACCATATAAGTACTGTACAACTACCATATAACTACTATATGACTACCATATAACTACTGTAGAACTACCATAGAACAACCATAGAACTACTATAGAACAACTATAGAACTACCATAGAACTGCCATAGAACCACTATAGATCTAGCATAGAACAATCATAGAACTACCATAGTTCAATGGTAGTTCTATGTTAGTTCTATGGTAGTTCTAGTTCTATGGTAGTTCCTCTCCTCCCCTCTCTCTAACTATCCATTTGAATCTCAAGTTCTCTCCGTGACCCCTTGAGTTCTGGGAGTGTATGTGTGAATCTCAAGTTCTCTCCGTGACCCCTGAGTTTTGGTACTGTGTGTGAGAGTGTTCTAGGAGCTCATCATCTTTGGCCAGTTTACAGTATTTAGGTCATCAAGAGTGCAAAGGTTATTCAGAGTTTTTCAGAGTTTAACAGAGAACCTAAGATTTCCACACAGAGGTGTAGAAGCATTGATTCTCCTCTCCTCTCCTCTCCTCTCCTCTCCTCTCCTCTCCTCTCCTCTCCTCTCCTCTCCTCTCCTCTCTATAACGAATAATTTCCCCACAGCCTCTCCTCTCCACTCCCCTCGCTCTGTCTCTTTCTCGATCTAACTATCCATTTCTTTCTCTTTTCTCTCTCACTCCTAATAAACTTGTTTGACGTCTCCCTATGTTTTGTTCTCTCTCTCCTTCTCTCTTTCTCTTTTGTCTCCTTCTCACCCCCTTGGTGAACTCTTATAACTGGCAGAAAAGTGAGTCAGGTATGTGTGTGTGTGTGTTTGTGTGTGTGCTCGAGCGCGAGCGAGTGAGTGTGTTTGTGAGTCAGGTGTCAGATTTACCCCCGAGTCGACCCAACCTGGGAGCAATCTACACTTAGCAGGGAGCCCTCCCCAGGGTGTGTGTGTGTGTGTGTGTGTGTGTGTGTGTTCTTCACCCAACCTCTACTAACCCAGGCCTGACTCAGAAACCATCTGGAAGCCAGATGCATAGAAAGATCTCTCTCTGTCTCTGGCTCCCACTCTCTCTCTGTCTCTCTCTCTGTCTCTCTCTCTCTCTCTCTCTCTCTCTCTGTCTCTCTCTCTCTCTCTCTCTCTCTCTCTCTCTCTCTCTCTCTCTCTCTCTCTCTCTCTCTCTGTCTCTGTCTCTGTCTCTGTCTCTGTCTCTGTCTCTTTCTCTGTGTATCTGTCTCTGTCTCTGTCTGTCTCCCTGTCTCTCTCTCTCTCTGTTTCTCTCTGTTTCTTTCTGTCTCTCTCTTTCTCTCTGGCTCTCCCTCTCTCTCTCAGTACCACTTTCTCTCGCACGTGTGTGCGTGCGACCGTGCGTGTGTGCCTGCGTGCGTGCGAGCATGAGTGTTTCGTGTCCCCTCCTTGTTGAACTGTGACCTTTGGCATTCTGACCGTTGTTCCACTGTCTCCTGCTGGGAAAGAGAACGAGTCAAGAACTTCTAGTATCTAACCCCCCCCCCACCCACACTCCACTCCTCCCCATTAACCCTCACCCTGGGCGTCATCCTAGCCTCCACTGGAAAGGGTTAAAGGTGATAACAGTTCAAGTTCATTAATTGGTGTTTCCCTGAGAACCAACCTTCTGCTCTCTACAATTAGACAATGACTGACTTGCAAATCCAACGTAGCTTCTCCGGTTAAATCAAGTTGTTACGCATTGCTCTCTACTGTCATTTCTATAGCTTTCTATTTCTATACCTGTGCTCCCTGTTCACTCACTGTGAAGACATTTTTTTTTCTAATCCCGTGCTGTGTTTACGTACAACAATTTGAGAACCGTACACTCTTCGAGAAAAGGGTTCCAAATACGGGTAGTGGTGGTCATGACATTTCGTCAGCCGGTTATTGTCATTGCAAAAGACTCTCACGGTAATTAACTGTTAATTAACATAAACACGTTTAGCATCTCCAGAACGGCGCCTTTGGAACATCTACGTTTTGAGTCTAATAAATCCATGTGTTATAAAACCATTATTTATTTTAGTCAGGTCGAAAGAAATGTTATAATACGAAGAAAATGTATTTCAGAAAAACAGCACATGAATATGTTATCTGCCTATGCGCCCTGCCATAGGCTGTAGACTAGTTCATTTAGCAGACAAGATATGCGTCTATGTCACGTGACATTATTTTATATTATATGATTTTATAGTAAGAAGATTATAATTGAACTTCGCTGAATAAAGGAAAAAAAGGGATATTGTTCTCAGTTTGCTCACGAAGTAAGTGGCTCACGAAGTGGCAATGTTGAGCATCAAAGTGATAATTTGTTTACAGGTCTTAGATTTTATTTTGTGAATGATACAAACCTTAGAAAGCGTTAGAAATCAACAGATGATGTGACTATAGACTATTGATGGTCTGAGAAAGTAGTTAAAAAAAGGTTTTGTGCTCCGTTCCTTCAATTTAATCTTGTCTTTAAAACCCCTTAACCAACAATGCAGTTCAAGAAAAAGAGTTATGAAAATATTAACTAAATAAACTAACGTGTAACATTTAAGAAATACCACCCTGCGTCCCACTGCTGGCTTGCTTCTGAAGCCAAGCAGGGTTGGTCCTGGTCAGTCCCTGGATGGGAGACCAGATGCTGCAGGAAGTGGTGTTGGAGGGCCAGTAGAAGGCACTCTTTCCTCAGGTCTAAAAAAAATATCCCAGGGCAGTGACTGGGGACATTGCCCTGTGTAGGGTGCTGTCTTTTGGGAGGGACATTAAACGGGTGTCCTGACTTTCTGAGGTCATTAAAGATCCCATGTGTCACGCCCTGACCTGTTGGAGCCTGTTAATGTCTCATTTTGGTTTGGTCAGGGTGTGATTTGGGAGTGGGCATTCTATGTTATAGTTTTTGTATTTCTTTGTTTTGGCTGAGTGTGGCTCTCAATCAGGGACAGCTGTCTATCGTTGTCTCTGATTGGGAACCACACTTAAGCAGCTAATTTTTCCTCCTTTCTTTGTGGGAGGTTGACTCTGTTTATGTGTATGTGCCGTTGGTGCTATACGTTTGATCTTCGTTTGTTGTTTTTGTATTGTGTGAGTTTAACAATAAACATGTTTAACTCCACCTGGCACGCTGCGCCTTGGTCCATCTCTGAAGATCGTGACAGAACCTCCCACCACCAAGAGACCAAGCAGCGTGCCTACCTAGAGTCCTGGACATGGGAGGAGATCCTGGACGGGAAGGGACCCGGGAGGCAGGCGGGGAAATACCGCCGTCGGAGGAGGCTAAGAAGGAGCGGCGCTTCTATGGACAAAAATATGCGGAACACGGCTGGCCTTTAAGCCCGAGAGGCAGCCCCACATTTTTTTGGGGGGGGGGGCACACGGGAAGTTTGGCTGGACCAGGTTGGAGACCTGGGCCAGCTCCCCGTGCTTACCAGAGCGAGCAGCGACTGGTAGGGCACCGCGGCGAGGCGGTGATTCGCACGGTGTTGCCAGTGCGTGTTCACAGCCCGGTGCGTGACATGCCAGCTTCCGCATAGTTTTTGTGAGTAGGAGTGTTCAGCCTGGGAGGAGTATGCCGGCTCAGCGCTCTTGGCCTCCAGTACGCCTCCTCGGACCAGGATATCCTGCGCCCGGCTCTGCGTCACTGTGTCTCCGGTGCGTCTCCACAGCCCGGCACGCCCTGTGCCAGCGCCCGCAGGTTCAGAGCGGAGCTATCCATTCAGCCAGGACGGGTTGTGCAGGCTGTACGCCGGAGAACTCCAGTGCGTCTTCACGGCCCAGTGTATCCTGCCCCTGTTCCACGCTCCAGGATCCCTGTGCGTGTTGGGAGCCCAGCATGCACTGTCCCACGCTCCAGGATTCCTGTGCGCCTTCGGGGCCCGGCGAGGCCTGTCCCTGCTCCACGCACCAGGCCCCTGTGCCTCCAGAGCCCGGCGAGGCCTGTCCCTGCTCCGCGCACCAGGCCCCCTGTGCGCATCGAGAGCCCGGCACGTCCTGTCCCTGCTCCGCGCACCAGGTCCCCTGTGCGCCTCCAGAGCGCGCCGAGGGTGCCCAGTCCGGGGCCCGCGCCGAGGGTGCCCAGTCCGGGGCCCGCGCCGAGGGTGCCCAGTCCGGGGCCCGCGCCGAGGGTGCCCAGTCCGGGGCCCGCGCCGAGGGTGCCCAGTCCGGGGCCCGCGCCGAGGGTGCCCAGTCCGGGGCCCACAACAAGGTTGCCCGCGCCGAGGGTGCCCAGTCCGGGGCCCGCAGCGAGGGTGCCCAGTCCGGGGCCCACAACGAGGTTGCCCGCAACGAGGGTGCCCAGTCCGGGGCCCGCAGCGAGGGTGCCCAGTCCGGGGCCCGCAGCGAGGGTGCCCAGTCCGGGGCCCGCAACGAGGTTGCCCGCAGCGAGGGTGCCCAGTCCGGGGCCCGCAGCGAGGGTGCCCAGTCCGGGGCCCGCAACGAGGTTGCCCGCAGCGAGGGTGCCCAGTCCGGGGCCCGCAGCGAGGGTGCCCAGTCCGGGGCCCGCAACGATGTTGCCCGCAACGAGGGTGCCCAGTCCGGGGCCCGCAGCGAGGGTCCCCAGTCCGGGGCCCGCAACGAGGTTGCCCGCAGCGAGGGTGCCCAGTCCGGGGCCCGCAGCGAGGGTGCCCAGTCCGAGGCCCGCAGCGAGGGTCCCCAGTCCGGGGCCCGCAGCGGGGAGCCAGAGGTGGTGCGGTGTCTACGTCCCCGCACCAGAGCCGCCATCAGCGGATAGATGCTCACCCAGACCCTCCCCAATAGGGTCAGGTTTTTGACGAGTCCGCACCTTTGGGGGATACTGTCACGCCCTGACCTGTTGGAGCCTGTTAATGTCTCATTTTGGTTTGGTCAGGGTGTGATTTGGGAGTGGGCATTCTATGTTATAGTTTTTGTATTTCTTTGTTTTGGCTGAGTGTGGCTCTCAATCAGGGACAGCTGTCTATCGTTGTCTCTGATTGGGAACCACACTTAAGCAGCTAATTTTTCCTCCTTTCTTTGTGGGAGGTTGACTCTGTTTATGTGTATGTGCCGTTGGTGCTATACGTTTGATCTTCATTTGTTGTTTTTGTATTGTGTGAGTTTAACAATAAACATGTTTAACTCCACCCGGCACGCTGCGCCTTGGTCCATCTCTGAAGATCGTGACACCATGGCACTTATTGTAAGAGTAGGGGTGTTAACCCCAGTGTCCTGGCTAAATTCCCAAGCTGTCCCTCATACCATCATGTTCACCTAATCATCCCCAGCTTACAATTGGCTCATTCATCCCCCTGTAACTATTCCCCAGGTTGTTGCTGTAAATGAGAATGTGTCTCAGTCAACTTACCTGGTAAAATAATGAAAAAAAGAAAAGGTTACACAACAAAATAACAATAACGATGATATATACCTGGGGGTGCCAGTACTGAATCAATTTGCAGGGGTGCAGGTTAGTCGAGCTAATTTGGGAATGTAGGTAGGCAGCAGTGTAAACAGTGTGTAGCGTAGCAGCAATGTAAAAACAAGGGGAGGGGGGGGTCAATGTAAATAGTCCGGTGGCCATTTGATTAATTGTTCAGCAGTCTTATGGCTTGGGGGTAGAAGCTGTTAAGGAGCCTTTTGGACCTAGATTAGCCGTGTGGTAGCAGAGAGAACAGGCTATGACTAGGGTGACTGGAGTCTTTGACAATGTTTAGGGCCTTCCTCTGACACTGCCTGGTATAGAGGTCCTGGATGGAAAGAAGCTTTGCCCCAGTGATGTACTTGGCCAAACGCACTACCCTCTGTAGCGCCTTACGGTCGGATGCCGAGGAGTTGCCCCTCCAGGCGGTGATGCAACTGGTCAGGATGCTCTCGATGGTGCAGCTATAGAACTCGTTGAGGATCTGGGGACCCGTGCCAAATCCTTTCAGTCTCCTGAGGGGGAAAAGGTATTGTCGTGCCCTCTTCACAACTGTCTTGGTGTGTTTGGACCATGATAGTTTGTTGGTGATGTGGACACCAAGGAACTTAAAATTCTCGCTCCACTACAGCCCCGTCTGGGTTAATGGGGGCCTGTTCAGCCCTCCTTTTCCTATAGTCCACGATCAGCTCATTTGTCTTGATCACGTTGAGGGAGAGGTTGATTTCCTGGCGAGAGCATCCTGACCAGTTGCATCACCGCCTGGAGGGGCAACTCCTCGGCAACTCCTTGGATTACATTAGAAACTCCTGCGGTCTCCACAGAGTTGGGAAGGACTGCCTTCAGTTCCTTTGCACCTTATTTATGGAACAAACTGCAGATCAAACTTAAGCTAGCCCCTCTGGTGTCCCTTGCCCATTTTAAAAATATGATGGAGGATCAATATGATGTTGTCTGTGATTGTTTCTGTTGAATTGTGTCTTTGTTTTGTATGTTTTGAAATGTTCTTGTCTGTATGCCTAGAACTGTACATGTCAACATGTTTACACAGGGCACAGCCGTAAAAGAGATCCAGGTCTCAGTCTGTTTTCCCTGTTAAAATAAAGATAATAAAAAAAAAAAAATACACTGCCAGGTCTCTGACCTCCTCCCTGTAGACTGTCTAATCGTTGTCGGTGATCAGGCCTACCACTGTTGTGTTGTCAGCAAACTAAATTATGGTGTTGGAGTTGTGCTTGGCCACGCAGTAATGGGTGAACAGGGAGTACAGAAGGGGACTAAGTACACACCCCTGGGGGGCCAAAGTGTTGAAAATCAGCGTGACAGATGTGTTGTTACCTACCCTCACCACCTGGGGGCGGCCCGTCAGGAGGTCCAGGATCCAGTTGCAGAGGGATGTGTTAAGTCCCAGAGTCCTCTTCTTAGTGATGAGCTTTGAGGGTACTGATGCGTTCAGCGTTCACTGGTGTTGAACGCTGAGCTGTAGTCAATGAACAGATAGGTGTTCCTTTTGTCCATGTGGGAAAGGGCAGTGTGGAGTGCGATTGAGATCATCTGTGGTTCTGTTGGGGCGGTATACGAATTAGAGTGGGTCTAGAGCTTCCGGGATAATGGTGTTGATGTGAGCCATGACCAGCCTTTTGAAGCACTTAATGGCTACAGATGTGAGTGCTATAGGTTGGAGGTCATTTAAGCAGGTTACCCTAGTGTTCTTGGACACAGGGACTATGGTGGTCTGCTTGAAACATGTAGGTAATACAGACTCAGTCAGGGAGAGGTTGAAAATGTCAATGAAGACATTTGCCAGTTGGTCCGCACATGCTCTGATTATACGTCCTGGAAATCCTTCTGGCCCCGCGGCCTTGTGATTGTTGGGCTGTTAAAAGCCGCTTTCTCCCCGGATGGTTTGTTCCATCCTGCCTGGTTGGTTTGTTCCCTCCAGCTTGGTTGGTTTGTTCCATCCTACCTGGTTGGTTTGTTCCCTCCAGCTTGGTTGGTTTGTTCCCACCTGCCTAGTTGGTTTGTTCCATCCTGCCTAGTTTGTTTGTTCCATCCTGCCTGGTTGGTTTGTTCCATCCTGCCTGGTTGGTTTGTTCCATCCTGCCAGGTAGGTTTGTTATATCCTGCCTGGTTGGTTTGTTCCCACCTGCCTATTTGGTTTGTTCCATCCTGCCTGGTTGGTTTGTTCCATCCTGCCTGGTTGGTTTGTTCCATCCTGCCTGGTTGGTTTGTTCCATCCTGCCTGGTTGGTTTGTTCCATCCTGCCTGGTTGGTTTGTTCCATCCTAACTGGTTGGTTTGTTCCATCCTAACTGGTAGGTTTGCTCCCACCTGCCTGGTAGGTTACTCTATGTATTTTGCTCTACATCAACCTCTGTTTGAGGATTATGTTGTCTCTCGCTGCACCATAGATTATACTCCACCCAAACTCTGTACACCATGGGCTCCCCAACCCTGTTCCTGCAGCTACCCACTGCTTCATTTGGGAAATCAAGTGAAATAATTTCGGGAACATCGATAGTAATGTGTTTTAACAACCAAACATATTTACAGTTTTTCTCAATTGTTTACACAGAAATACTGGTACTTGAGACACAATGACCACAACATGTAACTCATGCACAAACCCCCTGAACCAATTCTGCTAAACTACAAGCACAATTCCTGCTTTACACTCAAATTGCAGTTCTAAAACACACTTTTTTCAAAACACTACACACAATTCTTTGCATTTGGCACAATTTTCATGCAGAAAATCTCTTGTTTTCACAATGAACACACTGCCATTCAAATATGCACACTGACTCATCACATGGGCAAAAACCCGTCACACAGTTTTACAATTAGCAATCAGAGCTTTAGCATAAAAGGGCAACAGGTGAGCTCTTCTGTTTTGGAGCAATGGATGCCAACATTGGAAACAGAGGCAGAGCCAGAGGAGTGAGAGTAAGAGGAGTAGGACGGGGAGGACAAGGACGAGGACGAGGAAGGCCAAGGACCGTAATCTCTGATGAGATCCGAGCCACTTTGGTTGATCATGTGGTCAACCATGGTCTAACAATGAGGAGGCTGGGCAAAGAGTACAGCCAAATTTGAGCAGGTACACTGTAGCATCCATCATCCGGACTTTCCGAAATGAGAATAGGTAAGAAATCTACTCTCACTAGAAAATTGCAGTACTGCATATCAATACAGTACTCAATGAGTACAGTAGTACAGTATTGCCTGTGGACTGTTCTGTAGGACTGTAAAAATAAAGTATGTTTCAAGTATTTGGGAAATGTATTCCTACTTTGTATTTACAGTATTTTACTATTTGTTTGGCAGAACTGAAAGATTACCAACACAAGGTGGTCGGGAACGTGTTCTGTCTCCTGAACAGGAAACTGAAATCATGAACATGGTCCTAGAAAATAACGCCATAACATTACGGCAAATACAAAGAAAATAATAGAAAACAATGAGATATTTCAAAATATTGATAGGGTAAGCTTATCAACACTGGACCGTGTCTTGCAGAAATAATCTCAGGATGAAGCAGGTCTACAGGGTGCCATTTGAATGCAATTCAGAAAGAGTCAAAGAATTGCGATATAACTATGTGCAAGTGAGTCCTATACAAACCCACAATTGATGCATACTCTCAACACTGTATAAATTATACATATTTCAGTATTGTAATCATAATGATTGTGCTTCACAATAGTGACCACTCCATGTCTATTTCTGATATTGTCATGTGTGTTTCAGAGAGTCCTTGAGCTAGAGGTGGCTGCAGTGGAGCACCAGTTCATCTTTCATTGATGAGGTTGGATTCAACCTCACAAAAAGACGAAAGAGGGGAAGGAATATCATCGGCCAGCGTGCCATTGTTCAAGTCCCTGGCCAGCGCGGAGGGAACATCACAATGTGTGCAGCGATTACCCACCACGGCGTCATCCATCACCATGCTACCCTTGGCCCCTACAACACCGCCCATCTGATCACATTCCTGGACACCCTACACAACACACTCATTCCACCAGATCAGGTAGATGGCCCAGAGCAGCTCAGGTACGTTGTCATTTGGGACAACGTAAGTTTCCACAGGGCTGCTCTGGTTCGTAACTGGTTCACTGCCCACCCACGCTTTTTAGTTGTTTATCTCCCTCCATATTCTCCATTCCTCAATCCTATTGAGGAATTTTTTTCTGCCTGGAGATGGAAAGTGTATGACCGAAATCCACAAACGCGTATACCTCTTCTCCAAGCTATGGAAGATATAGCAGCTGATGCTTTTCATGGCTGGAATCGCCATGCTAGGCGATATTTCCCCCCGCTGCTTGTCCAGGGAAAACATTGCTTGTGATGTGGATGAGGTGCTGTGGCCAGACCACAACAGAAGAGAGGATGCAGCATGGATTTTATTTTTTTTTTACTGTAACTGTATACATTAAATTCTTCTGTTTTGTATGTAGAGCACTGTATGTGCATCTTTGTGTTGGTTGGGAATGGGATGTACACTGTGTACAGTGTTTTTGTGGGAAAAATAAAATATATTTGTTACCGTGTATTTGTGTGTTCTGAGTATAAAAACAATATTCTCAAATATTTTACAACACACTTATGTATGTACTGTCTGTAGTAATGGCAACACCGAACCAAAAAAAGGCCTAAGTCATTATGATGAATGGAGAAGAAGTGTTTTCCATTCATCATAGTGTTTTACATTGAGCACATCAGTGTTCAACTGGTTCTTATAAATGTCTATTCATATGATGGTTTGTGTGTGTCATTTGAAAACAAAATACCATTTTGATAAGAAATAACGTTGTTTTGAATGTTTAGTTTCATTTTGCTGGAGAAGTGAGGGGTTTTGCCCATTGTGTGTGTGTGTTTTTTGATTTGTGTGTCGAGTTCTGAGAATATGAGGCATGCTTTCAGAAAATGTGTGTAAACAATCGAGGAAAAACTGTAATTAAAGTGTTGACAGCTCCTCTCTGTGTTCTGGAGAAAGGAATGAAGGAGAGCGAGCAGGAGATGGAAACACACGGCGGCGGTGAGATATTCTGTAGTTAAAGGTAATGAGTCAACCAATAAATGAACTCTTGTAAGCTGCCCTCCACAGTCAATGAACCAACGACACGGCCTAGGGCTGTACGTTGTCTCCCAGACTCAACCTATTAATTAGGAAGATTTAAAAAATGCCCTAGTGCCAGTATTCAAAATCAAGTTAAAATTCACTATAATTGTAAGCCAACTCTGAATTTGTTTAATTTAGGCTAGACAAATTATGTACCAACATTTATTTTTAAATGTTTTTCTGCCATGTGTAGTATGCAGTAGGCTGTGTATTGTATAAAAGCATAATCATGACTTTAATTCAGTTTTTTTGGGGGGCTTGGGCTCATATATAAGCCTATACCCTATATACAGTATTAGCTCTAATATGCATATGGTTGTTTTGAATGAATCATCACCTTAGAAGTTCTGTTCATTTCGTTGTCTTTGAAACAACATCCACAACGACCATGTTTTCCACTCAGTTTCAACTGGTTGTTGAACTCCTTTCTTCAAATTAATCATCACAGTGAGGTGAGTTTTAAAAGCAGGATACTGTTTTAATGATGTGTTTCGTGGTGATTTTCAATTGTATTGATGTCAGAGTGGTTAGAGAGCCCTGAGTACCAGGCCATTAGGACCTGGTGGTCGTTAGAGCCCCGAGTACCAGGCCATTAGGACCTGATGGTCGTTAGAGCCCTGAGTACCAGGCCATTAGGACCTGATGGTCGTTAGAGCCCCGAGTACCAGGCCATTAGGACCTGATGGTCGTTAGAGCCCTGCGTACCAGGCCATTAGGACCTGATGGTCGTTAGAGCCCTGACTACCAGGCCATTAGGACCTGATGGTCGTTAGAGCCCCGAGTACCAGGCCATTAGGACCTGATGGTCGTTAGAGCCCTGAGTACCAGGCCATTAGAGCCATGAGTACCAGGCCATTAGAACCTGATGGTCGTTAGAGCCCTGAGTACCAGGCCATTAGGTACTACTAAAGCATGCCCAGGGTGCATAACAGGAGATTACCGTGACTCAACAGTCACATGGAATTTTACTGTGGTCATGACTCATGACTGCTGGTGTGGTGGTGTAATATGGTCACCCCAACAGCCCTAGTTCCGAAAGGGTTCTTCGGCTGTCCCCCATAGAAGAAACCTTTGAGGAACCCTTTTTTGATGACGTTGAACCCTTTTGGGTTCAATGTAGAAGCCTCAGTGGAAAGGGTCCTACATGGAACCCAAAGGAGTTCTACCAGGTACCAAAAAGGGTTTCTTCAAAGTGTTATTTTAGGTGGACAACCGAAGAACACTTTTATGTTGTAGATATAACCTTTTATTCTAAGAGTGTAGAGAAGGGGAGAACGTGAAAAGGAGAGAAGGAGAGGAGAGAGAGGAAGAGAGAAGGAGAGAGAGAGGAAGAGATAAGGAGAGAGAGAAGGGGAGAGAGAGAAGGAGAGAGAGTGAGAGAGAGAGAGGAGCGGAGAGAGACAGAGAAGGAGACAGAGAGAGAAAGAAGGAGAGAGAGAGGAGACATATGAATAGAGACGGAGAGAGAGGAAGAGAGAGAGAGAGAGAGAGAGAGAGAGAGAGAGAGAGAGAGAGAGAGAGAGAGAGAGAGAGAGAGATCATCAGATGAAGAGAGAAGGAGAGAGAGAGAGAGCGAACAAGTAGAATAGAGGTAAAAGCTTGACAAATTAAGGAAACTTGATCACTCTCATATATATATATATATATATATATATATATATATATATATATATATATATATATATATATATATATATATACTGTATATATTATGTCATAAGAGCAATGCTGGCTACTCTAACTGAACAAAGATGATTACAAACACACACACACACACACACACACACACACACACACACACTGAATGAGAAAACAAAGATAATTCTTCTGAGATGAAAAGACTGAAAACTTTTCAAACAACACAAACTTTATGAGGAAAACTCGAATGCCACCCTATTCTATATATACTGTACCTCTTTGGATTGTCTAATGGCTCCCTATACTGTATATATTGCACGTCTTTGGACCAGGGTCTAATGGCTCCCTATTCTCTATATACTACACCCCTTTGGACCAAAGCCCTTTTCATGAGGCCATTTGGGACGCAACCAGTTGTTAATCAGGCAAATCTTAACAGAGAAAAATAGAGATTCGGCCAAGTGTAAATTCTCCAGGGACTTGTGCTGTGTGTGTTTATCGATAATAAGATTTGACAAAGTCTCACTTCATCACAGCGAGGGTTCTTCCTGGTTCAGCAGGGGTCACTGGGGATAATCAGGGGTCATCTGGGGTCATTGCACACGTTCAGTTCACTAATTAACAGATCATTGGATGATTAGCCAGGGAGGGGATATTATAGGGGATGATAAGAAAGGAGGTGTGAGGGAGGGAGGGAGGGAGAGAGAGAGAGAGAGAGAGAGAGAGAGAGAGAGAGAGAGAGAGAGAGAGAGAGAGGAGAGGAGAGGAGTCCTCATTCTTAGGCCTGAGAGAATCTATGAAACAAAAAACGATTGCGAAGAGAAGAGAGAGGAAGGAAGAGAATTGTATGAAAACATATTGATGATGAACACCACATGCTTGGACTTCGATTTAGAAGTGTAGAAGACGGGACGGAAACGGATAGAGTTAGTCTTTTTCTTTTTTTTTAGTTTGTTTTAGATGTAGCAGTATAACTACCATCTATCATTTTCCAGTGGTTGTCGTTCTGTACAAACCACTTCCTACTCCAGTCAATATGGTAGCACTTTACTGCACGGATTTTACAGTTCGTTGAGCATTTACAGACGGATCCAAATAAAGTTTGGCAAATCATTGCTCAATATTAAATATTAACGTTTATTCGTGTTAATCGTCAATATTGATGATCGTTGACTACTTATTATAAAGCACAGCTTGTTGTCTTGATTTTTTAATTGGAGATGACATATTGATTGCTATTGATTCATTGCTGGTTTGTGATTGGCTACTGAGGGTGTAGTATTAAATGATGAAAATCGATAGTACAGCTTGTTGTGTTAGCATCTCACCATTAGAAATAGCAGGAGAGGTTAGCATGTGATAGCATCTCACCATTAGCAATAACAGGAGAGGTTAGCATGTGTTAGCATCTCACCATTAGCAATAACAGGAGAGGTTAGCATGTGTTAGCATCTCACCATTAGCAATAACAGGAGAGGTTAGCATGTGTTAGCATCTCACCATTAGCAATAGCAGGAGAGGTTAGCATGTGTTAGCATCTCACCATTAGCAATAACAGGAGAGGTTAGCATGTGTTATCATCTCACCATTAGCAATAGCAGTAGAGGTTAGCCTGTGTTAGCATCTCACCATTAGCAATAGCAGGAGAGGTTAGCATGTGTTAGCATCTCACCATTAGCAATAACAGTAGAGGTTAGCATGTCTTGGCATCTCAGCATTAGCAATAACAGGAGAGGTTAGCATGTGTTAGCATCTCACCATTAGCAATAACAGGAGAGGTTAGCATGTGTTAGCATCTCACCATTAGCAATAGCAGGAGAGGTTAGCATGTGTTAGCATCTCACCATTAGCAATAACAGGAGAGGTTAGCATGTGTTATCATCTCACCATTAGCAATAGCAGTAGAGGTTAGCCTGTGTTAGCATCTCACCATTAGCAATAACAAGAGAGGTTAGCATGTGTTAGCATCTCACCATTAGCAATAACAGGAGAGGTTAGCATGTCTTGGCATCTCACCATTAGCAATAACAGGAGAGGTTAGCATGTCTTGGCATCTCACCATTAGCAATAACAGGAGAGGTTAGCATGTGTTGGCATCTCACCATTAGCAATAACAGGAGAGGTTAGCATGTGTTAGCATCTCACCATTAGCGATAACAGGAGAGGTTAGCATGTCTTGGCATCTCACCATTAGCAATAACAGGAGAGGTTAGCATGTGTTAGAATCTCACCTTTACCAATAACAGTAGAGGTTAGCATGTGTTAGCATCTCACCATTAGCAATAACAGGAGAGGTTAGCATGTGTTAGCATCTCACCATTAGCAATAACAGGAGAGGTTAGCATGTGTTAGCATCTCACCATTAGCAATAACAGGAGAGGTTAGCATGTGTTAGCATCTCACCATTAGCAATAGCAGGAGAGGTTAGCATGTGTTAGCATCTCACCATTAGCAATAACAGGATAGGTTAGCCTGTGTTAGCATCTCACCATTAGCAATAGCAGTAGAGGTTAGCCTGTGTTAGCATCTCACCATTAGCAATAGCAGGAGAGGTTAGCATGTGTTAGCATCTCACCATTAGCAATAACAGTAGAGGTTAGCATGTGTTAGCATCTCACCATTAGCAATAACAGGAGAGGTTAGCATGTGTTAGCATCTCACCATTAGCAATAACAGTAGAGGTTAGCCTGTCTTGACATCTCACCGTTAGCAATACCAGGAGAGGTTAGCATGTGTTAGCATCTCACCATTAGCAATAACAGGAGAGGTTAGCATGTGTTAGCATCTCAGCATTATCAATAACAGGAGAGGTTAGCATGTGTTAGCATCTCACGATTAGCAATAACAGGAGAGGTTAGCATGTCTTGGCATCTCAGCATTAGCAATAACAGGAGAGGTTAGCATGTCTTGGCATCTCTAACTTTCTCACTCATCGTTATTCACGTTTCATTCAGGATTGTCCATAATCGTGGTAGCATCCACGTTAATATAGAAGTGTTTAGAAACATATTAAATTCTTATAAATAATAATAGTGACTCCGAAATGACGCAATGCATTATTTACCATTCTTTTCTATTGGCCATAACATAATGTGAAACACAACAAATAAAAATAACTGTAAATGCATCCAGGAAGTTTGTAGAGTCATTGTGTGACAGGATCATGGGACCAAATAGTAAACTTCTGACTTCTTTATGTTTTATATTTATTCATTCATTTATTTAATTTTATATTTTACTCTCTAGGGGTGTAAATCATTTTCATCCCTACCTTACTGAGAAAAATGTGTTTTACTTGTTATACAGAATCTCTTTCTCTGAGCAATTGTACTACTATAAAATAATACAATATAAATTGCTTTTTTTTGTTGTTTTTGCATGCAATATAGCTCAGTATTTGAATGCTGTCTTTTATACAGTCATTATTGCTCGTTTTGTCAACATGTATATGCATTCTCTTTCATTTGCCCAACAGCTTAAAAAAATATTTATGTTTTATTCAAGAGTCTCATTCAGTTTCTACCGACGTCCAATTCTGGAGATCTCAGTCGGGGAAATAATTTATGGCTCTCTCGTGGTGCTGAACTCTCTGCTGGAGTTGCCACTCTAAATAATGATTTCTATGGAAGTATTTTGCACTCAGACTGGGACCCTATTGTCACGCCCTGACCTGTATGAGCATTTTTATGTCTCATTTTGGTTTGGTCAGGGTGTGATTTGGGGTGGGCATTCTATGTTCTATTTTCTTTGTTTTTGGCCAGGTTATGGCTCTCAATCAGGGACAGCTGTCTATCGTTGTCTCTGACTGGGAACCATACTTTAGTAGCCCTTGTTCCCTCCTTTCTTTGTTGGAAGTTACGTTTGTTTTGTTGTTGTGTCTGTGTGTCACACGGTTCATGGTTCATGTCCGATCTTTTGTTTATTGTTTTTTGTTTCGGTGAGTTAAACTAATAAACATGTTTTACTCAACCCGGCACGCTGCGGCCTTGGTCCGTCCTTGAAGATCGTGACACCTATTGGTCACTTTCTTGGTCTTGTCATCAACTGTAACATCCTCATTATTACTACCAACATTTATGGTTACAATTCCAAACTTGAATATTATCAGTTACTTGAATCTTTGGAAAAGCGTATTCTCCACTGGCTAACCAAGTTCCTGAATGCTTTATTTATAGTAGGGTGGTGGATTTTAATATTTCTCAGAATCATTTAACTGATAGACAGTCCACCTTTATGAAGTTTGAGGCAGTTTATGGAAAGGTTTGATATGATAGATATTTGGTAGAGTAAAGTTTCCTAATGACAAGTCTTTCACATGGAGTAATAAGGCCCACTCCAGACAATCACCATCGATCTGAGGTTGGTGTCGAAATGTTTTGATGAACAGACTATTTCTGTTAACATCCTGGCCACTCCCCTTCCTGATCATAGAGCTGTTTATATTGACATTCTACTGTTTATCTCTGATAATGGCCCTTACTGACCATAGAGGTATTTATATTGACATTATACTGTTTATGTCTGATAATGGCCTTGGCAGAGCATCCTATTAGAAGCTTAATAGCACTATATTAATGTGGACATAACATTTCAGGACAATGAGTGGACAGAATATACATTGCTGGACATACATTCCGGAATCTTGGGTTGCGTCCAATAAGGGCCCTGGTCAGAAGAAGTTTATACGGAATAGGGCTCCATTTCAGATGTAACCTAGGTACTTCCTGGCTAAATATTGAAATTCTGCTACTTGTTTATTAAAAGCCCTGTGCAGTTCAAAATTTAGTTTCTGTCTTTTGAATAACATCTGATGAAACTAAGACTCTGAAAGTGGGGGTAAATTGTATCAGTGTTCTTTCCTGATTGTAGGTACACAATCCAATCCTACATCCAGTTGAATGATCAAACCATTCATTTCAGAATACCTCAGTCCAGCATCTAGACAACAATATACATCTCTGGAACTAGAATAGTACTTTACAGTAGTTTTACTGTAGTAAAACATGAGTTGGTCAAAATGGAGATAAACAATTTAAGTACACTTTTCTGGAACAAAGCTTTACATGACAATTCGTACAGTAAGTAAAAACTGGAAAATATTTAAGAAAAATAAGGGAGTATTCTTGACAAGACGAAGAGAGCTGAAGAAGAAAGTATAATTACAAATATCACCTCTCTTGTTCAAAGCCTGTTGAAAGTCTCAGAGGAGGACAAATCTGTTCTGTTTGAGCTACAACACAAGTAGAATGATATGTATAAACTGAGAGCAAAGGGAGACTGTATAAACTGAAAGCAGAGGGAGCCTGTATAGACTGAAAGCAGAGGGAGCCTGTATAAACTGAAAGCAGAGGGATCCTGTATAAACTGAAAGCAGAGGGAGCCTGTATAAACTGAAAGCAGAAGGGAGCCTGTATAAACTGAAAGCAGAGGGAGCCTGTATAAACTGAAAGCAGAGGGAGCCTGTATAAACTGAAAGCAGAGGGAGCCTGTATAAACTGAAAGCAGAGGGAGCCTGTATAGACTGAAAGCAGAGGGAGCCTGTATAAACTGAAAGCAGAGGGAGCCTGTATAAACTGAAAGCAGAGGGAGCCTGTATAAACTGAAAGCAGAGGGAGCCTGTATAAACTGAAAGCAGAGGGAGTCTGTATAAACTGAAAGCAGAGGGAGCCTGTATAAACTGAAAGCAGAGGGAGCCTGTATAAACTGAAAGCAGAGGGAGCCTGTATAAACTGAAAGCAGAGGGAGTCTGTATAAACTGAAAGCAGAGGGAGCCTGTATAAACTGAAAGCAGAGGGAGCCTGTATAAACTGAAAGCAGAGGGAGCCTGTATAGACTGAAAGCAGAGGGAGCCTGTATAGACTGAAAGCAGAGGGAGCCTTTGTCAGATCTAGGCAGAAATGGCTAGAGGAGGGTGAACAAAATTCACCTGATTTTTTTCAGGATAGAAAAATACAGCGCTAAAAATAATACAATTTAACAATTCAATATAACTGGTCTCATCACAGATGATCCCAAATTAATCTCCTCTATCTTTAGTTGCAACTTCTACAGAATGTTACATAGTTCTAAGTATTGTGAGTTTTTTTGGGGGTGGGGTTGTCTAGTGGGATTGTGGAATCAGTTGGGGAGGCTGAGAGGGAACAGTGTGATGACCCTATTTGAATGTATTTTATTAATATTTTTTTTTTTTTGTAAAATGTAATCTTTATTTAACTTGTCAAGTCAGTTAAGAACAAATTGTTATTTGCAATGACGGCCTACCCCGGCCAAACCCCGACGACGCTGGGCCAATTGTGCACCGCCTATGGAACTCCCAATCACGGCCGGTTGTGATACAGCCTGGACTTGAAACAGGGTGACGCCTCTAGCACTGAGATGCAGTGCCTAAGACCTCTGCTTCACTTGGGAGTTGAAGAGAGAATGTATTCAATTGAAAACCTTGAAATAATAAGACTCCTGGGACTGATGGTATATCTGCTGACTTTTACAAAATGTTTTCTCAACAGTTAGCCCCATTCTGTTAGAGGTCTTTTCTGAAAGCATTGTAAATAATGCCCAGTTTGACTCAAGGTCTAATTACATTCATCCCTAAGCCCAAGAAAGACTTGTTTCTCCTCGATGTCACGATCTCCAGAAGGGACAGACCAAGGCGCAGCGAGGCATCCAGTATACATTCTTTATTGAATAAGGTAACTGGGACAAAAACAACAAAAAAACAAACGACAATCGTAACAATAAACATAACATGTCAAAACAACAAATGCTATGAACAAACAATAACCCACAAACCCCTAGTGCAAACGACAAACATATATATGGTTCCCAATTAGAGGTAACGACACTCAGCTGCCTCTAATTGGGAACCATTACCTCAACATAGAAATAGATAACCTAGAACGGAAAAAAACCCTACACCAAAACAAAAACAAAACACGCCAGCCTGTCTTTTCAGGCCTGGACGTGACACTCGATAATTGGCGTCCAATCTGTCTGCTCAATAACGACTACAAAATATTAACCTCTATATTTGCATAAAGAATGAAGGAAGTATTGGACTCAATAATAGAAGAGACCCAATCTGGCTTCATGAGGAATAGACGTATATCTAATAATATCCGACTGGTGTTTGTATTGGATTGTATTGTCTTTTATAAAGCCTGGAACATGAGCTTCTATTTCTCTCCCTTGAGTTATTTGGTTTTGGGGACTTATTTTGTAGTACTATTAAAATTATTTATATGAATGGGAACATTTCTATTAAATTCAAGCATTGCACTTCTACTAGATTTGACTTGAAAAGAGGAATTGGGCAAGGTTACCCGATTTCGCCTTGCATCTTCCTGCTTCCAAACCAACTTCTTACACGTTTTGTTAAATCCAGAGATATTAAAAGGGATCTCTATTGCTGACAAAGATGTTAAAAGGGATCTCTTTTGCCGACAGAGATATTAAAATGGATCTCTATTGCTGACAGAGATATTAAAATGGATCTCTATTGCTGACAGAGATATTAAAAGGGATCTCTATTGTTGACAGAGATATTAAAAGGGATCTCTATTGCCGACAGAGATATTAAAAGGGATCTCTATTGCTAACAGAGATATTATAGTCAGTCAGCTTGTAGATGACATCACCCTCATTTTGAAAGATGCTGACCAGATTCCTAGAGAAGTCGATGTGACAAATGTTTTTTCCAAAGCATCTGGTCTTTGCCTTAACCTTAAAAAGTATGAATTGTTTGCTGTTTTATAGACTGTGTGATATCTTTTATCTGTGTAACGATGTACACTGAGAGTCGGGAAGCAAGAACAAGGAGTGAGTGTTTAATAAATAAACGGTACGTTAAACAAGAAACACAGACAACACACTGACAATTACACTTAAGGAAAGAACCAAGGGGAGTGACAGATATAGGGAAGATAATCAAGGAGGTGATGGAGTCCAGGTGAGTGTCATGAGGCGCTGGTGCACGAGACGATGGTGACAGGTGTGCTCAATAATCAGCAGCCTGATGACCTAGAGGCTGGAGAGGGAGTATACGTGACAGTACCCCCTTCCTGACGCGCGGCTCCAGACGCAAGACGTCGACCAAAATGACGATTCCGGGGATCAGGAGCAGACCGGTCACCTCCGCTGATCCGGCTGAGGTGCGGGAGCATGACGACCTAGAGCGCCTGAGAGAGAGCATACGTGACAGTCTGCAATATTCCAGTCAAGGAAAAAGTAACATACCTTGGGATTACCATACGAGGGAAAAAAGTATTTGATCCCCTGCTGATTTTGTACGTTTGCCCACTGACAAAGAAATTATCAGTCTATAATTTTAATGGTAGGTTTATTTTAACAGTGAGAGACAGAATAACAACAAAAAAATCCAGAAAAACGCATGTGAAAAATGTTATGAATTGATTTGCATTTTAATGAGGGAAATAAGTATTTGACCCCTCTGCAAAACATGACTTAGTACTTGGTGGCAAAACCCTTATTGGCAATCAAGGAGGTCAGACGTTTCTTGTAGTTGGCCACCAGGTTTGCACACATCTCAGGAGGGATTTTGTCCCACTCCTCTTTGCAGATCTTCTCCAAATCATTAAAGATTCGAGGCTGACGTTTGGCAACTCGAACCTTCAGCTCCCTCCACAGATTTTCTATGGGATTATGATCTGGAGACTGGCTAGGCCATTCCAGGACCTTAATGTGCTTCTTCTTGAGCCACTCCTTTGTTACCTTGGTCGTGTGTTTTGGGTCATTGTCGTGCTGGAATACCCATCCACAACCCATTTTCAATGCCCTGGCTGAGGGAAGGAGGTTCTCACCCAAGATTTGACGGTACATGGCCCGTCCTTTGATGCGGTGAAGTTGTCCTGTCCCCTTAGTAGAAAAACACCCCCAAAGCATAATGTTTCCACCTCCATTATTGTCGGTGGGGATGGTGTTCTTGGGGTCATAGGCAGCATTCCTCGTCCTGCAAACACGGCGAGTTGAGTTGATGCCAAAGAGCTCCATTTTGGTCTCATCTGACCACAACACTTTCACCCAGTTGTCCTCTGAATCATTCAGATGTTCATTGGCAAACTTCAGACGGGCATGTATATGTGCTTTCTTGAGCAGGGGGACCTTGCAGGGCTGCAGGATTTCAGTCCTTCACGGTGTAGTGTGTTACCAATTGTTTTCTTGGTGACTATGGTCCCAGCTGCCTTGAGATCATTGACAAGATCCTCCCGTGTAGTTCTGGGCTGATTCCTCACCGTTCTCATGATCATTGCAACTCCACGAGGTGAGATCTTGCATGGACTGATCACTTTGTCAGTGGGCAAACGTACAAAATCATCAGGGGGATCAAATACTTTTTTCCCTCACTGTATAAGGATCAACAGGAAAGATGCTCATTAAATTTTATACCCGTTATTGAAAAAAAAACAAAAAGAAATTGAACCATTGGTTGCAGAGGGATTTATCCTTGAAAGGTTGAGCATTGCTTTCTAAAGCTAAAGGTATCTCCAGACTTACTTATGCAGCCCAGTCCCTACATCTTGACAACAAAATAGGTAAAGCGGTTGACCAGATGCTTTTCAACTTCATCTGGTAAAATTATACACATCTGCCGTTTTTAACATCTATCAACTCATATGAATATGGTGGCCTGCATTTTTTAGATTGTCCTACTTTGAATAATACTTTTAAGATAAATTGGGCAGAACATTTCTTAAAGAATTAAACTTCAATTTGGAATTTCATCCCTCACGTTTCGGTGGCTTCAATTTTAAGTTACTTTATAATTATAACGTTTATAAGATCCCGACAAAATTATCTCATTTTCAAAGACAAGTTTTCTTAGCTTGGTCATCAATATATAAACATAATTTTCACCCGCATTGGTTTTTCATTTGGAACAATAAGGGCATTTTCTATAGAAACAAGTATTTATTTTCTAAGAACTGCGTTCACTAATCATATCCTGCTGGTGAGTCCATTTTTTTTATGCAGGAGGATTGTTACTCAATAATGTGGAATTTTTCTCTCATTACAATATTCCTGTTACACCTAGAGAGTTCGCCATAGTCTTTGATGCTGTTCCATCTGGAACTCTCATGTTCTTTAGGAGGTGTAACCAGACCTCACCTTCTTGACCTACCCTTGCTCAATCAGTTGACTCTTCAATAGGAAAAATGTGTTTCTCCTTGCTCCCTCAGAACAACAGATCTATATGTGCTTTATTTCAAAGGGATATTGTATGCAATCCTTATGTCACAATTTACTGGAATAGATGTGTCAATAATATCTGTTGGAAAAAGGTTTGGTTATTACCACACAAATACCTGCTTGTTATGGTCAAAAAGGTCTCTTTACGAATGATCCATAAGTATTACTTTCATGAATCAAGGTTAGATGCAGGAGACAAAGGGCTGTGAGACTTGAGGTTTGACTCTGGAAGATTTATACAAAGGGTACGGGGCTACAGAAGACGAACAGCAGAGGGTCTAATAATCTTGGAGATGGGAAATGGGTCAAAAACTAGAGGGGTTAGTTTGCGGGATTCCACCCGGAGGGGAGAGGAATGAAGTGAGCAGCCTTGGAAAACCGGTCGACCACTGTCAGAATGGCAGTGTTGCCCTCAGAAGGTGGCAGACCCAGGACGAAATCCAGGGATATGTTGGACCAGGGACAGTGAGGGACCAGGCAGTGGTTGCAGAAGACCAGCCAGAGCTTGGCAGGGAGTCTTATTCTGAGCACAGACCGTGCAGGCGGAGACAAACGCGGCGACATCCGGAACCATCGTATGCCACCAAAAGCATTGTCTCACGAAGGCCAGGGTCCGACGGGAGCCCAGATGGGAGGCAACCCTGGAGCGGCTCTCCACTATTAAGAACAATGCGCTGGCGAGAAAAGAAGAAGGATGGATAAATCCTGCAGCAAGGGAGTCCCCAATGTAGGTCTCCATTGCCTTGGTCTCTGGTCCCGACAGAGAGAACAGTCGTCCCCAGGGCAGTGTCGTGATAGGGAGAAGGTCAATCCCAAAGTCATAAGGTCGGTGCGGCACGAGTGAAGTGGCCCAGGCCTTGCTGAACACCACCCGGAGGTCCTGGTACTTCACGGAAATGGCGTAGAGGTCCGGGGCACTTTCCGAGCCCCCAGAGAGACGTACCGGGGTAGGTTGTGCTGACGTCAGGCAATGGGCGTGGCAGAACAGGTTGCCTCGGGTTCTCAACACAAAGAGAGCTCGTCCTTGACCTCCTTGACCTCCCCGAGATGCATATCGAACAGTGCCTCTTGATTCCAAGCACTCTCCGCTGCCAACGTACGGAAGTCCACTGCATAATCAGCTACATTCTGTGAGTCCTGCCGAAGCGGAAATAGCTTCCGGGCAGACTCTCGCTCAGAGAACGAGGCATCAAAGACCTTCCTCACTTCTCCCACGAACCCCTCCAGACTAGCGCATATGGCCGACTGTTGTTCCCACACGGCAGTAGCCCAGGTGAGAGCCCTCCCGGACATCGGCGTAATGAGGTAGGCAATCTTGGAGTGATCCGAGGGGAAGGAGGAGGGCTGAAGCTCAAAGACGAGGGCACACTGAGCTAGGAACGACCGAGAGGTGCTCGGCTCTCCATTGAAGTGTTCCGGAGGAGATAAGCGGGGCTCCCGAGAAGGTGGAGTGACCGATGAGACGACGCTGCTAGCAGCTGAGTCGCTAAGGAGCTGAGGGGTTACCACCATGGTAGGCGACCTCCCAGACAACCCGTGGAATTGCTCCAGCGAACTGTCCAACATCCGGTCATGGCGCTCAGCCAACGTTTGCACCCCTTCCACAAGGCCACGAAGCAATTCCTCGTGCCTACCGATGGTAGCTCCCTGGGTGGAGATAGGTTTGCGCAGCTGGCCCGGGTCTGCTGGGTCAGTAATGGCCAATACGTACTATCAGGAATCAAGGTAAGACCCAGATGAGGACACGTCAAATTGACAATGGTTTAATTTAACTTCTTAGGGAGCAGCGCACGAGGTGACCGTTTTGGAGACCCTGGCGTGCCCAAACTAAAATGCCTCCCATTCAGGCCCAGAGAATAGGATATACACATATTTAGTACCATTGGATTTCCTATTTTTATTTAGTACCATTGGATTTCTTACACTCTGAATCTTCTAAAAGTGTTAACATTTTGTCTGTGAGTATAACAGAACGGATATGGCAGGCAAAAACCCGAGGAATTTCTGTCCTGGAAAAAGTGGTTTTGACACATTGCCTCATTTGGAACCCCTCCCTTATGAAAATGCCCATATAAAGGCATATGAATGCAGTACCTTTCGCTTCCTCTGGATGTCAACAGTCTTGAGAAAGTGTTCTGATTCTTTTTAGATGCTTTTAGAGCAGAGAAGAAGACGAATAAGGAAGTGTCCACATAGAATGTCAATAGAGGAAAAGGCGCGTTCACGGCTGGCGTGCTCTTTGGTTTTTTCCTTTCTTATCGCCCAGTTTATATTCCGGTTGAAATATTATACTATTATACTAAAACTGTTCCTAAGGATACATTTAAAATTATGTTTGATTGTTCTTGGACAAGTTTATAGGTATAAGTTGAACGAGTTCTCTTCACGTTTCAATGGACGATTGGAGGCTGTATTTTCTCATTCTAACGCGCCAACCAAACGGAGATTTATGGATATAATACATTACTTTTTCTAACAAAAGAACCATGGATTGTCTTCGTTGGACACTTGTGAAGCCCTCAGCAGAAGTTCTTCAATAGGTAATTGATTTGCTTTTGCTATGAAATGTGTTTTGTGTGAACCGCATGGTTTATGAATTTATGGTAATGGCAAAAATATGTGGGGTGCTATCCTCAAACAATCAAATGTGGTGCTTTCGCCATAAAGCCTTTTTGAAATCTGACAACGCTGTGATATTGCCAAGAAGCAGAGCTTTTTGATGACTATGAAACACTTGTATATTGATGCATGTTTAATAATTCAACTTTTGGATTTTTAATTTGGCGCCTTGCATTTCACCTGGTAGTGTCGGGAGTGGGGCGCTAGCGCACCTTTCTGCTCCTTAAATGTTCTTGATGAGTTTTGTTTGTTATGGGAGAATGTGCTGCTCGGTTTCCTTTACCATAAAAAGGAAAAAGAATAACAATTTTACCTCTTAAATCTAATGGTGCTAATGGCAAAATGTCATATTCAAATGTATATTCACCAACAAAAAAAACTATCTTCCATGTTTTCTATAAAGTGTTCGAGCAGTACACTAAGACCATTCTGCGTTCTTACAATAAAAATCTATTTGTGAGTATCTGTTAAGATCTTTGTTTAATCTGTAATGTGTTGTATCCCCTAGCATATGTTATCATTGTCTGTTTGTATACCTCTTGTATGTATACTGGTTGTTCCAAAAAAAAAAAAAGAAAAAAGAGTTGTAGAAGAGGTTGGACCCCAGTCTAAGGTGGACAGTTGTAGAAGAGATTGGACCCCAGTCTGAGGTGGACAGTTGTAGAAGAGATTGGACCCCAGTCTGAGGTGGACAGTTGTAGAAGAGATTGGACCCCAGTCTGAGGTGGACAGATGTAGAAGAGGTTGGAGCCCAGTCTGAGGTGGACAGTTGTAGAAGAGATTGGACCCCAGTCTGAGGTGGACAGTTGTAGAAGAGGTTGGAGCCCAGTCTGAGGTGGACAGTTGTAGAAGAGATTGGACCCCAGTCTGAGGTGGACAGTTGTAGAAGAGATTGGACCCCAGTCTGAGGTGAACAGTTGTAGAAGAGGTTGGAGCCCAGTCTGAGATGGAAAGTTGTAGAAGAGGTTGGACTCCAGTCTGAGATGGACAGTTGTAGAAGAGATTGGACCCCAGTCTGAGGTGGACAGATGTAGAAGAGGTTGGACCCCAGTCTGAGGTGGACAGTTGTAGAAGAGATTGGACCCCAGTCTGAGGTGGACAGTTGTAGAAGAGGTTGGACCCCAGTCTGAGGTGGACAGATGTAGAAGAGGTTGGAGCCCAGTCTGAGGTGGACAGTTGTAGAAGAGGTTGGAGCCCAGTCTCAGATGAACAGTTGTAGAAGAGGTTGGAGCCCAGTCTGAGATGGACAGATGTAGAAGAGGTTGGAGCCCAGTCTGAGATGGACAGATGTAGAAGAGGTTGGACCCCAGTCTGAGGTGGACAGATGTAGAAGAGGTTGGACCCCAGTCTGAGGTGGACAGATGTAGAAGAGGTTGGACCCCAGTCTGAGGTGGACCGATGTAGAAGAGGTTGGAGCCCAGTCTGAGATGAACAGTTGTAGAAGAGGTTGGAGCCCTGTCTGAGATGGACAGATGTAGAAGAGGTTGGAGCCCAGTCTGAGATGGACAGTTGAAGGAGAGGTTGGAAATCTGCTGGACAGATGTTTGATCTGTCAGTCTTTTTCCCAACAGACACACCTTAATCTCCACTACTGTGTGTGTCTGTGTGTGTGTCTGTGTCTGTGTGTGTGTGTCTGTGTGTGTGTCTGTGTGTGTGTCTGTGTGTGTTGTGGTGATGCGAGCGTCTCCTTTTGTCCCACAGAGAGAGATGTATACAACATCTCCATCACTGTATGTACAAAACGTATTGACAAATACTCATCTAGTTACCACACTCCTACGGCAATACACACACTACACACCAGTATATACTGGTGGGAAGACCCATTGAAGGACAGGCTCATTGTAATGGATGGAATGACAGCACTTCACTTCACATACTGCACACACTACGCTACACCACACCACACATTACACATACTACACACACTGCACTACACACACTACACACACTACACTACAAACACTACACATACTACACACACTACACTACACACACTACACACACTACACACACTACACTACACTACACTACACACACTACACACACTACACTACACACTACACACACTACACTACAACACTACACTACACTACACTACACACACTACACACACTACACACACTACACACACCACACACACTACACTACACACACTACACACACTACACACACACACTACACTACACTACAAACACTACACATACTACACACACTACACTACACTACACACACTACACACACTACACTACATTACACTACACTACACTACACTACGCACACTACACTACACTACACATACAACACATACTACACACACTACACTACACACACTACACATACTAAACACACTACACTACACACACTACACTACACTAACACTACACTACACATATCACACTGCACTACACACAATACACACACCACACACACTACACTACACTACACACACTACACTACACTCACTACACACACTACACACACTACACACACTACACACACTACACTACACAAACTACACACACTACACACACTACACTACACTACACACACTACACATACTACACACACTACACTACACACACTACACATACTACACACACTACACTACACACACTACACTACACTACACTACACTACACACTACACTACACTACACTACACACACACTACCCATACTACACTACACTACACTACACACACTACACACACTACACTACACTACACTACACACACTACACATACTACACACACTACACTACACACACTACACATACTACACTACACTACACTACACTACACATACTAAACACACTACACACACAACACTACACTACACACACTACACACACTACACATACTACACTACACACACTACACACACTACACTACAAACACTACACATACTACACTACACACACTACACACACTACACACACTACACTACACACACTACACACACTACACACACTACACTACAAACACTACACATACTACACACACTACACTACACTACACTACACTACACACACTACACATACTACACACACTACACTACACACACTACACTACATTACACTACACTACACTACACTACACTACACACACTACAAAAAACTACACTTACTACACATACTACACACACTACACTACACACACTACACATACTAAACACACTACACTACACTACACTACACTACACTACACATATCACACTGCACTACACACAATACACACACCACACACACTACACTACACTACACACACTACACTACACTCACTACACACACTACACATACTACACACACTACACTACACAAACTACACACACACTACACATACTACACACACTACACTACACAAACTACACACACTACACACACTACACCACACTACACACACTACACATACTACACACACTACACTACACACACTACACATACTACACACACTACACTACACACACTACACTACATTACACTACACTACACTACACACACTACCCATACTACACACACTACACTACACACACTACACACACTACACACACTACACTACACTACACTACACACACTACACATACTACACACACTACACTACACACACTACACATACTACACTACACTACACACACTACACTACACACTACACTACACTACACTACACAAACTACACATACTACACACACTACACTACACACACTACACATACTAAACACACTACACTACACACACTAAACTACACTACACTACACTACAACACACACACTACACATACTACACACACTCACACTACACTACACACACTACACATACTAAACACACTACACTACACTACACTACACTACACATATCACACTGCACTACACACACCACACACACCACACACACTACACTACACTCACGCACACACACTACACATACTACACTACACACACTACACAACACTACACACACTACACACACTAAACTACGCTACGCTACACTACACTACACTACACAACACTACAATACACTACACTACACGTACACACACTACACAACACTACAATACACTACACTACACTACACTACACAACACTACAATACACTCACTACACTACACCACACTCACTACACTACAGTTCACTACAGTACACTACACTACACTACACCTAACTCACTACACTACACAACACTACACAACACTACACTACACTACACTACACTACACTACACTACACTACACTACACAACACTACAATACACTACACTAAACTACACTCACTACACTACAAATCACTACACAACACTACAATACACTACACTTCACTGCACAACAGTACAATACACTAACTACACTACACTACACTCACTAGACTACACTACACTACACCTAACTCGCTACACTACACAACACTACAATACACAACACTACACTACACTACTACACAACACTACAATACACAACACTACAATACACTACACTACAATACACTACACTACACTACACTACACTCACTACACTACACATCACTACACAACACTACAATACACTACACTACACTACACAACACTACACTACACTCACTACACTACACTACTACACAACACTACAATACACAACACTACAATACACTACACTACAATACACTACACTACACTACACTCACTACACTACACATCACTACACAACACTACAATACACTACACTACACTACACAACACTACAATACACTCACTACACTACACTACACTCACTACACTACACTACACTACACTACACCTAACTCACTACACTACACAACACTACAATACACTCATTACACTACACTACACTCACTACACTACACTACACTACACTACACTACACTACACCTAACTCACTACACTACACAACACTACAATACACTCACTACACTACACAACACTACAATACACTCACTACACTACACTACACTCACTACACTACACTACACTACACCTAACTCTCTACACTACACAACACTACAATACACTCACTACACTACACTACACCACACTACACTACACTACACAACACTACACTACACTACACAACACTACAATACACTACACTACACTATACTACACTACACTACAATACACTACACTACACAACACTACACTACACTACACTACAATACACTCACTACACTACACTACACTACACTACACTACACTACACTACACAACACTACAATACACTACACTACACTACACTCACTACACTACACATCACTACACAACACTACAATACACAACACTACACTCACTACACTACACTACACTACACTACACCTAACTCACTACACTACACAACACTACAATACACTCACTACACTACACTACACTACACTCCACTACACTACACATCACTACACAACACTACAATACACTACACTACACTACACAACACTACAATACACTCACTACACTACACTACACTCACTACACTACACTACACTACACTACACCTAACTCACTACACTACACAACACTACAATACACTCATTACACTACACTACACTCACACACTACACTACACTACACTACACTACACTACACTACACCTAACTCACTACACTACACAACACTACAATACACTCACTACACTACACAACACTACAATACACTCACTACACTACACTACACTACACCTAACTCACTACACTACAATACACTACACTACACTACACTACACCTAACTCACTACACTACACAACACTACACTACACTCACTACACTACACAACACTACAATACACTCACTACACTACACAACACTACAATACACTCATTACACTACACTACACTCACTACACTACACTCACTACACTACACTACACTACACCTAACTCTCTACACTACACAACACTACAATACACTCACTACACTACACTACACCACACTACACTACACTACACTACACAACACAACACTACACTACACAACACTACAACACACTACACTACACTATACTACACTACACTACAATACACTACACTACACTACACTACACTACACTACAATACACTCACTACACTACACTACACTACACTACACTACACTACACAACACTACAATACACTACACTACACTACACACACTCACTACACTACACATCACTACACAACACTACAATACACAACACTACACTCACTACACTACACTACACTACACTACACCTAACTCACTACACTACACTACACTACACTACACTACACTACACTACACAACACTACAATACACTCACTACACTACACAACACTACAATACTCTCACTACAGTACACTACACTCACTACACTACACAACACTACACTACACCTAACTCTCTACACTACACAACACTACAATACACTCACTACACTACACTACACATCACTACACTACACTACACTACACTACACAACACAACACTACAATACACCTAACTCTCTACACTACACAACACTACACTACACTCACTACACTACACTACACTACACTACACCTAACTCACTACACTACACAACACTACAATACACTCACTACACTACACAACACTACAATACACTCACTACACTACACCTAACTCTCTACACTACACAACACTACAATACACTCACTACACTACACTACACCACACTACACTACACAACACTACACTACACTACACTACACAACACTACAATACACTACACTACACTATACTACACAACACTACAATACACTACACTACACTACACCACACAACACTACACTACACTACACTACACTACACAACACTACAATACACTCACTACACTACACTACACTACACAACACTACAATACACTACACTACACTCACTACACTACACTACACTCACTACACTACACTACACTACACTACACTACACTACACCTAACTCACTACACTACACAACACTACAATACACTCACTACACTACACTACACTTACTACACTACACTACACTACACTACACCTAACTCACTACACTACACAACACTACAATACACTCACTACACTACACAACACTACAATACTCTCACTACAGTACACTACACTCACTACACTACACTACACTACACCTAACTCTCTACACTACACAACACTACAATACACTCACTACACTACACTACACATCACTACACTACACTACACTACACTACACAACACAACACTACAATACACCTAACTCTCTACACTACACAACACCACAATACACTCACTACACTACACTACACCACACTACACTACACTACACTACACAACACTACACTACACTACACTATACTACACAACACCACAATACACTACACTACACTACACCACACAACACTACACTACACTACACTACACTACACTACACTACAATAAACTCACTACACTACACTACACTACACTACACTACACTACACTACACTACACTCACTACACTACACATCACTACACAACACTACCACAACACTACACTACACTACACTACACTACAATACACTCACACACACTACACACTACACTCACTACACTACACCACACTCACTACACTACACTACACTACACTACACTACACTACACCTAACTCACTACACTACACAACACTACAATACACTCACTACACTACACTACACTCACTACACTACACTACACTACACTACACTACACCTAACTCACTACACTACACAAATCCACTCTACAATACACTCACTACACTACACAACACTACAATACACTCACTACACATCACTACACAACACTACAATACACAACACTACAATACACTCACTACACTACACTACACTACACACTACACTACACTACACTACACTACACTACACTACACTACACTACACTACACTACACCTAACTCACTACACTACACAACACTACAATACACTCACTACACTACACAACACTACAATACACTCACTACTCACTACACTACACTCACTACACTACAATACACTACACTACACTACACTACACTACACTACACTACACATCACTACACAACACTACAATACACTACACTACACTACACTACACAACACTACAATACACTACACTACACTCACTACACTACACTACACTACACTACACTACACTACACTACACTACACTACACTAACTCACTACACTACACAACACTACAATACACTCACTACACTACACAACACTACAATACTCACTACACTACACTACACTACACTACACTACACTACACTACACTACACTACACTACACTACACTACACTCACTACACTACACATCACTACACAACACTACAATACACTACACTACACTACACAACACTACAATACACTCACTACACTACACTACACTACACTACACTACAATACACTCACTACACTACACATCACTACACTACACTACAATACACTACACTACACTACACTACACTACACTACACCTAACTCACTACACTACACAACACTACAATACACTCACTACACTACACAACACTACAATACTCTCACTACACTACACTACACTACACTACACCTAACTCTCTACACTACACAACACTACAATACACTCACTACACTACACTACACCACACTACACTACACTACACAACACTACACTACACTACACTACACTACACTACACTCACTACACTACACTACACTACAATACACGCACTACACTACACATCACTACAATACACAACACTACACTATACTACACACCACTACAATACACTACACTACACTACACCACACTACACTACACTACACAACACTACAATACACTCACTACACTACACTACACTACAATACACGCACTACACTACACATCACTACACTACACTACAATACAATACACTACACTACACTACCCCACACTACACTACACTACACAACACTACAATACACTCACTACACTACACAACACTACAATACACTACACTACAATACACTGCACTACAATACACTCACTACACTACACTACACAACACTACACTACAATACACTACACTACACTACACTACACTACACTACACTACACTACACTACACTACACTACACAACACTATACTATACTACACTACACTACACCTAACTCACTACACTACACACACACCCTACACATCCTACATACTACACTCACTACACACACTACACACTACACACACTACACACACACTACACATCATACATACTACACACACACTACGCACTACACACTACACACTACACTACACTCACTACACACTCTACACACTACACACACTACACACTACACACACCACATTGCACTACACACACTACACACTACACACTACACACTACACACTAAACACTACACACACTACACACACTACACAAACACACTTTTCCACACTACACACGCATTCAATTCCCAATAGTCCCACTAGTTGAATGATGTCGGGAAAAATCCAATCTGTTTCCCAGAACATGTAGCAATCAATGACATATCAGTGTGAAATTACTTCTGAGCTGTGTGATGCATACCTATTGTTTTACGGTAAAGAGAGCTGTTAGAGACAATGTTAGCCATATGCTACGTTACGTTACGCTAATCGACGTTGAAGACGTCACAGGTGACACTGCCGGTAACCCGTTTGTAACGGGTCACAGCTGCCAGTAAACGGTGTTGACCGGAGGTAACCGAGGGTAACCAGGGGGTCGACAGGAGAGGAACAGAGAGAACTTAATGATAATTTAATGATGGGAAGAAGTGAGGCTGGCACTGCGAACATAAAACACAATCACTCCGATCAGGAAGATGGAATCAGAGAGAGTAGAGAGCGAGAGAGAGAGAGAGAGAGAGAGAGAGAGAGAGAGAGAGAGAGAGAGAGAGAGAGAGAGAGAGAGAGAGAGAGAGAGAGAGAGAGAGAGAGAGAGAGAGAGAGAGAGAGAGAGAGAGAGAGAGAGAGAGAGAGAGAGAGAGAGAGAGAGAGAGAGAGAGAGAGAGAAATTCTCTCTCTCTCTATCACACTCTCTCTCTGTTTTCTCTTCATCATTTCTTTCTCTGAGGGTTCTGATAATACAACATTGTGCCTCATCCAACCTGATGAGACTAGCCAAGTGTCTGCATCCAACCTGATGAGACTAGCCAAGTGTCTGCATCCAACCTGATGAGACTAGCCAAGTGTCTGCATCCAACCTGATGAGACTAGCCAAGTGTCTGCGCCCAACCTGATGAGACTAGCCAAGTGTCTGCGCCCAACCTGATGAGACCAGCCAGCGTTCAAGGCCCAACCTGATGAGACTAGCCAAGTGTTCAAGGCCCAACCTGATGAGACTAGCCAAGTGATGAGACTAGCCAAGTGTCTGCATCCAACCTGATGAGACTAGCCAAGTGTCTGCATCCAACCTGATGAGACTAGCCAAGTGTCTGCATCCAACCTGATGAGACTAGCCAAGTGTCTGCATCCAACCTGATGAGACTAGCCAAGTGTCTGCATTCAACCTGATGAGACTAGCCAAGTGTCTGCATCCAACCTGATGAGACTAGCCAAGTGTCTGCATCCAACCTGATGAGACTAGCCAAGTGTCTGCATCCAACCTGATGAGACTAGCCAAGTGTCTGCATCCAACCTGATGAGACTAGCCAAGTGTCTGCATCCAACCTGATGAGACTAGCCAAGTGTCTGCATCCAACCTGATGAGACTAGCCAAGTGTCTGCATCCAACCTGATGAGACTAGCCAAGTGTCTGCATCCCAAATGGAATCCTATTCCCTTCACATAGCCCACAGAGTTCTGTTCACCAGTAGTCTACTGTGAAGGGAACACTGTGTCTGTTCCCCATCCTGGTCTATATTTCCCAGTACCTTTCTTATTTTTTTGCAACTTCCCAATTGTGTGTGTGTGTGTGTGTGTGTGTGTGTGTGTGTGTGTGTGTGTGTGTGTGTGTGTGTGTGTGTGTGTGTGTGTGTGTGTGTGTGTGTGTGTGTGTGTGTGTGTGTGTGTGTGTGTGTGTGTGTGTGTGTGTGTGTGTGTGTTTGTGCGTGTGCGTGTTGCGTGACTCAGAGGAAAGCAGGGTAGCTCTCTCATCGACGAGGAAGCCTCTTAGTTGACTTCCGAACAGCAAATAAACTAGACCTTTAAACAAACACATCCCCTGAGATTCAGAACACGTGGGAGAGTGTGTGTGTGTGTGTGTGTGTGGGTGGGTGTGCATGTGTGCGTGCGTGCGGGCACGAGTGTGTGTACGTTCACAGTTGCTGCCAAGGACATTTCTGCTTTTCTACTCATCCTCTCTGAAGGTCAGGAAAAGGTTTTCTGTCAATCTGACACCAGATGCACTCTAGCGGTTTCCTTTCTCTGTCTTTAGTTCTTTAGTTCTTTAGTTCTTTAGTTCTTTCTTTCTTTCTTTCTTTCTTTCTTTCTTTCTTTCTTTTTCTCTCTCATCGTTCCTCAGGGGATCAAATAAGAGGTGATACAGACAACAACCAGATCCACAGTATTCAACGTTTCAACCATCCAGGACCCAAGGACGTCGGGGGGCCTTCAACACTGTCCACTAGGGGCAACGTGAGCACCTATTACAGTCTAGTAAGCTCGCGGCTTGCCAAGGCGCTGATGGACGGGGATAGAGGAAGGGCTTAAACGGTGCACTCCGGCTAAGAGGATTGCAGGTTCAATCCCAGGACCTGTATTTATTTTGTCCGTTTACTATCCCAATTAACGCCAAAACTTAAAGGGCCAATGCAGACGTTTTTATCTCAATATCAAATCATTTCTGGGTAACAATTAAGTACCCGACTGTGATTGTTTTCAATTCTTAGCAAAGAGACATTTTCACAAGCAAAAAAAATGCAGCTAGGACTGTGAGAGTGGTCTGAGCGGGGAGTGGAACACTGAAAACAAACGGTTATTGGCAGAGAGATTTGGAACTCTCTTTCTTGTCGCTCTGTTAACTAATTCCGTCCCACCAAAACAGGCGGAACGTTTCCAGGCAGTCTTTTCAAACACCTCTTACACTAAAAGGACATTATCATCATTTTCACAATTTCACAGCATTATTCCAACCTCCTAATATGGAAATATTTAATAAAACACAGGGAAATCACATTTTGTCTGCATTGGGCCTTTAACCTTGCACTTCCCTCTCCCACCCATCATATTGTCATCTTCTAAATATTTTACTTGAAATGTATGTGTGTGTGTTCATGTGCTTTTGTGTGCGTCAGTGTATTTGTTTGTCTGTGTGTATGTACCTCTAAATGTTTACAGTGTACGGTCTGTATCCAAACAGAGGGAACTTCCATTATGGCTCAACAGTCACTCCAGTTGCATTGCTCCTCACTGCTTTCCTATGGGAGAGCGGTAAACATGGCATATTTTTTGAGCCACAAATGCCGAATGTAAAGTGGAAAATCGTGTTTTTTGAACCCATAAAGCTACCATTGCAACACCTTGGCAACACCACAACATCCCATAAAAACTGCGTGATCATTTCCTGTTGCCAGACCAATCAACTGATGAATCAGACCTGACTAACAACTGGCAGAGTTCCCCCTAATGATTCAGACACCACTAACATACAACAGAGTATATAAAGAAAGCTTTATAATGAGATTGACCTCAAGTCAACATGTGATTTCATCTCACTCAGGTGCACAGACCGGTCACTGTGTGAAGAATCTGAATGAGTCAGACCTGACTAATAACATAAAAGAGAAACACATGGTTTTACAACTCGTTGTAATGAGATAGACTTCAAGTTAAAACATCTAGTTCATCATTTCAACTAACTCATATTTAAAAAAAAACATTGTTGAGAATGTAGAGAAAAGGCGGAGAGAGAGACAGAGAAATAGAGACAGACAGAGAGAGAGAGAGAGAGAGAGAGACAGAGTAACAGAGAGAGACAGAGAGAGAGAGAGAGAGACATTCAGAGAGAGACAGAGTAACAGAGAGAGACAGAGAGAGAGAGAGAGAGAGAGAGAGAGAGAGAGAGAGAGAGAGAGAGAGAGAGAGAGAGAGAGAGAGAGGGAGAGACAGAGAGACAGAGACAGAGAGAGACAGGGAGAGAGAGAGAGAGAGAGAGAGAGAGAGAGAGAGAGAGAGAGAGGAGAGACAGAGAGACAGAGACAGAGAGAGACAGGGAGAGACAGAGACAGAGACAGAGAGAGAGACCACTAACACCCCTATCAGATCACAGGACGGTCTAATTGAACAGATTAATTCTCAATCATGAGGCACCAAAGGAACTGCACAGTATTAAGAATTGCTGTAGATGGAAGGAAAGCAGTGTAGAACGCTACCAAAAAACGTTTACGCAAAAACAAATGCAAATCCGTTATAGACAACTTTCCTGGACAAAACGTTCCACTGTAATAGTGAAGGTGTAAACTTGGCAGTAGAAAACCTAAACAGTATATTTAACCTCTCAACTTCCCAATCAAATCAAAAGGTTCAAGCAGACTACCTAAGAAAATTAAACAACAGTGACAAATGGTTTGATGAAGAATGCAAAATCCTAGAGACACAGAAAACCTGAGTCTACACCTTCACTACGGCGTATCACTAAAACAATGCAGAAATACACTACGGAAAACGAAGAAACAGCAGGTCAGAATTCAGCTCAATGTAATTTAATGATCCATAGAATCTAACCACTTCTGGGAAAATTGGAACACACTAAACAAACAACAACATGAAGAGTTATCGATCCAAAATGGAGATGTTTGGATAAACCACTTATTCAAAACTTCTCAAGAGAAGACAGGCTATGTGCACACTGCCCACAAAAGGAGTTGGAAACTGAGCTGCACTTCCTACCCTCCTGTCAAATGTATGACCATATAAGAGACCCATATTTCCCCTGAGATTACACAGATCCACCAATCCAATTTTGATAAACTCCCAAATGTCTCTATTCATTTGGAACACTTTTTGGAGTTTACTTAAAATGTTGTATTGTTTATTTCACTTTCGTTTATCTATTTCACTTGCAAACATATGTTTCCCGTGCCAATAGAGAGAGAGAGAGACATAGTTTATAGTAATGTTTCTCAACACTAGACCTGAGTGTAATCCTTGTTTCCTCTGAACTCTGGTTACTGTTTCACACACACACACACACACAACCACACACAAGCACACAAACACACACTAAAACACACACTCTCACACACTCACTCACATACACACACACACACACACACACACACACACACACACACACACACACACACACACACACACACATACACACACACACAAGCACACAAACACACACTAAACCACACACTCTCACACACTCACTCACATACACACACACAAACACGCCACATGCACACACACACACACACACACACACATACACACACACACACACAAGCACACAAACACACACTAAACCACACACTCTCACACACTCACTCACATACACACACACAAACACGCGCACACACACACACACACACACACACACACACACACACACACACACACACACACACACAAGCACACAAACACACACTAAACCACACACTCTCACACACACACACACAACCACACACACACTAGGCTACTTTGGGGCGGCAGGTAGCCTAGTGGTTAGAGCGTTGGGCCAGTAACTGAAAGGTTGCTAGATTGAATCCCCAAACTGACAAGGTAAACATCTGTAGTTCTGCCCCTGAACAAAGCAGTTAACCCACTGTTCCCCAGTAGGCCGTCATTGTAAATAGGAATTTGTTCTTAACTGACTTGACTAGTTAAATAAAGGTTAAAAACACACCATAACCATCCACACACACCATAACCATCCACACACACCATAACCATCCACACACACCATAACCATCCACACACACCATAACCATCCACACACACCATAACCATCCACACACACCATAATCATCCACACACACACCTCATGCCCAACCTTACACACTCTCTGTCTCTTTTTTTGGGATTGTGTGTGTGTGTGTGGAGGTGTATGTGTGTACGTATATATGTGTGTGTAGGTGTGTGTGTGTGTGTGTGTGTGTGTGTGTAGGTGTGTGTGTGTATGTGTGTGTGTGTATAGTGTGTGTGTGTGTGTATAGTGTGTATAGTGTGTGTGTGTGTGTGTGTGTGTATAGTGTGTGTGTGTGTGTGTAGTGTGTATAGTGTGTGTGTGTGTGTGTGTGTGTATAGTGTGTGTATAGTGTGTGTGTGTGTGTGTATAGTGTGTGTGTGTGTGTGTGTATAGTGTGTGTATAGTGTGTATAGTGTGTGTGTGTGTGTGTGTGTGTGTGTGTGTGTGTGTGTGTGTGTGTGTGTGTGTGTATAGTGTGTGTATAGTGTGTGTATAGTGTGTGTGTGTGTGTGTGTGTGTGTA
>CM059811.1:5230086-5242586 GCA_030435695.1 Brachymystax lenok tsinlingensis | reverse complement strand
CCATGCCTGAACTGTTAACCTTTTTAATGCGTCTCTCCCCCTCTCACCTCTCCCTTTCTCCCACTTTCTCTCTCTCTCTCTAAATCTATTTTACAGTAAAGAGAAAAGTATATTAGCACACCGAACTTTAGAGTTGGAACTATGCATTCGGGCAGGTAGCATTTTCATGGCATATGCCAAACCCAGATTTATCTGTCGGATTGCAAGATGGTGAAGCGTGATTCATCACTCCAGAAAACGTATTTCCACTGCTCCATTGAGTCCAATAGCGGCGAGCGTTACACCATTCCAACCGACTCTTAGCATTGCACATGGTGATCTTCAGCTTGTGTGCAGCTGCTCGGCCATGGAAAACCATTTCATGAAGCTCCCGACGAAGAGGTCTTGTGCTGACGTTGCTTCCAGAGGCAGTTTGGAACTCGGTTAGTGAGTGTTGCAACCGAGGACAGACGATTTTTACTCGCTGTGTGCTTCAGCACTCGGTGGTCCCGTTCTGTGAGCTTGTGTGGCCTACCACTTTGTGGCTGAGCCGTTGTTGCTCCTAGATGTTTCCACTTCACAATAACAGCACTTACAGTTTGACCGGGGGGCAGCTCTAGCAGGGCAGACATTTGTCGAAGTGACTTGTTGGAAAGGTGGCATCCTACGACAGTGCCGTGCTGAAAGCTCTTTAGTGAGGCCGTTCTACTGCTCAATCTTTGTCTATGGAGATTGCATGACTCTGTGCTCGATTTTCTGTCAGCAAAAGTAATAGCCGAATCCATTCATATGAAAGGGTTTCCAGATACTTTTGAATACACAGTATATCTACCTCAATTAGCTCATACCCTTGTACATGGAGTCAGTACTGGTGCCCCGTGTATCATGATGTATTTATTCCTGGTGTTATTTTTTTAAATATTATTTAATTATTTCTTTGTTTTGTTTCTCTCTGCATTGTTGGGAAGGACCCGTAAGCATTTCACTCCACTACACCTGTTGTTTACCACGTATGTGAAAGATACATTTGGATTCGATTTGACACGACACACACACACACACACACACAGACACACACACACACACACACACACACACACAGACCATTGTGACTGCGTGATGACCCCACTGCTATTCTGGAGTCGTCAGCTGATAAAAACATACCAAGGTTCAGACTGGGGCTATGAGTCACTCCACCGCTCTGAACTTCATAACTTGGAGTTGTACACAGTAGGTTCTATATTTACAAATACAAACCAATTGATTCAATATATGGTTTCAATGTAGGCAGTATACAATATAAGTATGTATGCAGTAAGTATACAATATAAGTATGTATACAGTAAGTATACAATATAAGTATGTACACAGTAAGTATACAATATCAGTATGTACACAGTAAGTATACAATATCAGTATGTACACAGTAAGTATACAATATAAGTATGTACACAGTAAGTATACAATATCAGTATGTACACAGTAAGTATACAATATAAGTATGTATACAGTAAGTATACAATATAAGTATGTATACAGTAAGTATACAATATAAGTATGTACACAGTAAGTATACAATATCAGTATGTACACAGTAAGTATACAATATCAGTATGTACACAGTAAGTATACAATATAAGTATGTATACAGTAAGTATACAATATCAGTATGTACACAGTAAGTATACAATATCAGTATGTATACAGTAAGTATACAATATAAGTATGTATACAGTAAGTATACAATATAAGTATGTACACAGTAAGTATACAATATAAGTATGTACACAGTAAGTATACACATCAGTATGTACACAGTAAGTATACAATATAAGTATGTACACAGTAAGTATACACATCAGTATGTACACAGTAAGTATACACATCAGCATGTATACAGTAAGTATACAATATAAGTATGTATACAGTAAGTATACAATATAAGTATGTACACAGTAAGTATACACATCAGTATGTACACAGTAAGTATACACATCAGTATGTACACAGTAAGTATACAATATAAGTATGTACACAGTAAGTATACACATCAGTATGTACACAGTAAGTATACACATCAGTATGTACACAGTAAGTATACAATATAAGTATGTACACAGTAAGTATACAATATCAGTATGTACACAGTAAGTATACAATATAAGTATGTACACAGTAAGTATACACATCAGTATGTACACAGTAAGTATACAATATAAGTATGTATACAGTAAGTATACAATATAAGTATGTACACAGTAAGTATACAATATAAGTATGTACACAGTAAGTATACACATCAGTATGTACACAGTAAGTATACACATCAGTATGTACACAGTAAGTATACACATCAGTATGTACACAGTAAGTATACAATATAAGTATGTATACAGTAAGTATACACATCAGTATGTACACAGTAAGTATACAATATCAGTATGTATACAGTAAGTATAATATAAGTATGTATACAGTAAGTATACAATATAAGTATGTACACAGTAAGTATACAATATAAGTATGTATACAGTAAGTATACAATATCAGTATGTATACAGTAAGTATACAATATCAGTATGTACACAGTAAGTATACAATATCAGTATGTACACAGTAAGTATACAATATAAGTATGTACACAGTAAGTATACAATATAAGTATGTACACAGTAAGTATACAATATCAGTATGTACACAGTAAGTATACAATATCAGTATGTACACAGTAAGTATACAATATAAGTATGTATACAGTAAGTATACAATATCAGTATGTACACAGTAAGTATACAATATCAGTATGTACACAGTAAGTATACAATATAAGTATGTACACAGTAAGTATACAATATAAGTATGTACACAGTAAGTATACAATATCTGCAGTCTGTATTATACTCTGTCAAATGTTGAAATATTGTTTAAAGGTTTCACAAGAAAGTTAAGAATTTGACACAAAAAGTGTGTGTTCAACATTTTCCCATCTGTAACCTGTGTGTGTTTCCACTCGTCCCTAACCTCCTACCACAGTGCACTTACGTTCACCCTTCTCTCCTGTTCATTGTGTAAGGGAAGATCCACCTGATCCCCCGTTCCCCTCCTCATCTATCCCCAACTGGAGCAGCTCTCCTGGGACACGGATGTCCTAATGAACCCTGGATGTCCTAATGAAAGTCTGGTCTGTAGACAGTGGAGTTCTGTCAAGGAATAAGAGTACAGGACACGCAGAAGAGAGATGGGGAAATGACATCACTCTCTCCCCATTTTTCTTTTTCTCAATCACTCTGTCTCTTGGGGAACGAGGAAGCTCTTTTTCTCATTCACTCTGTCTCTTGGGGAACGAGGAAGCTCTTTTTCTCATTCACTCTGTCTGTCTCTTGGGAACGAGGGAAGCTCTTTTTCTCATTCACTCTGTCTGTCTCTTGGGAACGAGAAGCTCTTTTCTCATTCACTCTGTCTGTCTCTTGGGGAACGAGGGAAGCTCTTTTTCTCAATCACTCTGTCTGTCTCTTGGGGAACGAGGAAGCTCTTTTTCTCATTCACTCTGTCTGTCTCTTGGGGAACGAGGAAGCTCTTTTTCTCAATCACTCTGTCTGTCTCTTGGGGAACGAGGAAGCTCTTTTTCTCAATCACTCTGTCTGTCTCTTGGGGAACGAGGAAGCTCTTTTTCTCAATCACTCTGTCTGTCTCTTGGGGAACGAGGAAGCTCTTTTTCTCATTCACTCTGTCTGTCTCTTGGGGAACGAGGAAGCTCTTTTTCTCATTCACTCTGTCTGTCTCTTGGGGAACGAGGGAAGCTCTTTTCTCAATCACTCTGTCTGTCTCTTGGGGAACGAGGGAAGCTCTTTTTCTCAATCACTCTGTCTGTCTCTTGGGGAACGAGGAAGCTCTTTTTCTCATTCACTCTGTCTGTTTCTTGGGGAACGAGGGAAGCTCTTTTTCTCAATCACTCTGTCTGTCTCTTGGGGAACGAGGAAGCTCTTTTTCTCATTCACTCTGTCTGTCTCTTGGGGAACGAGGAAGCTCTTTTTCTCAATCACTCTGTCTATCTCTTGGGGAGCAGAGGCTCTTTTTCTCATTCACTCTGTCTGTCTCTTGGGGAACGAGGGAAGCTCTTTTTCTCAATCACTCTGTCTGTCTCTTGGGGAACGAGGAAGCTCTTTTCTCAATCACTCTGTCTGTCTCTTGGGAACGAGAAGCTCTTTTTCTCAATCACTCTGTCTATCTCTTGGGGAACGAGGAAGCTCTTTTTCTCAATCACTCTGTCTATCTCTTGGGGAACGAGGAAGCTCTTTTTCTCAATCACTCTGTCTGTCTCTTGGGGAACGAGGGAAGCTCTTTTTCTCAATCACTTGTCTGTCTCTTGGGGAACGAGGAAGCTCTTTTTCTCATTCACTCTGTCTGTCTCTTGGGGAACGAGGAAGCTCTTTTTCTCAATCACTCTGTCTATCTCTTTGGGAACGAGGGAAGCTCTTTTTCTCATTCACTCTGTCTGTCTCTTGGGGAACGAGGAAGCTCTTTTTCTCATTCACTCTGTCTGTCTCTTGGGAACGAGGAAGCTCTTTTCTCAATCACTCTGTCTGTCTCTTGGGGAACGAGGGAAGCTCTTTTTCTCATTCACTCTGTCTATCTCTTGGGGAACGAGGAAGCTCTTTTTCTCAATCACTCTGTCTGTCTCTTGGGAACGAGGAAGCTCTTTTTCTCAATCACTTGTCTGTCTCTTGGGGAACGAGGAAGCTCTTTTTCTCAATCACTTGTCTGTCTCTTGGGGAACGAGGAAGCTCTTTTTCTCAATCACTCTGTCTGTCTCTTTGGGAACGAGGAAGCTCTTTTTCTCATTCACTCTGTCTGTCTCTTGGGGAAGCAGAAGCTCTTTTCTCAATCACTCTGTCTATCTCTTGGGAACGAGGAAGCTCTTTTTCTCAATCACTCTGTCTGTCTCTTGGGGAACGCAGGAAGCTCTTTTTCTCAATCACTTGTCTATCTCTTGGGAACGAGGGAAGCTCTTTTTCTCATTCACTCTGTCTGTCTCTTGGGGAACAGAAGCTCTTTTTCTCAATCACTCTGTCTATCTCTTGGGAGCGAGGGAAGCTCTTTTTCTCATTCACTCTGTCTGTCTCTTGGGGAACGAGGAAGCTCTTTTTCTCATTCACTCTGTCTGTCTCTTGGGGAACGAGGAAGCTCTTTTTCTCAATCACTCTGTCTATCTCTTGGGGAACGAGGAAGCTCTTTTTCTCATTCACTCTGTCTGTCTCTTTGGGGAACGAGGGAAGCTCTTTTTCTCATTCACTCTGTCTGTCTCTTGGGGAGCAGGAAGCTCTTTTTCTCAATCACTCTGTCTGTCTCTTGGGGAACGAGGAAGCTCTTTTTCTCATTCACTCTGTCTATCTCTTGGGGAACGAGGAAGCTCTTTTTCTCAATCACTCTGTCTCTTGGGGAACGAGGAAGCTCTTTTTCTCAATCACTCTGTCTCTTGGGGAACGAGGAAGCTCTTTTTCTCAATCACTCTGTCTCTTGGGGAACGAGGAAGCTCTTTTTCTCATTCACTCTGTCTCTTGGGGAACGAGGAAGCTCTTTTTCTCATTCACTCTGTCTATCTCTTGGGAAACGAGGAAGCTCTTTTTCTCAATCACTCTGTCTATCTCTTGGGAACGAGGAAGCTCTTTTTCTCATTCACTCTGTCTGTCTCTTGGGGAACGAGGAAGCTCTTTTTCTCAATCACTCTGTCTATCTCTTGGGAACGAGGAAGCTCTTTTCTCATTCACTCTGTCTGTCTCTTGGGGAACGAGGGAAGCTCTTTTTCTCAATCACTCTGTCTATCTCTTGGGGAACGAGGGAAGCTCTTTTTCTCATTCACTCTGTCTGTCTCTTGGGGAACGAGGAAGCTCTTTTTCTCATTCACTCTGTCTGTCTCTTGGGGAACGAGGAAGCTCTTTTTCTCAATCACTCTGTCTATCTCTTGGGGAACGAGGAAGCTCTTTTTCTCATTCACTCTGTCTATCTCTTGGGGAACGAGGAAGCTCTTTTTCTCATTCACTCTGTCTATCTCTTGGGGAACGAGGAAGCTCTTTTTCTCATTCACTCTGTCTGTCTCTTGGGGAACGAGGAAGCTCTTTTTCTCAATCACTCTGTCTGTCTCTTGGGGAACGAGGAAGCTCTTTTTCTCAATCACTCTGTCTGTCTCTTGGGGAACGAGGAAGCTCTTTTTCTCATTCACTCTGTCTATCTCTTGGGGAACGAGGAAGCTCTTTTTCTCATTCACTCTGTCTATCTCTTGGGGAACGAGGAAGCTCTTTTTCTCAATCACTCTGTCTCTTGGGGAAAGAGGAAGCTCTTTTTCTCAATCACTCTGTCTCTTGGGGAACGAGGAAGCTCTTTTTCTCAATCACTCTGTCTCTTGGGGAACGAGGAAGCTCTTTTTCTCATTCACTCTGTCTCTTGGGGAACGAGGAAGCTCTTTTTCTCAATCACTCTGTCTGTCTCTTGGGGAACGAGGAAGCTCTTTTTCTCAATCACTCTGTCTATCTCTTGGGGAACGAGGAAGCTCTTTTTCTCAATCACTCTGTCTGTCTCTTGGGGAGCAGGGAAGCTCTTTTTCTCAATCACTCTGTCTGTCTCTTGGGGAACGAGGAAGCTCTTTTTCTCAATCACTCTGTCTATCTCTTGGGGAACGAGGAAGCTCTTTTTCTCATTCACTCTGTCTGTCTCTTGGGGAACGAGGAAGCTCTTTTTCTCAATCACTCTGTCTATCTCTTGGGGAACGAGAGGCTCTTTTCTCAATCACTCTGTCTATCTCTTGGGGAACGAGGAAGCTCTTTTTCTCATTCACTCTGTCTATCTCTTGGGGAACGAGGAAGCTCTTTTTCTCAATCACTCTGTCTATCTCTTGGGGAACGAGGAAGCTCTTTTTCTCATTCACTCTGTCTATCTCTTGGGAAACGAGGAAGCTCTTTTTCTCAATCACTCTGTCTATCTCTTGGGGAACGAGGAAGCTCTTTTTCTCATTCACTCTGTCTGTCTCTTGGGGAACGAGGAAGCTCTTTTTCTCAATCACTCTGTCTATCTCTTGGGGAACGAGGAAGCTCTTTTTCTCATTCACTCTGTCTGTCTCTTGGGGAACGAGGAAGCTCTTTTTCTCAATCACTCTGTCTATCTCTTGGGGAACAAGGAAGCTCTTTTTCTCATTCACTCTGTCTATCTCTTGGGGAACGAGGAAGCTCTTTCAGTGATGAGGAGATGAGGGAGTTTCATTTACCCAACCAGGTCAAAGAGAAAGAAAGATAGCGAGATAGAATGTATAGATCAGACATAACCCACTCTATTCAAATAATAAAAAAACTGGAGCATTTCACATCTGGTGAGAAATGAATAGGGAAATTATCTCTACAGAGAATCCACATACTTTAATGAAGACAGCTTCTCCATCCTAGAGGGGGAGAGCAATCATTTCCAGGCCCAGGGACATGTACTAGTCTGTGGCGATATAAACTCCAGAACTGGACAAGAACCTGACACTCTCAGCACACAGGGGGAAAAACAACTACCTGAACAGCATTCCCTCCCCCAAATGCACCCCTACTCCTGTAGCTCTGTCGCATGCTGGGTATGTACATAGTCAATGGTAGTCCTCGTGGGGACTTCTGCGGTAGGTACTCCTACAGCTCATCTCTTGGCTCGCCACGATGATTCTACGTCTCAGACTTTGTTCTGTTATTCGTACGGTCTACTCGTTTGCACACATATAGACGTTTGGAACTACTAATCTAGAATCGGCTTCCTATTTCGCAACAAAGCATCCTTCACTCATGCTGCCAAACATACCCTGGTAAAACTGACCATACTACCGATCCTCAACTTCAGCGATGTCATTTACAAAATAGCCTCCAACACTCTACTCAACAAATTGTATGCAGTCTATCACAGTGCCATCCGTTTTGTCACCAAAGCCCCATATACTACCCACCACTGCGACCTGTACACTCTCATTGGCTGGCCCTTGAGAGCGTACCCCTCCCACCACCGATTCACCATACAGGAGCATGAGGTGAGAGAATCTCCATCATTCACCATACATGAGGATGAGGTGAAAACTGTTTTTAAAAAGCTAAACATTAGGAAAGCCGAAGGGCCGGATCAACCTGCCCCAGCTGTAATCCACTACAGTGTGGATCAACCTGCCCCAGCTGTAATCCACTACAGTGTGGATCAACCTGCACCAGCTGTACTCTACTACAGTGTGGATCAACCTGCCCCAGCTGTAATCCACTACAGTGTGGATCAACCTGCCCCAGCTGTAATCCACTACAGTGTGGATCAACCTGCACCAGCTGTACTCTACTACAGTGTGGATCAACCTGCCCCAGCTGTACTCTACTACAGTGTGGATCAACCTGCCCCAGCTGTACTCTACTACAGTGTGGATCAACCTGCCCCAGCTGTAATCCACTACAGTGTGGATCAACCTGCACCAGCTGTACTCTACTACAGTGTGGATCAACCTGCCCCAGCTGTACTCTACTACAGTGTGGATCAACCTGCCCCAGCTGTACTCTACCACAGTGTGGATCAACCTGCCCCAGCTGTACTCTACTACAGTGTGGATCAACCTGCCCCAGCTGTACTCTACTACAGTGTGGATCAACCTGCCCCAGCTGTACTCTACTACAGTGTGGATCAACCTGCCCCAGCTGTACTCTACTACAGTGTGGATCAACCTGCCCCAGCTGTACTCTACTACAGTGTGGATCAACCTGCCCCAGCTGTAATCTACCACAGTGTGGATCAACCTGCCCCAGCTGTACTCTACCACAGTGTGGATCAACCTGCCCCAGCTGTAATCCACTACAGTGTGGATCAACCTGCCCCAGCTGTACTCTACTACAGTGTGGATCAACCTGCCCCAGCTGTAATCCACTACAGTGTGGATCAACCTGCCCCAGCTGTACTCTACCACAGTGTGGATCAACCTGCCCCAGCTGTACTCTACTACAGTGTGGATCAACCTGCCCCAGCTGTACTCTACCACAGTGTGGATCAACCTGCCCCAGCTGTAATCCACTACAGTGTGGATCAACCTGCCCCAGCTGTACTCTACTACAGTGTGGATCAACCTGCACCAGCTGTACTCTACTACAGTGTGGATCAACCTGCACCAGCTGTACTCTACTACAGTGTGGATCAACCTGCCCCAGCTGTACTCTACTACAGTGTGGATCAACCTGCCCCAGCTGTAATCCACTACAGTGTGGATCAACCTGCCCCAGCTGTACTCTACTACAGTGTGGATCAACCTGCCCCAGCTGTACTCTACTACAGTGTGGATCAACCTGCCCCAGCTGTAATCCACTACAGTGTGGATCAACCTGCCCCAGCTGTACTCTACTACAGTGTGGATCAACCTGCCCCAGCTGTACTCTACTACAGTGTGGATCAACCTGCACCAGCTGTACTCTACCACAGTGTGGATCAACCTGCCCCAGCTGTACTCTACCACAGTGTGGATCAACCTGCCCCAGCTGTACTCTACTACAGTGTGGATCAACCTGCCCCAGCTGTACTCTACCACAGTGTGGATCAACCTGCCCCAGCTGTAATCCACTACAGTGTGGATCAACCTGCCCCAGCTGTACTCTACCACAGTGTGGATCAACCTGCCCCAGCTGTAATCCACTACAGTGTGGATCAACCTGCCCCAGCTGTACTCTACTACAGTGTGGATCAACCTGCCCCAGCTGTACTCTACTACAGTGTGGATCAACCTGCACCAGCTGTGGAACAACTGGCTCCATTTCCTTATGCCAGTGTACACTACCTTTCAACAGTTTGTGGTCACTTAGAAATGTCATTGTTTTTTAAAGAAAAGCAAAATAAAATGTCCATTAAAATAATATCAAATTGATCAGAAATACAGTGTAGACATTGCTAATGTTGTAAATGGCTATTGTAGCTGGAATTGGCAGATTTTTTATGGAATATCTGCATAGGCGTACCCATTATCAGCAACCATCAGTCCTGTGTTTCAATGGCATGTTGTGTTACCTAATCCAAGTTTATAATTTAAAAAGTCTAATTGATCATTAGAAAACCCTTTTGCAATTATGTTAGCACAGCTGAAAACTGTTGTTCTGATTAAAGAAACAATAAAACTTCTTCAGACTAGTTGACTATCTGGAGCATCAGCATTTGTGGGTTCGATTACAGGCTCAAAATGTCCAGAAACAAAGAACTTTCTTCTGAAACTCATCAGTCTATTCTTGTTCTGATAAATGAAGGCTATTCCATGCAAGAAATTGCCAAGAAACTGAAGACCTCGTGCAACGCTGTGTACTACTTCCTTCACAGAACAGCGCAAACTGGCTCTAACCAGAATAGAAAGAGGAGTGGGAGGCCTCGGTGCACAACTGAGCAAGAGGACAAGTACATTAGAGTGTCTAGTTTGAGATGCCTCACAAGTCCTCAACTGGCAGCTTCATTAAATAGTACCTGCATAACACCAGTCTCAACGTCAACAGTGAAGAGCTGACTCCGGGATGTTGGCCTTCTCTGTTCAGTGTCTGTGTTCTCTTGCCCATCTTAATCTTCTCTTTTTAATTGTCCGGTCTGAGATATTTCTTTTTCTTTGCAACTCAGTTGGTCTACTTGTCTAATAGGTCCTTTGAAGATGCTGTCATCCTGGCTCTCCACCACACAGTACAACACCTAGAGACACCTAACGCCTACGCACACGTTCATAGACTTTAGCTTGGCCTTCAATTCCATCTAAGCTGCAGGACATGAACATCCACCTAGCTATGTGCCACTGGGCACTGGACCTCCTGAGTAACAGAACCATACTAACCAGGTAAACAATCTGACCTCTGACCCTCAGTACTGGACCTGATGAGTAACAGAACCAGACTGACCAGGTAAACAATCTGACCTCTGACCCTCAGTACTGGTGCACCACATGACTGTGTGCTATCCCCCCTCCTCTTCTCCTTTTTCACAAACCAGTTTACATCTCAGGAGACCTCAGTTAAGGTCTTTAAATATGCTAATGACACCATCTTAGTCGGCCTCATCACCGACAACAATGAAACACCGCATCGCCGTGATGTGGCTCGAGCGGTGATGTGGTGTAAGGACAACGACCTCATGCTCAACGCCTCAAAAACCTGTTTGGAGCTCTGGAGCAGGTTTTCACCAAGGATCTCTCTGTACTTTGCTTCGTTCATCTTTCCCTCGATCCTGACTAGTATTCCAGTCCCTGCCGCTGAAAAACATCCCTACAGCATGATGCTGCCACCACCATGCTTCACCGTAGGGATGGTACCAAGTTTCCTCCAGACGTGACGCTATGCATTCAGGCCAAAGAGTTCTAACTTGGTTTCATCAGACCAGAGAATTTTGTTTCTCATGGTCTGAGAGTCTTTAGGTGTCTTTTGGCAAACTCCAAGAGGGCTGTCATGTGTATTTTACTGAGGAGTGTCTTCCGTCTGGCCACTCTACCACAAAGGCCTAATTGGTGGAGTGGTTTATAGATGGTTGTCTTTCTGGGAGGTTTTCCCATCTACACAGAGGAACTCTATAGCTTTGTCAGAATGACCATTGGGTTCTTGGTCACATCCCTGACCAAGGCCCTTCTCCCCGATTGAACAGTTTGGCCGGGTGTCAAGCTCTAGGAAGAGTCTTGGCGGTTCCAAACTTCTTCCATTTAAGAATGATGAAGGCCACTGTGTTCTTGGGGACCTTCAATGCTGAAGAAATTATTTCTTACCCTTCCCCAGATCTGTGCATCGACATAATCCTGTCTCTGAGCTCTACGAATAATTCCTTCAACCTCATGGCTTGATCAATGGAAACAGGATGCACCTGAGCCCAATTTCGACTCTCATAGCAAAGGGTGTGAATACTTATGTAAATAAGGTATTAAAAAATATATATATATATACATTCAACCCAAAAAGGCCTGTGGTGTTGATGGTATCCTCAATGAAGTGATGAAATATATAGACCACAAATTCCAACTGGCTATTCTTAAACTCTTTAACATCGTCCTCAGCTCTGGAATCAAATTTGACCCCAATGATTACGTAGGAATCTGCATCAACAGCAATCTCGGAAAGATTAACAACAGACTCTAACCTTTCCTGAGTGAAAACAATGTCCCGAGCAAATGTCAAATTTGCTCCTTACCAAAATACTGTACCACAGACCACACATTCCACCACAAAGCCATCACCTACAGAACGCTTAACCTAGAGAACAGTCCCCTCAGCCAGTTGGTTCTGGGGCTCTGCTCACAACCACAAACAGACCCCACAGAGCCACAGGACAGGAACACAATTAGACCCAACCAAATTATGAGAAATAAAAAATATAACTATTTGACACACTGGAAAGACAGAACCAAAAAACAGAACATATTGAAATGGTATCTGACCCTAAACAGAGAGTACACAGTGGAATAATACCTGACCACTGTGACTGACCCAAAATGTAAATCCTTGACTGTGTACAGACTCAGTGAGCATAGCCTT
>CM059811.1:5167586-5225086 GCA_030435695.1 Brachymystax lenok tsinlingensis | reverse complement strand
TGGAGCTGTCTATCTTATACCAGCCGAAATGCGCTGCTCATACACACACACAGCTCAGTCGTCAAACAGACAAGAAATTGATGGATTTAAGAAGGTGAATAAAACAAATACTCACATAAGCAAATTCACATACACACACAAGTTCACATACACACACAAATGCACATACACACACATACAAATATACACTCCTTCCTTGAACAACCTTTATGTGAACACCATCATTCCTGATCTCAAGAAGTCTAAAGCTACCTGCCAGAATGACTACCGCCCTGTAGAACTCACATGTGTATTAATGATTAGCTTTGAAAGGCTGGTTATGGCACACATCAACTCCATAATTTGGGGCGGCAGGTAGCCTTTTGGTTAGAGTGTTGGGCCAGTAACCGAAAGGTTGCTAGATTGAATCCCCAAACTGACAAGGTAAACATCTGTCGTTCTGCCCCTGAACAAAGCAGTTAACCCACTGTTCCCCAGTAGGCCGTCATTGTAAACAGGAATTTGTTCTTAACTGACTTGACTAGTTAAAAAAATTAAAAAATCACCCTAGACTCACTTCAATTTGAATACCGCCCCAACAGATCCATAGACGATGCAATCTCAATTGCACTGCCCTCACCCACCTACTTACAGTACCAGTCAAAAGTATGGACACACCTACTCATTCCAGGGCTTTTCTTTATTTTTACTATTTTCAACATTGTAGAATAATAGTGAGGACATCACAACTATGAAATAACACATATGGAATCATGTAGTAACCAAATAAGTGTTAACTTCTTAGGGAGCGGCTGCATAGGTGACGGTTTTGGAGAGTCTGGCGTGCCCAAAGTAAAATGCCTGCCACTCAGGCCCAGAAAATAGGATATGCACATAATTAGTACTATTGGATAGGAAACACTCTGAAGTTTCTAAGAGTGTTAAAATAATGTATGTGAGTATAACAGAACTGATATAGCAGGCAAAAACCAGAGGAAAATCTATCCGGATTTGCAGTTTTTTTTGTACTTGACCTTCTTCTCAAGGCTGCCTATTCATTTTTATTTTAACCAGGACTGAGACTGCAGTACCTATGGCTTACACTAGATGTCAGCAGTGTCTATACAAAGACTGAGAGTGATTGGAGTAAGAGGAACGGATAGGAACAGGAAATGGTCAGGGGACCACTTTTGTAAACAAGGTTTGACGCGCCCGAGATTGTGAACGCGCACCACTTTATTTTCCTTTGCTGTCGTTCACGTTATCGTCCGGTTGAAGTATTACAGCAAATATACACAAAAGGATACCTAAGGATACATTAAAATGATGTTTGATTTGTTTGTAGAAAGTTTATAGGTATAATTTGAACGTGTTCTCTTCACGGTTCAATGGGCGACTCGACGGTGGATTTTCTGATCATAACGCGCCAACCAAACTGAGATTTATGGATATAATAAAGTACTTTTTCTAACAAAATAACCATTGGATGTCTTCGTTGGACACTTGGGAAGCCCTCAGCAGAAGTTCTTCAAAAGGTACGGGATTTGTTTTCACTGTGATATGTGTTTTGTGTGAACCGCGCTGGTTTATGAATTTATGCTAATGCAGAAATATTAAAGGTGCTATCCTCAATCAATCAAATGTTGTGCTTTCGCCGTAAAGCCTTTTTGAAATCTGACAACTGTGATATTGCCAAAAAGCAGAGCTTTTGATGACTATGCAACACTTGTATATTGATGAATGTTTAATAATTCAACTTTTGGATTTTGTATTTGGCGCCTTACATTTCACCGGGTAGTGTCGGGAGTGGGGCGCTAGCACTTGTTGAGCACTTTTTGGCTGCTTTTCCTTCACTCTGCGGTCCAACTCAACCCAAACCATCTCAATTGAATTGAGGTCGGGTGATAGTGGAGGCCAGGTCATCTGATGCAGCACTCCATCACTCTCCTTCTTGGTGAAATAGCCTTTACACAGACTGGAGATGTGTTGGGTCATTGTCCTGTTGAAAAACAAATGATAGTCCCACTGAGCGCAAACCAGATGGGCTGCAGAATGCTGTGGTAGCCATGCGGGTTAAAACCTCTACAGGATCTGTTGGTCCCCCCTGGGACGGTTGAGCTAACGTAGGCTAATGCGATTAGCATTATAAATACAAACAGTTTAGCTATTCCCTCCGAATGGCAATCAAACAAGCTAAGCGTCAGTATAGAGACAAAGTAGAGTCGCAATTCACCGGCTCAGACACGAGACATATGTGGCAGGGTCTACAGTCAATCACGGACTACAAAAAGAAAACCAGCCCCGTCGCAGACACCGATGTCTTGCTCCCAGACAAACTGAACAACTTCAATACAGTGCCACTGAAATGGCCCGCTACCAAAACCTGTGGGTTCTCCTTCACCGAGGCCAATGTGAGTAAAACATTTAAAAGTGTTAACCCTCGCAAGGCTGGCGGCCCAGACAGCATCTCTAGCCGCGTCCTCAGAGCATGCGCAGACCAGCTGGCTGGTGTGTTTACGGACATATTCAATCAATCCCAATCCAAGTCTGCTGTTCCCAAATGTTTCAAAAGGGACACCATTGTTCCTGTTCCCAAGAAAGCGAAGGTAACTGAGCTAAACGACTATTGCCCCGTAGCACTCACCTCCGTCATCATGAAGTGCTTGAGAGTCTAGTCAAGGATGACATCACCTCCACCCTACCTGACACCCTTGAACCACGCCAATTTGCTTACCTCCCCAATAGGTCCACAGACGACGCAATCGCAATCACACTGCGCACTGCCCTAACCCATCTGGACAAGAGGAATACCTATGTAAGAATGCTGTTCATCGATTACTCGTCATTAAGCTCGAGACCCTGTGTCTCGACCCCGCCCTGTGCAACTGGGTCCTGGACTTTCTGACTGGCCGCCCCCAGGTGGTGAGGGTAAGAAACAACATCTCCACCCCGCTGATCCTCAACACTGGGGCCCCACAAGGGTGCGTTCTCTGCCCTCTCCTGTATTCCCTGTTCACCCATGACTGCGTGGCAAAGCACGCCTCCAACTCAATCATCAAGTTTACTGACAACACTACAGTGGTAGGCTTGATTACCAACAGCGATGAGACGGCCTACAGGGAGGAGGTGAGGGCCCTCGGAGTGTGGTGTCAGGAAAATAACCTCACACTCAACAGCAACAAAACAAGGGAGATGATCATGGACTTCAGGAAACAGCAGAGGGAGCACCCCCCTATCCACATCGAAGGGACAGTAGTGGAGAAGGTGGAAAGTTTTAAGTTCTTTGGCGACAGCGCCTCTTCAACCTCAGGAGGCTGAAGAAATTTGGCTTGTCACCAAAAACACTCACAAACCTTTACAGATACACAATCGAGAGCATCCTGTCGGGCTGTATCACCGCCTGGTACGGCAACTGCTCCACCCACAACCGAAAGGCTCTCCAGAGGGTAGTGATGTCTGCACAACGCATCCCCTGGGGCAAACTACCTGCCCTCCAGGACACCTGAACCACCCAATGTCACAGGAAGGCCAAAAAGATCATCAAGGACAACAACCACCTGAGCCACTGCCTGTTCACCCCGCTATCATCCAGAAGGCGAGGTCAGTACAGGTGCATCAAAGCTTGGACCGAGAGACTGAAAAACAGCTTCTATCTCAAAGCCATCAGACTGTTAAACAGCCATCACTAACATTAGCCACTCTAACTGTAGCCACTTTAATAATTAAACATTACTACATTACTCATATCAAATGTATACACTGTACTCTAAACCATCAATTGAATCTTGCCTATGCCGTTCGGCCATCGACTAAAATCTCTAGCCACCTTAATAATTATAATTGGATGAAATACATGTACACTAGTCATTTAAACAATGCCACTTTATATAATGTTTACATACCCTACATTACTCATCTCATATGTATATACTGTACTCTATACTATCTACTGCATCTTGCCTATGCCGTTCGGCCATCGCTCATCCATATATTTATATGTACAGTGGGGCAAAAAAGTATTTAGTCAGCCACCAATTGTGCAAGTTCTCTCACTTAAAAAGATGAGAGAGGCCTGTAATTTTCATCATAGGTACACTTCAACTATGACAGACAAAATGAGGAAAAAAATTTCAGAAAATCACATTGTAGGATTTTTAATGAATTTATTTGCAAATGATGGTGGAAAATAAGTATTTGGTCACATACAAACAAGCAAGATTTCTGGCTCTCACAGACCTGTAGCTTCTTCTTTAAGAGGCTCCTCTGTCCTCCACTCGTTACCTGTATTAATGGCACATGTTTGAACTTGTTATCAGTATAAAAGACACCTGTCCACAACCTCAAACAGTCACACTCCAAACTCCACTATGGCCAAGACCAAAGAGCTGTCAAAGGACACCAGAAACAAAATTGTAGACCTGCACCAGGTTGGGAAGATTGAATCTGCAATAGGTAAGCAGCTTGGTTTGAAGAAATCAACTGTGGGAGCAATTATTAGGAAATGGAAGACATACAAGACCACTGATAATCTTCCTCGATCTGGGGCTCCACGCAAGATCTCACCCCATGTGGTCAAAATTATCACAAGAACGGTTAGCAAAAATCCCAGAACCACACGGGGGGACCTAGTGAATGACCTGCAGAGAGCTGGGACCAAAGTAACAAAGCCTACCATCAGTAACACACTACGCCGCCAGGGACTCAAATCCTGCAGTGCCAGACGTGTCCCCCTGCTTAAGCCAGTACATGTTCAGGCCCGTCTGAAGTTTGCTAGAGAGCATTTGGATGATCCAGATGAGGACTGGGAGAGTGTCATATGGTCAGATGAAACCAAAATATAACTTTTTGGTAAAAACTCAACTCGTCGTGTTTGGAGGACAAAGAATGCTGAGTTGCATCCAAAGAACACCATACCTACTGTGAAGCATGGGGGTGGAAACATCATGCTTTGGGGCTGTTTTTCTGCAAAGGGACCAGGACGACTGATCCGTGTAAAGGAAAGAATGAATGGGGCCATGTATCGTGAGATTTTGAGTGAAAACCTCCTTCCATCAGCAAGGGCATTGAAGATGAAACGTGGCTGGGTCTTTCAGCATGACAATGATCCCAAACACACCGCCCGGGCAACCTTGAAGGAGTGGCCGTAGAAGCATTTCAAGGTCCTGGAGTGGCCTAGCCAGTCTCCAGATCTCAACCCCATAGAAAATCTTTGGAGGGAGTTGAAAGTCCGTGTTGCCCAGCGACAGCCCCAAAACATCACTGCTCTAGAGGAGATCTGCATGGAGGAATGGGCCAAAATACCAGCAACAGTGTGTGAAAACCTTGTGAAGACTTACAGAAAACGTTTGACCTCTGTCATTGCCAACAAAGGGTATATAACAAAGTATTGAGATAAACTTTTGTTATTGACCAAATACTTATTTTCCACCATAATTTGCAAATAAATGAATTAAAAATTAAATTAATTTAAAAAAAAATAAGTTGGAGAACTTGCACAATTGGTGGCTGACTAAATACTTTTTTGCCCCACTCTAAAGACTCACTCATACACACACACATAATTTGCTCAAACGCACATTACATGCACACACACTCACATACAATCATCATATACACTGCTGATACTCTGTTTATCACATTCTAATGCCTTACCCTGAAACACATCTAATTGTAAATACTGGCATTGGCACTGACCCTGGCAACTTGAAACTTGAAACTTTGTGGAGTCATGCTCTCTGTTTCTCAGAGAATACACTCCTCCTAATAAACAAGTACCTGGTGGAAAACTAGCTATCTCTGGAAACAAATACAATAGCCAAAAGACTTAGAATGAATGAATTAACCAAACAAAAAACAGAGACAGATAGAAAGAGAAACAGAGAGAAAGAGAGTAAAGTAGAGAGAGAGAGAGAGAGAGAGAGAGAGAGAGAGAGAGAGAGAGAGAGAGAGAGAGAGAGAGAGAGAGAGAGAGAGAGAGAGAGAGAATGACAGGAGAGAGAAGAGAGAGAGGGAAAGAGAGAGAGAGATAGATAGAGAGTAGGGAGAACATGAGAGAGAGAGAGGGAAGGAGAGAGGGAGAGAGAGAATGACAGGAGAGAGAAGAGAGAGAAGGAAAGAGAGAGAGAGATAGATAGAGAGTAGGGAGAACATGAGAGAGAGAGAGAGGGAAGGAGAGAGGGAGAGAGAGAGGGGGGGAGAAAATGAGAGAGGGAGGAGAGAGATTGACAGGAGAGAGAGAGAAATGGAAAGAGAGAGAGAGAGAGATGGAAAGAGAGAGGATAGGAGAGAGAGAGATGGAAAGAGAGAGAGAGAGATGGAAAGAGAGAGAGATGGAAAGAGAGAGAGAGATGGAAAGAGAGAGGATAGGAGAGAGAGAGGATAGGAGAGAGAGATGGAAAGAGAGAGAAAAGAGAGAGAGAGAGAGAGAGAGAGAGAGAGAGAGAGAGAGAGAGAGAGAGAGAGAGAGAGAGAGAGAGAGAGGACAGAAGAGGTAGAGATGGAAAGAGAGAGTAATAGAGAGAGAGAGAGGACAGGAGAGAAAGAGAGAGGACAGAAGAGGGAGAGATGGAAAGAGAGAGGATAGGAGAGGCGTCTCGGGTCTGAGAACAACACGTCTCCAGCCTCAGTTGATAAGGAGAGATAAAATCCCTCTTTCCGAAGAAGAAAAAGAGGAAGGATCGTTTTACGGCGAGGAGACAGTTTTTATCTACTAACTACCTCCTCTTCCCATCTCCCTCCCTCTCTCTTTCACGCTTTCTTTTTTTCTCTTTCTCTCTCTCTCTCTGCGTGTTGCTCGTCTTTTAGGCTCTGATTACTGTTAAAAGGTTGACGGAGGGAGCGAGAGAAAGGGTTAGGGAGAAAGGAAGGGAAGGAAAAGAGGACAAGGAAACCACTTAAACACGAAGGCCCAAAAGGAGACTGTCTGACCAGCGACTCACCTCTTTCTCACCCCTCTTTCTCACCCCTCTCCCTCACCACGCCCTCACCCCTCTCCCTCACCACGCCCTAACCGACACCCTCATTTTGAACTCTTCCCCCTATGCCACTGCTCTCGTGCACGTGCAGCCTAGCTTAAAGATAACCAATGAAAACACAGCAGTACAGTCTAGCAGTCTTACAGCATTCATCTCAGATACCTCCATATCAAACTACTAAAATACAGAATGATAGCCGGTGTATGAGGAGAGAGTCTGTCTGAGAGAGTCTGAATGAGGGAGTTTGTATGAGGGAGTCTGTATAATGGAGTCTGTATGAGGAGGGAGTCTGTCTGAGGAGAGAGTCTGTCTGAGGAGGGAGTCTGTATGAGGGAGTCTGTATGAGGAGGGAGTCTGTATAAGGGAGTCTGTATGAGGAGGGAGTCTGTATGAGGAGGGAGTCTGTCTGAGGAGGGAGTCTGTATGAGGGAGTCTGTATGAGGAGGGAGTCTGTCTGAGGAGGGAGTCTGTATGAGGGAGTCTGTATGAGGAGGGAGTCTGTCTGAGGAGGGAGTCTGTATGAGGAGGGAGTCTGTATGAAGAGGGAGTCTGTATGAGGAGGGAGTCTGTATGAGGAGCGAGTCTGTACGAGAAAGGAAGTCTGTACGAGGAGAGAGTCTGTACGAGGAGGGAGTCTGTACGAGAAAGGAAGTCTGTACGAGGAGGGAGTCTGTATGAGGAGGGAGTCTGTACGAGGAGGGAGTCTGTATGAGGAGGGAGTCTGTACGAGGAGGGAGTCTGTACGAGAAAGGAAGTCTGTACGAGGGCATAATACAATAGTAACATCGTCACGGGAATCAGGATTAAGATTAAATCATACTACACCGGCTCTGACTCTCGTCGGATGTGGCAGGGCTGGCGAACTGTTACACACTGCAAAGGGAAGCACAGTCGCAAGCTGCCCAGTGACACAAGCCTACCAGACGAGCTAAATTACTTCTATGCTCGCTTCGAGGCAAGTAACATTGAAACATGGATGAGAGCATCAGCTGTTCCGGACGACTGTGTGATCACGTTCTCCGTAGCCGATGTGAGTAAGACCTTTAAACAGGTCAACATTCACAAGGCCGCAGGGCCAGACGGATTACCAGGACGTGTATTCCGAGCATGCGCTGACCAACTGGCAAGTGTCTTCACTGACATTTTCAACATGTCCCTGATTGAGTCTCTAATACCAACATGTTTCTAGCAGACCACCATAGTCCCTGTGTCCAAGAACACTAAGGTAACCTGCCTAAATGACAACCGACCCGTAGCACTCACACCTGTAGCCATGAAGTGCTTTGAAAGGCTGGTCATGGCTCACATCAACAACATTATTCCAGAAACCCTAGACCCACTCCAATTATTATACCACTCCAACAGATTCACAGATGATGCAATCTCTATTGCACTCCACACTGCCCTTTCACACCTGGACAAAAGGAACACCTATGTGAGAATGCTATTCATTGACTACAGCTCAGCATTCAACACCATAGTGCCCTCAAATCTCATCACTAAGCTAAGGACCCTGAGACTAAACACCTCCCTCTGCAACTGGATTGTGGACTTCCTGACGGGCCACCCCCAGGTGGTAAGGGTAGGTAACAACACACTCGCCACGCTGACCCTCAGGGGTGCGTGCTCAGTCCCCTCCTGTACTCCTTGTTCACTATTGACTGCATGGCCAGGCACGACTTCAACACCTTCATCAAGTTTGCAGATGACACAGTGGTAGGCCTTCTTAACAGCTTCTACCCCCAAGCCATAAGACTCCTGAACAGCTATTCTAATGGCTACCCAGACTATTTGCATTGCCCCCCCCTCTATTACACTGCTGCTAGTCTTTGTTTATTGTCTATGCTTAGTCACTTTCACAATACCTATATTACATATTACCTCAATTACCTCGACTAACCGGTGCCCCCGCACATTGACTCTGTACCGGTATCCCCTGTATTTAGCCTCCACATTGACTCTGTACCGGTACCCCCTGTATATAGCCTCCACATTGACTCTGTACCGGTACCCCCTGTATATAGCCTCCACATTGACTCTGTACCGTTACCCCCTGTATATAGCCTCCACATTGACTCTGTACCGGTACCCCCTGTATATAGCCTCCACATTGACTCTGTACCGGTACCCCCTGTATATAGCCTCCACATTGACTCTGTACCGGTTCCCCCTGTATATAACCTCCACATTGACTCTGTACCGGTTCCCCTGTATATAGCCTCCACATTGACTCTGTACCGGTTCCCCTGTATATAGTCTCCACATTGACTCTGTACCGTACCCCTGTATATAGCCTCCACATTGACTCTGTACCGGTACCCCCTGTATATAGTCTCCACATTGACTCTGTACCGGTACCCCCTGTATATAGCCTCCACATTGACTAATTGACTAACGGCTAATGTGCCCCGTCTGCCCACACGTGTAGCAAATATATCTTCCATCGATCTCCATCCTGCCTGGGGCCTGATCCTTTAGTTTGGTCTCTCCTGGTGAACTTCCTGAAACAGTTGTTCCTGCTGAGCAACGTCTTGTCTGGCCTTCATCGCTGATTGGTTGCTGTGTTGCCTTCTTCTCCGACGTGACAGTTTTTTCTCCTTTAGGACCGTCTTCTTCATCTCCCGACGAAGGCCACAACACCAGCTGTTCCTTGAGTATTTTGTCCGGCACTGTAACACGGTTGGGGATTTTCTTTTATCACTTTGTCTGCAGATCATATACATAGGCCCGAACAGTCTCATTAGCTTGTTGTGTTTTACCATAGAACTCTTTAAATCCTGAAGAGTCCATTGACACTACAGACTCCCTCCTCAGACAGACTCCCTCCTCAGACAGACTCCCTCCTCAGACAGACTCCCTCCTCGTACAGACTCCCTCCTCAGACAGACTCCCTCCTCGTACGGACTTCCTTTCTCCTCAGACAGACCGCCAACCGCATCTGTGTTGGAAGGTGGCCGAGCTACAGCGTTGTTTATCAGACCCCATGAGACGTCCTGAAAATCGTTATTCTCACAAAATAACATTTGTACAGTCGTGGCCAAAAGTTTTGAGAATGACACAAATATTCATATAAATATTAGTTTGCTGCTTCAGTGTTTTTAGATATTTTTGTCAGATGTTACTATGGAATACTGAAGTATAATTACAAGCATTTCATAAGTGTCAAAGGCTTTATTGACAATTACCCGAAGTTGATGCAAAGAGTCAATATTTTCAGTGTTGACCCATCTTTTTCAAGACCTCTGCAATCCGTCCTGGCATGCTGTCAATTAACTTCTGGGCCACATCCTGACTGATGGCAGCCCGTTCTTGCATAATCAATGCTTGGAGTTTGTCAGAATTTGTGGGGTTTTGTTTGTCCACCCGCCTCTTGATAATTGACCACAAGTTCTCAATGGGATTAAGGTCTGGGGAGTTTCCTGGCCATGGACCCCAAATATCGATGTTTTGTTCCCGGAGCCACTCAGTTATCACTCTTGCCTTATGGCAAGGTGCTCCATCATGCTGGAAAAGGCATTGTTCGTCACCAAACTGTTCCTAGATGTTTGGGAGAAGTTGCTCTCGGAGGATGTGTTGGTACCATTCTTTGTTCATGGCTGTGTTTTTAGGCAAAATTGTGAGTGAGCCCATTCCCTTGGCTGAGAAGCAACCCCACACATGAATGGTCTCAGGATGCTTTACTGTTGGCATGACACAGGACTGATGGTAGCGCTCACCTTGTCTTCTTCCAGACAAGCTTTTTTCTGGATGCCACAAACAATCGGAAAGGGGATTCATCAGAGAAAATGACTTCACCCCAGTCCTCAGCAGTACAATCCCTGTACCTTTTGCAGAATATCAGTCTGTCCCTGATGTTTTTCCTGGAGAGAAGTGGGTTCCTTGCTGCCCTTCTTGATACCAGGCCATCCTCCAAAAGTCTTCGCCTCACTGTGCGTGCAGATGCACTCACACCTGCCTGCTGCCATTCCTGAGCAAGCTCTGTACTGATGGTGCCCCGATCCCGCAGCTGAATCAACTTTAGGAGACGGTCCTGGCACTTGCTGGACTTTCTTGGGCGCCCTAAAGCCTTCTTCACAACAATTGAACCACTCTCCTTGAAGTTCTTGATGATCCGATAAATGGTTGATTTAGGTGCAACCTTACTGGCAGCAATATCCTTGCCTGTGAAGCCCATTTTGTGCAAAGCAATGATGACAACACGAGTTTCCTTGCAGGTAACCATGGTTGACAGAGGAAGAACAATGATTCCAAGCACCACCCTCCTTTTGAAGCTTCCAGTCTGTTATTCGACCTCAGTCAGTATGACAGAGTGATCTCCAGCCTTGTCCTTGTCAACACTCACACCTGTGTTAACGAGAGAATCACTGACATGATGTCAGCTGGTCCTTTTGTGGCAGGGATGAAATGCAGTGGAAATGTTTGTTGGGGGATTCAGTTCATTTGCATGGCAAAGTGGGACTTTGCAATTAATTGCAATCCATCTGATCACTCTTCATGACATTCTGGAGTATATGCAAATTGCCATCATACAAACTGAGGCAGCAGACTTTGTGAAAATGTATATTTGTGTCATTCTCAAAACCTTTGGCCACAACTGTAGTATCCGAATGGTTTGGCCTACACACTAATATGACCATGCTATAGAAACTCTATGAGACACTCACGATGGTGGTTTCCGTTTTGCTCTACGACCCCCACAAGCTCTAAGGGACTTACTTGTCTGAATCGGTAATGCCGATGTGCCAACTTCTGTCTGTAGCATGTGAAAATGTTTGGGCTGGAAACTAATATGACCACTATATTCTCACGAACACGATGGTGTTCTCTGTTATGCTCTACGACCCCCAGAAGTGTCACGGGACCCGTCTAACGGCTAATGTGCCGTTAGGTAAACCGGTTCCGATTTAAACAAATGAAATTAATGGAATTATGGAGGTAATTTTGTTCCACAAAAAAAAACAGAGGTTAAATATATGTCCAAAAAAACAAAAATATTTCCTGAGCTTTCTTATACAGTGTTGTCAGAAAGTATTCACACCCCTTGACTTTGTCCACATTTTGTTGTGTTAATGCCTGAATTTAAATGAATTCAATTGAGATTGTTTGTCACTGGCCTACACTCACTGGCCTACACGTCATTGTAAATAAGAATTAGTTCCAAACTGACTTGCCTAGTTAAGTAAAGGTTAAATAAAAAATAGCCCATAATGTCAAAGTGTAATGATGTTTTTAGACATTTTACAAACTAATAAAAAATTCAAAGCTGAAATGTCTTGAGTCAATAAGTATCCAACCCCTTTGTTGTGGTAAGCCTGAATGAGTTCAGGAGTAAAAATGTGCTTAACAAGTCACATAATAAGTTGCATGGGCTCACTATGTGTGCAATAATTTTGTTTAACATTATTTTTTTTATGTCTACCTCATTGGCAATCCAAGATGGCGTAGCAATCAGACGTCTTTTGTCCTCATCCTGACCTGTCCAGTTTATATATATATCTTTTTATATATTTTCTTCACATATCTTATTATATATTTTTTCTGAAACTCAACTTCGAAACAGTCTCCTGCAACCCGCATCATCCAATGTGGTACGGATCTTTTTTTTTTTTTTTTTTCAAGTATTATCCACCTCGAATCCGGGAATTCCCTAACAGAAACTAGCCAGCTCACTTGCTACTAGCTAACGTTAATATTTAGCTTACCACTGCTAGCGGACAGCAGCAGCTAACATTTAGCCGTACCCTTATCCTACTCCTCCTCTGTTCCTCTGGTGATGTGGAGGTTAATCCAGGCCCTGCAGTGCCTAGCTCCACTCCTATTCCCCAGGCGCTCTCATTTGTTGACTTCTGCAACCGTAATACCCTTGGTTTCATGCATGTTAACATTAGAAGTTTGTTTTGTTCACTGCTTTAGCACACTCTGCCAACCCGGATGTCCTAGCCGTGTCTGAATCCTGGCTTAGGAAGACCACCAAAAACCCTGAAATCTCCATCCCTAATTACAACATTTTCAGATAAGATAGAACAGCCATCTTAAATAAGCATGCCCCATTCAAGAAATGTATAACCAGGAACAGATATAGCCCATGGTTCTCTCCAGACCTGACTGCCCTTGACCAGCACAAAAACATCCTGTGGCGTTCTGCATTAGCATCGAACAACCCCCGTGATATGCAACTTTTCAGGGAAGTCAGGAACCAATATACACAGGCAGTTAGGAAAGCAAAGGCTAGCTTTTTTAAGCAGAAATTTGCTTCCTGTAACACAAACTCAAAAAAGTTCTGGGACACTGTAAAGTCCATGGAGAATAAAAGCACCTCCTCCCAGTTGCCCACTGCACTGAATATAGGAAAACGCTGTCACCACCAATAAATCCACAATAATTGAACATTTCAATAAGCATTTTTCTATGACTGGTCATGCTTTCCACCTGGCTACCCCTACCCCGGGTCAACAGCCCCGCACCCCCTTCAGTAACTCGCCCAAGCCTTCCCTATTTCTCCTTCTCCCAAATCCAGTCAGCTGATGTTCTGAAATAGCTGCAAAATCTGGCCCCTACAAATCAGCCGGGCTAGACAACTTGGATCCTTTCTTTTTTAAATTATCTGCCGAAATTGTTGCAACCCCTATTATTAGCCTGTTCAACCTCTCTTTCGTGTCGTCTGAGATTCCCAAAGATTGGATAGCTGCAGCGATCATCCCTCTCTTCAAAGGCGGAGACCCTCTTGAATCAAACTGCTACAGACCTATATCTATCCTACCCTGCCTTTCTAAGGTCTTTCAAAGTCAAGTTAACAAACAGATTACCGACCATTTCGGAATCCCACCGTACCGCTATGCAATCTGGTTTCAGAGCTGGTCATGGGTGCACCTCAGCCACGCTCAAGGTCCTAAACAATATCATAACCGCCATCGATAAGAGACATTACTGTGCATCCGTATTCATTGCTCTGGCCAAGGCTTTTGACTCTGTCAATCACCACATCCTTATCAGCAGACTCGACAGCCTTGGTTTCTCAAATGATTGCCTCGCCTGGTTCACCAACTACTTCTCCGATAGATTTCAGTGTGTCAAATCGGAGGGCCTGTTGTCCGGGCCTCTGGCAGTCTCTATGGGGATGCCATAAGGTTCAATTCTTGGGCTGACTTTCTTTTCTGTATATATCAATGATGTTGCTCTTGCTGCTGGTGAGTCTCTGATCCACCTTGATCCACCTCTACGCAGACAACACCATTCTGTATACTTCTGGCCCTTCATTGGATACTGTGTTAACTACCCTCCAGACGAGCTTCAATACCATACAACTCTCCCTCCGTGGCCTCCAACTGCTCTTAAATGCAAGTAAAACTAAATGCATGCTCGTCAACCGATCGCTGCCCGCACCTGCCCGCCATTCAGCATCACTACCCTGGACGATTCTGTCTTAGATTATGTGGACAACAGACCTAGGTGTCTGGTTAGACTATAAACTCTCCTTCCAGACTCACATCAAACATCTCCAATCCAAAATTAAATCTAGAATTGACGTCCTATTTCGCAACAAAGCATCCTTCACTCATGCTGCCAAACATACCCTCGTAAAACTGACCATCCTACCAATCCTCGACTTCAGTGATGTAATTTTCTAAATAGCCTCCAACAAATTGGATGCAGTCTATCACAGTGCCATCCATTTTGTCACCAAAGCCCCATATACTACCCACCACTGCGACCTGTACACTCTCGTTGGCTGGCCCTCGCTTCACACTCGTCACCATACCCACTGGCTCCAGGTCATCTACAAGTCCCTACTAGGTAAAGCTCTGCCTTATCTCAGCTTGCTAGTCACCATAGCAGCACGTGCTCCAGCAGGTATATCTCACTGGTCATCCCCAAAGCCAATTCCTCCTTTGACCGACTTTCCTTCCAGTTCTCTGCTGCCAATGACTGGAACGAACTACAAAAATCTCTGAAACTGGAGACACTTATCTCCCTCAACAGTTTTAAGCACCAGCTGTCAGAACAGCTCACAGACCCCTGCACCTGTATTTAGCCCATCTGTAAATAGCCCAACCAACTACCTCATCCCCTACCATATTTATTTATTTATCTTGCTCCTTTGCACCCCAGCCTTTCTACATTGCACATGCATCTACTGCACATCTACCATTCCAGTGTTTAAATGCTATATTGTAATTACTTTGCCACCATGGCCTATTTACTGCCTTACCTTCCTTATCTTACCTCATTTGCACACATTGTATATAGATTCGTTTTTCTACTGTATTATTGACTGTATGTTTGTTTTACTACATGTGTAACTCTGTGTTGTTGTTTGTGTCGAACTGCTTTGCTTTATCTTGGCCAGGTCGCAGTTGTAAATGAGAACTTGTTCTCAACTGGCCTACCTGGTTAATTAAAGGTGAAATAAAAAATAAATAAATACAAATCTCTATACCTCATTCTTATCTGTAAGGTCCCTTACTTAAGCAGTGAATTTCAAACACAGATTCAATCACAAAAAACAGGGAGGGATTTCCAATGCCTTGAAAAGAAGGTCACGTATTGGTACATAGATAAAAATAAAAATAGCAGACATTGAATATCCATTTGAGCATGGTGAAGTTATTAATTACACGTTGGATGGTGTATCAATACAAGGAGTCACTACTATGATACAGGCGTTCTTCCTAACTCAGTTGCCAGAGAGGAAGAAAACCACTCAGGGATTTCACCATGAGGCCAATGGTGACTTTAAAGCATTTGGGGTTTAATGGCTGTGATTGTAGAACACTGAGGATGGATCAAAAACATTGTAGTTACTCCACAATACTAACCTAATTGACAGAGTGAAATGAAGGAAGTATAGAATCAAAATATTCCAAAACATACATCCTGTTTGCAACAAGGCACTAAAGTTCTATCACTGTTGCCCCTAGTGGCCATTTTCCATGTCATCTCCTGACGTCCTCAGACATGGATATACTTTGAATACTGACTTTCTTTACAGGTGACCTGGCTGCTAAAGTAATACTGCAAAAATGTGGCAAAGCAATTCACTTTTTGTCCTGAATACAAAGTGTTATGTTTGGGGAAAATCCAACACAACATATTACTGAGTACCATTCATCATATTTTCAAGCAAAGTGGTGGATGCATCATCATGTTATGGGTATGCTTGTAATCGTTAAGGATTGGGGAGTTTTTCAGGATACATTTTTTTTTATCCTAGAGGAAAACCTGGTTCAGTCTGCTTTCCACCAGAGACTGGGAAATGAATTCATCTTTCAGTAAGACAATGACCTAAAACACAAGGCCAAATCTACACTGGAGTTGCTTACCAAGAGGACAGTGAATGTTCCTGAGAGGCCGAGTTACAGTTTTGACTTAAATCTATTTGAAAATATATGGCAAGACCTGAAAATGGTTGTCTAGCGATGATCAACAACCAATTTGACAGAACTTGAAAAAAAAAAGTATAATGGGCAAATGTTGCACAATCCAGGTGTGGAAAGCTCTTAGAGACTCACCCAGAAAGACTCACAGCTCTTAGAGACTCACCCAGAAAGACTCACAGCTCTTAGAGACTCACCCAGAAAGACTCACAGCTGTAATCGCTGACAAAGATGCGTCCACAACGTATTGAATCAGGGGTGTGAATATTTATGTAAATTAGATATTTATTTATTTCATTTTCAATAAATTAACCGAAAAATTCTAAAAACGTGTTTTCACTTTGTCAGTATGAGGTGTTGTGTGTAGAAAAACAAAACAATTTAATACATTTTGAATTCAGGCTGTAACAACAAAATGTGGGGTTTGAGGCGTATGATTGCTATCTGAAGGCACTGTATAAGGTGAGCATTTGATAAACTTTAAGGTGGGAAAGATGATATGTTGATGTGCTTCAGTTTGCTGCCATGTGACTGGTTTCACATTTGTCTCCATATGACAGGTTTCACATTTGTCTCCATATGACTGGTTTCACATTTGTCTCCATAGGACTGGTTTCACATTTGTCTCCATAGGACTGGTTTCACATTTGTCTCCATAGGACTGGTTTCACATTTGTCTCCATAGGACTGGTTTCACATTTGTCTCCATATGACTGGATTCACATTTGTCTCTATATGGCTGGTTTCACATTTGTCTCTATATGGCTGGTTTCACATTTGTCTCCATAGGACAGGTTTCATATTTGTCTCCATAGGACTGGTTTCACATTTGTCTCCATATGACTGGTTTCACATTTGTCTCTATATTACTGGTTTCACATTTGTCTCCATAGGACTGGTTTCAAGGTAAAATAGATCTGAAACAATTTTAACTTGTATTTATTATCCCTTGATTCAAACATTCCTCATTAATGACCTAGCTTTTCTCAACAGCTCTCATCCAACGTATAAATTAGTGCATGGAGAATGGTGTTCTATCTATCGACCTTATTCATCATTTCAATGGGGCATAAAGGTGGTGGAAAAATCAGGGAATTAAGTCAAGGTCAGAATACGGAGTATCTATAGACACACCCCTGCCACGCATTCTTTTCTTTGATCTCCACCCCCAACAAATAGTGGGTGAATAACAAATCAAATCAAAGTTTATTTGTCAAGTGCTCCGAATACAACAGGTGTAGACCTTACAGTGAAATACTTACTTACAGGCTCTAACCAATAGTGCAAAAAAAGGTATTAAGTAAACAATAGGTAAGTAAAGAAATAAAAACAACAGTAAAAAGACTGGCTATATACAGTAGCGAGGCTATACACAGTAGCGAGGCTTTAAAAGTAGCGAGGCTGCATACAGACACCGGTTAGTCAGGCTGATTGAGGTAGTATGTACATATCTCTATGGTTAAGTGACTATGAATAACATGCTATTCTTATGCTTAAGTTCATGGTCAGAATACATGTAGTGAGAAAAGTGCATAAGAAGGGAATTATATTCCATTATCGTGTGCTTAACTCAGGTCGGAATCCCCTCCAGGTCTCCAGACCCTTTATACCGGCTCCACTGGTGGGTAGTAGATTAATGCAGACCAGTGAAGACTGCATGACTGCCCTCTAGTGGACACTCCAGGAACAAAGGTGTACTCTACACTGCAGCCAACCTATTTCAAAATCAACCCCAGCATTCATGTACTCAAGTCCAGGCCTCAAGGTCCCTAGCTTACACTTGTAGATTTTACAAGCTTACATGCTTACATTTTAACCTTAATGATACCTGTTTGTTGTTGGTTTGTAGAATGCATTTTATAGACTGCATTTAAAAGGGAAATCTGCAAATCAGTGGTGGGTGGCTGGTTTTGTTATTGTTTGAACTGCATATTGCCCCTTTAAAGGAAAACTTCACAGCTAGACACTATTTGGGGTCTTCCTATATATTACTGATGAGAGGATGTTTCAGACATACAGTGCCTTACAAACGTATTCATCCCCTTTGGCATTTTTCCTATTTTGTTGCATTACAACCTGTAATTTAAATAGATTTTTATTTGGATTTCATATAATGGACATACACAAAAAAGTCCACATTGGTGAAATGAAATGAAAAAAAATTACTTATTTAAAAAAAAGTTATTTAATTTTTTTTTGAAAACTGGTACGTGCATATGTATTCACCCTGTTTGCTATTAAGCCCCTAAATAAGATCTGGTGCAACCAATTACCTTCAGAAGTCACATAATAAGTTAAATAAATTCCACCTGTGTGCAATCTAAGTGTCACATGATCTCAGTATATATACACCTGTTCCAAAAGGCCCCAGAGTCTGCAACACCACTAAGCAAGGGGCACCACCAAGCAAGCGACACCATGAAGACCAAGGAGCTCTCCAAACAGGTCAGGGACAAAGGTGTGGAGAAGTACAGATCAGAGTAGGGTTATAAAAAAAGATCTGAAACTTTGAACATCCCACCGAGCACCATAAAATCCATTATTAAAAAATGGAAAGAATATGGCACCACAACAAACCTGCCAAGAGAGGGCCGTCCACAAATAAATCACAGACCAGGCAAGGAGGGCATTAATCAGAGAGGCAACAAAGAGACCAAAGATAACCCTGAAGGAGCTGCAAAGCTCCACAGTGGAGATTGGAGTATCTGTCCATAGGACCACTTTAAGCTGTACACTCTGCAGAGCTGGGCTTTACGGAAGAGTGGCCAGAAAAAATACATTGCTTAAAGAAAAAAATAAGCAAACACATTTGGTGTTCGCCAAAAGGCATGTGGGAGACTCCCCAAACAAATGGAAGAAGGTACTCTGGTAAGATGAGACAAAAAAAAAGCTTTTTGGCCATCAAGAAAAACGCTATGTCTGGCGCAAACCCAACACCTCTCATCACCCCGAGAACTCCATCCCCACAGTGAAGCATGGTGGTGGCAGCACCATGCTGTGGGATGTTTTTAATCGGCAGGGACTGGGAAACTGTTCATAATTGAAGGAATTATGGATGGCGCAAAATACAGGGAAATTCTTGAGGGAAACCTGTTTCAGTCTTCCAGAGATTCGAGACTGGGACAAAGATTCACCTTCCAGCAGAACAATGACCCTAAGCACACTGCTAAAGCAACACTCGAGTGGTTTAAGGGGAAACATTTAAATATCTTGGAATGGCCTAGTCAAAGCCCAGACCTCAATCCAATTGAGAATCTGTGGTATGACTTAAAGATTGCTGTACACCAGCGGAACCCATCCAACATAAAGGAGCAGGAGCAGTTTTGCCATGAAGAATGGGTAAAATTCCCAGTGGCTAGATGTGCCAAGCTTATAGAGACAAGACATACCCTAAGAGACTTGCAGCTGTAATTGCTGCAAAAGGTGGCTCTACAAAGTATTGATTTGGGGGGGGGGTTGAAAAGTTATGCACGATCAAGTTTTCTGTTTTTATGTGTTATTCTTGTTGTTTCACAATAGAAAATATTTTGCATCTTCAAAGTGGTAGGCATGTTGTGTAAATCAAATGATACAAACCCCACCAAAAAGCCATTTTAATTCCATGTTGTAAGGCAACAAAATAGGAAAAATGCCAAGGGGGAGAATACTATCGCACTACAACGGTATTTTAGAATATTCGCGCCGGAACAGTTCAACCAATAATGTCAACGACTGATTTAGCTAGAAATGTTTTATAGTAATTATTGTGGCCTTTGTGTTTCGCCGATTGCATAATCACACTAGCAGTGAGTAGATATGGTTGTCCTTGTTCAATAGAGCACTTGACTTGGTCTCAACGATGTTCCTATCTGCCAGGACATTGCAAGATGTGTAGTTTGACAAATTTTCCCTGAGTCCTACTTCCTTGTTCAATTGTGTTCCCACCCTCAAACGCGCTATGAACCCCTCCCAAACTCTACTATCCCCTCTTAGCCCCTACTAACCTCTCCTAACCCCTTCTAGCTCCTATTATTCACTCCTAAACCTCCTAAACTCTCCTACCCCCTTAGCCCCTCCTAGCCCCTCCTAACCCCTCTTAGCCCATAATAACCCCTCTTAACCCCTCCTAACCCCTAGTAACCCCTCCTAACCCCTCTTAGCACGCATAACCCCTCCAACCCCTCCTAACCCCTCCCAGCCCCTCCTAGCCCCTCTTAACCCTCTTAACCCCTCCTAACCCCTCCCAACCCCTCCTACCCCCCCAGCCCATCCTAACTCCTCCTAACCCCTCCTAGCCTCCTCCCAACCCTCCAACCAGCCCCCAGCCCATCCTAACTCCACCTAACCCTTCCTAGCCCCTCCTACCCCCTCCCAAACTCTCCTAACCCCTCCTAGCCCCTCGTAACACTTGCTAGCCCCTCTTAGCCCCTCCCAACCCCTCCTAACACTATAGTTGTATAGTAGGGGTATAGTGGTATAGTAGGGGATTAGTTGTATAGTAGGGGATTAGTTGTATAGTAGGGGTATAGTGGTATAGTAGGGGATTAGTTGTATAGTAGGGGATTAGTTGTATAGTAGGGGTATAGTGATATAGTAGGGGATTAGTTGTATAGTAGGGGTATAGTGATATATTAGGGGTATAGTGATATAGTAGGGATATAGTTGTATAGAAGGGGTATAGTAGTATACTAGGGGTATAGTGGTATAGTGGTATAGTAGGGGTATAGTAATATAGTAGGGGTATAGTGGTATATAGGAGTGCAGTGATATAGCAGGGATAAAGTTGTAAAGAAGGGGTATAGTGGTATAGTAGGGGTATAGTGATATAGTAGGGGTATAGTGATATAGTAGGGGTATAGTGGTATAGTAAAGGGTATAGTGGTATAGTGCTTTAGTGGTATAGTAGGGGTATAGTGGGATAGTGATACAGTGGTATAGTGACATAGTAGGGGTATAGTGGTGTAGTGATATAGTAGGGGTATAGTGGTATAGTGGTATAGTAGGGGTATAGTGGAATAGTGATATAGTAGGGGTATAGTGGTATAGTAGGGGTATAGTGGTATAGTGCTTTAGTGGTATAATAGGGGTATAGTGGGATAGTGATATAGTGGTATAGTGACATAGTAGGGGTATAGTGGTGTAGGAATATAGTAGGGGTATAGTGGTATAGTAGGGGTATAGTGGGATAGTGATATAGTGGTATAGTGGTATAGTAGGGGTATAGTGGTATAGTAGGGGTATAGTGGTGTAGTGATATAATAGGGGTAAAGTGGTATAGTAGGGGTATAGTGGGATAGTAGAGGTATAGTGGGATAGTGATATAGTAGGGGTATAGTGGGATAGTAGAGGTATAGTGGGATAGTGATATAGTGGTATAGTGATATAGTAGGGGTATAGTGATATAGCAGGGGTATAGTGGGATAGTGATATAGTGGTATAGTGATATAGTAGGGGTATAGTGGTATAGTGATATAGTAGGGGTATAGTGGTATATTAGGGTTATAGTGGTATAGTGGTTTAGTGGTATAGTAGGGGTATAGTGGGATAGTGATATAGTGGTATAGTGACATAGTAGGGGTATAGTGGTGTAGGAATATAGTAGGGGTATAGTGGTATAGTAGGGGTATAGTGGGATAGTGATATAGTGGTATAGTGGTATAGTAGGGGTATAGTGGTATAGTAGGGGTATAGTGGTATAGTAGGGGTATAGTGGTGTAGTGATATAATAGGGGTAAAGTGGTATAGTAGGGGTATAGTGGGATAGTAGAGGTATAGTGGGATAGTGATATAGTAGGGGTATAGTGGGATAGTAGAGGTATAGTGGGATAGTGATATAGTGGTATAGTGATATAGTAGGGGTATAGTGATATAGTAGGGGTATAGTGGGATAGTGATATAGTGGTATAGTTATATAGTAGGGGTATAGTGGTATAGTGATATAGTAGGGGTATAGTGGTATATTAGGGTTATAGTGGTATAGTGGTTTAGTGGTATAGTAGGGGTATAGTGGGATAGTGATATAGTGGTATAGTGACATAGTAGGGGTATAGTGGTGTAGGAATATAGTAGGGGTATAGTGGTATAGTAGGGGTATAGTGGGATAGTGATATAGTGGTATAGTGGTATAGTAGGGGTATAGTGGTATTGTAGGGGTATGGTGGTGTAGTGATATAGTAGGGGTAAAGTGGTATAGTAGGGCTATAGTGGGATAGTAGAGGTATAGTGGGATAGTGATATAGTGGTATAGTGATATAGTAGGGGTATAGTGATATAGTAGGGGTATAGTGGGATAGTGATATAGTGGTATAGTGATATAGTAGGGGTATAGTGGTATAGTGATATAGTAGGGGTATAGTGGTATATTAGGGTTATAGTGGTATAGTGGTTTAGTGGTATAGTAGGGTTATAGTAGGATAGTGATATAGTGGTATTGTGACATAGTAGGGGTATAGTGGTATATTGATATAGTAGGGGTATAGTGGTATAGTGATATAGTAGGGGTATAGTGGTATAGTAGGGGTTTAGTGGAATAGTGCTTTAGTGGTATAGTAGAGGTATAGTGGGATAGTGATATAGTGGTATAGTGACATAGTAGAGGTATAGTGGTATAGTGATATAGTAGGGGTATAGTGGTATAGTAGGGGTATAGTGGGATAGTGATATAGTGGTATAGTGATATAGTAGGGGTATAGTGGTATAGGAGGGGTATAGTGATATAGTGGTTTAGTGGTATAGTAGGGGTATAGTGGGATAGTGATATAGTGGTATAGTGACATAGTAGGGGTATAGTGGTACAGTGATATAGTAGGGGTATAGTGGTATAGTGATATAGTAGGGGTATAGTGGTATAGTGATATAGTAGGGGTATAGTGGGACAGTTATATAGTAGGGGTATAGTGGGATAGTGATATAGTAGGGTTATAGTGGTATAGTGATATAGTAGGGGTATAGTGATATAGTAGGGGTATATTGGTATAGTGATATAGCAGGGGTATAGTGGTATAGTAGGAGTCTAGTGGTATAGTGGTATAGTGGTATAGTAGGAGCATAGTGGTATAGTGTTATAGTATGAGCATAGTGGTATAGTGGTATATTTGTATAGTAGGTATATTGTGGTGTAGTAGGAGTTTAGTTGTATGGTGGCATAGTGGTTTAGTGGTATAGGGGTTTAGTTGTACAGTGGTATAATAGGAGTATAGTGGTATAGTGGTTTAGTGGTATAGTAGGGGTATAGTGGTATAGTGGTATAGTAGGGGATTAGTTGTATAGTAGGGGATTAGTTGTATAGTAGGGGTATAGTGGTATAGTAGGGGATTAGTTGTATAGTAAGGGTATAGTGATATATTAGGGGTATAGTGGTATATAGGGGTAAAGTGATATAGTAGGGATATAGTTGTATAGAAGGGGTATATTAGTATAGTAGGGGTTTAGTGGTGTAGTGATCTAGTTGTATAGTGGTATAGTGATATAGTAGGGGTTTAGTGGTATAGTAGGGGTATAGTGGGATAGCGATATATTGGTATAGTGATATAGTAGGGGTATAGTGGTATAGTGATATAGTAGAGGTTGGGTGGTATAGTAGGGGTATAGTGGTATAGTGATATAGTAGGGGTATAGTGGTATAGTAGGGGTATAGTGGTATAGTGATTTAGTGGTATGGTAGGGGTATAGTAGGATAGTGATATAGTGGTATAGTGACATAGAAGGGGTATATTGGTATAGGGATATACTAGGGGTATAGTGGTTTAGTAGGGGTATAGTGGGATATTGGAATAGTGATATAGTAGGTCTAAAGTGGTATAGTAGGGGTTAGTGGTATAGTTATATAGTGGTATAGTGATATAGTAGGGGTATAGTGGGATAGTGGTATAGTAGGGGTATAGTGGTATAGTGATATAGTAGAGGTATAGTGGGATGGTGATATATTAGGGGTATAGTGGGAAAGTGATATATTAGGGGTTTAGTTGTATAGTGGTATAATAGGAGTATAGTGGTATAGTGGTTTAGTGGTATAGTAGGGGTATAGTGGTATAGTAGGGGATTAGTTGTATAGTAGGGGTATAGTGGTATAGTGTTATAGTAGGGGATTAGTTGTATAGTAGGGGATTAGTTGTATAGTAGGGGTATAGTGGTATAGTAGGGGATTAGTTGTATAGTAAGGGTATAGTGATATATTAGGGGTATAGTGGTATATAGGGGTAAAGTGATATAGTAGGGATATAGTTGTATAGAAGGGGTATATTAGTATAGTAGGGGTTTAGTGGTATAGTGATCTAGTTGTATAGTGGTATAGCGATATAGTAGGGGTTTAGTGGTATAGTAGGGGTATAGTGGGATAGTGATATATTGGTATATTGATATAGTAGGGGTATAGTGGTATAGTGATATAGTAGAGGTTGGGTGGTATAGTAGGGGTATAGTGGTATAGTGATATAGTAGAGGTATAGTGGGAAAGTGGTATAGTAGGGGTTAGTGGTATAGTTATATAGTGGTATAGTGATATGGTAGGGGTATAGTGGTATAGTGGTATAGTAGGGGTATAGTGGTATAGGGATATAGTAGGGGTATAGTGGTATAGTAGGGGTATAGTGGTATAGTGATTTAGTGGTATGGTAGGGGTATAGTAGGATAGTGATATAGTGGTATAGTGACATAGAAGGGGTATATTGGTATAGGGATATACTAGGGGTATAGTGGTTTAGTAGGGGTATAGTGGGATATTGGAATAGTGATATAGTAGGTCTAAAGTGGTATAGTAGGGGTTAGTGGTATAGTTATATAGTGGTATAGTGATATAGTAGGGGTATAGTGGGATAGTGGTATAGTAGGGGTATAGTGGTATAGTGATATAGTAGAGGTATAGTGGGATGGTGATATATTAGGGGTATAGTGGGAAAGTGATATATTAGGGGTTTAGTTGTATAGTGGTATAATAGGAGTATAGTGGTATAGTGGTTTAGTGGTATAGTAGGGTATAGTGGTATAGTAGGGATTAGTTGTATAGTAGGGTATAGTGGTATAGTGTTATAGTAGGGGATTAGTTGTATAGTAGGGGATTAGTTGTATAGTAGGGGTATAGTGGTATAGTAGGGGATTAGTTGTATAGTAAGGGTATAGTGATATATTAGGGGTATAGTGGTATATAGGGGTAAAGTGATATAGTAGGGATATAGTTGTATAGAAGGGGTATATTAGTATAGTAGGGGTTTAGTGGTATAGTGATCTAGTTCTATAGTGGTATAGCGATATAGTAGGGGTTTAGTGGTATAGTAGGGGTATAGTGGGATAGTGATATATTGGTATATTGATATAGTAGGGGTATAGTGGTATAGTGATATAGTAGAGGTTGGGTGGTATAGTAGGGGTATAGTGGTATAGTGATATAGTAGAGGTATAGTGGGAAAGTGGTATAGTAGGGGTTAGTGGTATAGTTATATAGTGGTATAGTGATATGGTAGGGGTATAGTGGTATAGTGGTATAGTAGGGGTATAGTGGTATAGGGATATACTAGGGGTATAGTGGTTTAGTAGGGGTATATTGGGATATTGGAATAGTGATATAGTAGGTCTAAAGTGGTATAGTAGGGGTTAGTGGTATAGTTATATAGTGGGATAGTGGTATAGTAGGGGTATAGTAGTATAGTGATATAGTAGAGGTATAGTGGGATGGTGATATATTAGGGGTATAGTGGGAAAGTGATATATTAGGGGTATAGTGGTATAGTGATATAGTAGGGGTATAGCTTGATAGTGATTTTGTAGGGTATAGTGGTAAAGTAGGGGTATAGTGGTATAGTGGTTTAGTGGTATAGTAGTGGTATAGTGGGATAGTGATATAGTGGTATAGTGACATAGTAGGGGTATAGTGGTATAGTGATATAGTCGGGGTATAGGGGTATAGTGGTATAGTGACATAGTAGGGGTATAGTGGTATAGTGATATAGTAGGGGTATAGTGGGATAGTGGTATAGTAGGGGTATAGTGGGATAGTGATATAGTAGGGGTATAGTGGGATAGTGACATAGTAGGGGTATAGTGGGATAGTGATATAGTAGGGACATAGTAATTGTATAGTAGGGGTATAGTGGTATAGTAGGGGTATAGTGGTATACTAGGTGTATAGTGGTATAGTAGGAGTATAGTGGTACAGTAATGGTATAGAGGTATAGTAGGGGTATAGTTGGATAGTAGGGGTTTAGTTGTATAGTAGGTGTATAGTGGGATAGTAGGGGTTTAGTTGTATAGTAGGGGTATAGTTGTATAGTAGGTGTATAGTGGTATAGTGATATAGTAGGGGTATAGTGGGATAGTAGGGGTATAGTGGGATAGTAGAGGTATAGTGGGATAGTAGGGGTATAGTGGTATAGTAGGGGTATAATGGTATAGTAATGGTAAAGTGGTATAGTAGGGTTATAGTGGTATAGTGGGGGTATAGTGGTATAGTAGGGGCTGAGTGGTACAGTAATGGTATAGTTGTATAGTAGGGGTATAGTTGTATAGTAGGGGTATAGTGTTATAGTGATATAGTAGTGGTATAGTGGGATAGTAGGGGTATAGTGGGATAGTAGGGGTATAGTGGGATAGTAGAGGTATAGTGGGATAGTAGGGGTATAGTGGTATAGTATTGGTATAGTGGTACAGTAATGGTATAGTGGTATAGTAGGGGTATTGTGGTATAGTGATATAGTAGGGGTATAGTGGGATAGTAGGGGTATAGGGGTATAGTGGTATAGTAGGGGTGTAGTGGTACAGTAATGGTATAGTGGTATAGTAGGGGTATTGTGGTATAGTAGGGGTTTAGTGATATAGTAGGGGTATAGTGGTATAGTAGGGGTGTATTGGTACAGTAATGGTATAGTGGTATAGTAGGGGTATTGTTGTATAGTAGGGGTTTAGTGATATATTAGGGGTATAGTGGTATAGTAGGGGTGTAGTGGGATAGTAGAGGTATAGTGGGATAGTAGGGGTATAGTGGTATAGTAGGGGTATAGTGGTATGTTAGGAGTATAGTGGTACAGTAATGGTATAGTGGTATAGTAGGGGTATTGTGGTATAGTGATATTGTAGGGGTATAGTGGGATAGTAGGGGTATAGGGGTATAGTGGTATAGTAGGGGTGTAGTGGTACAGTAATGGTATAGTGGTATAGTAGGGGTATTGTGGTATAGTAGGGGTTTAGTGATATAGTAGGGGTATAGTGGTATAGTAGGGGTGTAGTGGTACAGTAATGGTACAGTGGTATAGTAGGGGTATTGTGGTATAGTAGGGGTTTAGTGATATATTAGGGGTATAGTGGTATAGTAGGGGTGTAGTGGTACAGTAATGGTATAGTGGTATAGTAGGGGTATTGTGGTATAGTAGGGGTTTAGTGATATATTAGGGGTATAGTGGTATAGTAGGGGTGTAGTGGTACAGTAATGGTATAGTGGTATAGTAGGGGTATTGTGGTGTAGTAGGGGTTTAGTGATATATTATTGGTATAGTGGTATAGTAGGGTGTTTACTGGCCTCCTCAGAACCCCAGGCTACGGTGTCAGCTCTGGACTACAGGTGTGTGTGCTTACATGAACATGTGGTTGCGGTCTAGTCCAGTTTGCATGCAGTGATGCAGACTGTATCAGCGTGTGTGTGTGTATGTGTTTGTGTGTGTATGTATGTGTGTGTGTGTACGTTTGTTTTCAGCCGCAGGCGTAGGCTGTCTGGTCTGGACTGTAGACCCAGACATGAGGCCCCTCTCTGGGCCTGGCCTGACTCAGATGCTTGACTATCCCCGGATTTCTCCAGAAGTTCAAGAGACATTCTACAGTCGGACCAATAACCCATGTAACTAAAGCCATGTTGATGAGACAGGCTACAGTCGGACCAATAACCCATGTAACTAAAGCCATGTTGATGAGACAGGCTACAAACACACCAATAACCCATGTAACTAAAGCCATGTTGATGAGACAGGCTACAGTCACACCAGTAACCTAATGTAACTAAAGCCATGTTGATGAGACAGGCTACAGTCACACCAGTAACCCAATGTAACTAAAGCCATGTTGGTGAGACAGGCTACAGTCACACCAGTAACCCAATGTAACTAAAGCCATGTTGATGAGACAGGCTACAGTCACACCAGTAACCAATGTAACTAAAGCCATGTTGGTGAGACAGGCTACAGTCACACCAGTAACCCAATGTAACTAAATCCAATTACAGTCTGAAGTCACACTATACTGGTAGTTTCAGTTCTCCCTCCAGGGGTATTTTTCTGTTTAAATACATGAGTAGTGGAAGGAACTAAAGCCATGTAGAAATCTGAAATACATCTAAATGTATGACTAAAGTATGGAGAAAAAAAAAATGTCCCCTAACTAATCAGAGTTGTGTGTGTGTGTGTGTGTGAGTGTCTCCAGTTACCACGACAACAGTTTGCAAAAGTCCAAGAAAGTTTCAAAGACCTAAATCTTAGTAAACAGTGCAATATATCTCCCTCCTTCTCCCCTCCTCCTTTGCTTTCGCTCCCCCTTTCTGTCTTTCTTATTTGAGTCTGAATGTAATGTCATAAATACAGTAGGTTACATGGTCCCGCCCCATTCAGATCACTCAAGAGTGACTTCGAAATTGGACGTCTGTCCATGTCCCCAGAGGACGTTAGAAAATGCCTTCGAAACTGGCCAGTAGGTGTAACGGGTTAGCTCTATTGCCATCAAGTAGGCTTGGGTTTTGCTATGAAGACGTAGACCGGGGTGGCGGATGGGCGTAATCACTGGATCCCAAAACCCTCTTAAATGATTGGACCCTTTTTTTTAAATCTTCGTCCTAAAATGTCATACCCATGCCTAAAACGCCTATTGCTCAGGACCTGAAAGAAAGGATATGCACATTCTTGATACCATTTGAAAGGAAACAGAATATAACACATTACATCCGGTAAAAGATAATACAAAGAAAAAAAGACGTATTTATTTGTTTATTTGTTTTATCATGTAAGAGAAAGGCCATAATGTATTATTCCAGTTTAGGCACCATTTATATTTTGGCCACTAGATGGCAGCTGTGTATGTGCAGCGTTTTATGTTGTATCAAGTCTGCCCTAAGGTGCCTAATTTGTTTATTAATACATGTTTAAGTTCATAACTGTGCACTCTCCTCAAACAATAGCATGGTATTCTTCCACTGTAATAGCTACTGTACATTGGACAGTGCAGGTAGATTAACAAGAATTTAAGCTTTCTGCCCATGTTCTTGTTACTGACAACCTCACGCTAATCACATTAGCCTATGTTAGCTCGACCGTCCCGCGGTGGGGGACACCGATCCTGTAGAGCCTTTACCATTTGGAATGAGTGACTAAACTTAATGTTTTAACCTTATCCAAAACGTTAACACTTATCCTTCTAAATGTGAGGTTTGGAGAAACGTGGATAAATGTCAAATTCTGCAGTGATACTGTGAGAACTTGTTGCCCACCCACCTCTCTCTTTCTCTCCCTTTCCCTGCCTCCCCCTTTCTCTCTCTCTCTCTCTCTCTCTCTCTCTCTCTCTCTCTCTCTCTCTCTCTCTCTCTCTCTCTCTCTCTCTCTCTCTCTCTCTCACTCTCTCTCTTTCCCCTCCATCTCTCTATCGCTTTGTTTTTCTCTCTAATTTTTCTCTCCTTCTCCATCTCTACCTTTTCCTTTCTCCTTCTCTTCCCCCCTCTCTCCTTCCCTCCTCTCGCCTCCTCTCTCTCCCTTTCAATTTTTTGGTATGCATATTTTCCATGCTGTATGACCGTACTGTAATATCCCATCAGAGTAACACACACACACGCACACACATACGCACACACATACGCACACACATACGCAGACACATACGCACACACACACACGCACACACACACACAGAGTTCATGGCAGACCCTCAATGTCTTCTTTGTCTAACGGCTCGATTCTGTCTGGTATAAAACACGGCTAGTACAGTTAAGATTCAATACTGTGATGTAGAGCCGAGGTTTGGAAAGGGTACCAGGACGTGTGTGTGAAGTAATGGTATTTTCTCTGGCTCAACAAAGCTATGTTTGAGAGCAAGAGTGACAGTACACAGGAAGAGATTCCCAAAGTTGTTATGCAGTTGTACTTCATACAATTGGCTTTCCAGACGTAGGCTGATCTTTGATTGGGTGATGTTCCAGTCTATTGGCTTTCCAGACGTAGGCTGATCTTTGATTGGGTGATGTTCCAGTCTATTGACTTTCCAGACGTAGGCTGATCTTTGATTGGGTGATGTTCCACTCTATTGATCAACATATACAGGTGTAGGTCCTCATACCTGTCTCAATGGCACCCTATCCCCTTATAGAGCCCTGGTCTAAAGTAGTGCACTATATAGGGAATAGGGTGCCAGCCCTGGTCTAAAGTAGTTCACTATATAGGGAATAGGGTGCCAGCCCTGGTCTAAAGTAGTGCACTATATAGGGAATAGGGTGCCAGCCCTGGTCTAAAGTAGTGCACTATATAGGGAATTTGGGACGCACACAGTGTAAGTATGTCCTCACATGTTTGGGAAAAACGTCTGCCCCTTTTCTGTTTTCAATGTGTGTGTGTATGTGTGTGTGCACGTGTGTGTGTGTGTGTGTGTGTGTGTGTGTGTGTGTGTGTGTGCATATGTGTGTGTGTGCGCATATGTGTGTGTGTGTGTTTGTGTGTGTGAAGGATTGGGGTCAGATACAGTTGGAAGTTTTACAAGACTTTGAGCTGAGATACTGAGACTGTGTGATTGCAACACACAGACAACACTCTCTCTCTCTCTCTCTCTCTCTCTCTCTCTCTCTCTCTCTCTCTCTCTCTCTTTCTCTCTCTCACACACACACACACACACACACACACACACACACACAGAGACATACACAAAACACACACAACACACACACAGTCATGCACATACACAACACACACAGACACAAACAACACACACAACACACGCAGTCACGCACACACATACACACACGGTGTACTGGAGAGTTGTGTAACAGGGGTGAATGGGAGGGCACCCATCTCTTCTCCTCTGCTCCTGGACAGATAGAGAGAATGAGAGACGGAGGAGAGAAATCGATCTTGATTAGAAGATGGACCACAGACAAGAGATCTGCCTTCACCTTTTTCACCTATCTGGCTCTCTCTCTCTCTCTCTCTCTCTCTCTCTCTCTCTCTCTCTCTCTCTCTCTCTCTCTCTCTCTCTCTCTCTCTCTCTCTCTCTCTCTCTCTCTCTCTCTCTCTCTCTCTCTCTCTCTCTCTCTCTCTCTCTCTCTCTGTCTCTGTCTCTGTCTCTCTCTCTCTCTCTCTCTCTCTCTCTCTGTCCCTCTCTCTCTTTCTCTCCACACCTTTCTCTCTTCCTACCTACCTACCAACCTCCCTCCCTCCTCTTCCTCCCTCCCTCTTTTGGAACCTCCAGGGTACTTCTAATTGACAGCAATTTGGTCCCCTTTTCACATTCTTCCTACTGGAGAAACCCCAACGGGTGGCTTTCAAAGAGCTTGTAATAAACCAGTTTTCTTCACTGACTGAGAGAGAGAGTGACAGAGAGAGAGAGAGAGAGGGAAAGAGAGAGAGAGAGAAATAGAGAAAAAGAGAAAGACAGAGAGCGAAAAATAGTGAAAGAGAGAAAGAGAGAGAGAGAGAGAGAGAGAGAGAGAGAGAGAGAGAGAGAGAGAGAGAGAGAGAGAGAGAGAGAGAGAGAGAGAGAATAACAGAGACAGACAAACACACACATGCACGTAGGCACGTACACACGGCAGTCTTGCCAGTCGCTGAGAGTAAGCCTCCTGTTGATTTAACCAGCCAGAACAACCTTCTTTTTTTTGGGGTGGGGGGGTAAAATGTCAGCCTCTGAAATATGCCTATAATTTTTTTCATCATAAGATTGCAGTCTCTATCTCTCTGTCTGTGTGTTTGTGTGTGTGTTTGTGTGTGTGTGTTTGTGTGTATGTGTCTGATTGCGTTTGGATCTAAAAAATAACACAAGCTTAAATCTGTTTGTTTTCTTTGAATCTTTCCGTCATCAAAGAGATCAGAAACCACGGCAACAACAAACACAACACAAGGTGTCCTTCTGGTGTTTGTTGTTTTTCTGAGTGATAAAGTTTAGTTTGTGGTTGGTCTGAGTGATCAAGTTTAGTTTGTGGTTGGTCTGAGTGATCAAGTTTAGTTTGTGGTTGGTCTGAGTGATCAAGTTTAGTTTGTGGTTGGTCTGAGTGATCAAGTTTAGTTTGTGGTTGGTCTGAGTGATCAAGTTTAGTTTGTGGTTGGTCTGAGTGATCAAGTTTAGTTTGTGGTTGGTCTGAGTGATCAAGTTTAGTTTGTGGTTGGTCTGAGTGATCAAGTTTAGTTTGTGGTTGGTCTGAGTGATCAAGTTTAGTTTGTGGTTTTTCTAAACGATAAAGTTTAGTTTGTGGTTTTTCTAAACGATAAAGTTTAGTTTGTGGTTGGTCTGAGTGATGAAGTTTAGTTTGTGGTTGGTCTGAGTGATCAAGTTTAGTTTGTGGTTGGTCTGAGTGATCAAGTTTAGTTTGTGGTTTTTCTAAACGATAAAGTTTAGTTTGTGGTTTTTCTAAACGATAAAGTTTAGTTTGTGGTTGGTCTGAGTGATGAAGTTTAGTTTGTGGTTGGTCTGAGTGATAGTTTTTCAAAAATCTTGTAGGGAGTCCCCCAACATCACCCAACATCAGATGATTTAATTTGTGCACTGACTATCAGGACGGTGGGTGTATATGTGTATGTGCGTGTGCATGCTCAATAGGCTTCTATAAGTGTGTGTATCAGTGATTAGGTGTGTGTGTATTCATACATAAAAGTGTGTGCGTGTAGGTGACTCTGGGGTCTAGGGATCGTGCCATGCTACTGTTCTATTTCTACATTTCTACACACACACACACACACACACACACACACACACACACACACACACACACACACACAAACACACAGACACACACACACACACACAGACACACACACACACAGACACACACACACACACACACACACAGACACACACACACACACACACAGACACACACACACACACAGACACACACACACACACATAGACACACACACACACACAGACACACACACAGACACAGACACACACACACACACACACAGACACACACACACACACACACACAGACGTGTACGTCTCTCTGTTTCACTTGGGCCTTGTCCAACTAGTGGTCTCCAACCCCGCCCTAGGCAATGGGAACCAGGCTTGCTACGACTGTGTGTTAGCCATCTCCTCTACTGTAGTTAGAGCCAGCTGTGTTTCTGACAACTGGTTATACTCTGCACGAGTATAAAGGGGCTTCTGTGTAGCGAGGAACTCCGAAATACACACATGGACACATTCACACACACCGACCCAGCCTTCCATTCTTATCAGGCAAATGCCAGGGACGCCCCAGGGCTGTGGCAGGCAGCACACGCCGGGGTCAGGACCTATTGGGTCCTCACGGAAATGGGCCTGGGGTTCTAGAATGCTGGCACGAGGCACGGGGAGGGAGAGACGGAATGCTGTCGGAGGGGAAGAGGAGAGGCGGGAAGGGAATAGATTTCTACCTCAGGATATGGTGAGGAGAGGGAAACAAAAACAGACACATGTTCACAGTAGGACTAGCTGCTATGCTGTCGGTGGCAGAAGTGTCTCATCTCTCTTCTCACCTCACTGTGTTACTAAGTCTATCATAACTCACAATGTAACTAAGTCTTTCATAACTCACTGTGTTACTATGTCCTTATCCCCTCACTGTGTTAATAAGTCCTTCTCCCCTCACTGTGTTACTATGTCCTTATCCCCTCACTGTGTTAATAAGTCCTTCTCCCCTCACTGTGTTACTATGTCCTTATCCCCTCACTGTGTTAATAAGTCCTTCTCCCCTCACTGTGTTACTATGTCCTTATCCCCTCACAGTGTTACTAAGTCCTTCTCCCCTCACAGTGTTACTAAGTCCTTCTCCTCTCACTGTGTTAATAAGTCATTCGCCCTTCCCTATGTTAATATGTCTTTCTCCCCTCACTGTGTTACTAAGTCCTACTTACCTCACGGTAAAACTAAGTCCTTCTTACCTCAATATGTTACTAAGTCCTTCTTAACTCACTGTGTTACTAAGTCCGTCTCCCCTCACAGTGTTACTAAGACCTTCTCCTCTCCCTGTGTTACTAAGTCCTGCTCCCCTCACAGTGTTACTAAGTCCTTCTCCCCTCACTGTGTTACTAAGTCCTTCTTTCCCTCACTGTGCTACGAAGTTATTTTCTTCTCACTGTGTTACTAAGCCCTTCTCCCCTCACTGTGTTACTAAGTCCTTCTCCCCTCACTGTGTTACTAAGTCCTTCTCCCCTCACTGTGTTACTAAGCAATTCTTACCTCACTTTGTTACTAAGCCCTTCATTCCTCACTGTGTTACTATGTCCTTCTCCCCTCACAGTGTTACTAAGTCCTGCTCCTCTCACTATGTTACTAAGTCCTTCTTTCCTCACTGTGTTACTAAGTCCTTCTCCCCACACTGTGTTACTAAGTGATTCTCCCTTCACAGTTTTACTAAGTCCTTCTCCCCTCACTGTGTTACTGAGTCCTTCTCCCCTCACTGTGTTACTAAGTCCGTCTCCCCTCACTGTGTTACTAAGTCCTGCTCCCTTCACTGTGTTACTAAGTCCTTCTTCTCTCACTGTGTTTCTAAGTCCTTCTTCACTCACTGTGTGACTATGTCCTTCTCAGCCTCACTGTGTTTCTAATTCCTTCTCCCCTCACTGTGTTACTAAGCAATTCTTACCTCACTTTGTTACTAAGCCCTTCATTCCTCACTGTGTTACTAAGTCCTTCTCCTCTCACAGTGTTACTAAGTCATTCTCCCCTCACTGTGTTACTAAGTCCTTCTCTTCTCACAGTGTTACTAAGTCCTACTCCACTTACTGTGTTACTAAGTCCTTCTCCCCACACTGTGCTACTAAGACCTTCTCCTGTCACTGTGTTACTAAGTCATTCCCCCCTCACTGTGTTACTAAGCCCTTCTCCTCTCACAGTGTTACTAAGTTCTTCTTACCTCACTGTGTTACTAAGTCCTTCTCCCCTCATTGTGTTACTAGGACCTTCTCCCCTCACTGTGTTACTAAGTCCTTCTTTCCTCACTGTGCTACTAAGATCTTCTCTTGTCACTGTGTAACTAAGCCCTTCTACCAACACTGTGTTACTAAGTCCTTCTCCCCTCATTGTGTTACTAAGTCCTTCTCCCCTCAGTATGTTACTAAGTCATTCTCCTCTCACTATGTTAATATGTCCTTCTCCCCTCACTGTGTTACTAAGTACGTCTCCCCTCACATTGTTACAAAGGGCCTTCTTCTCTCACTGTGTTACTAAGTCCATTCCTCACTGTGCATCTAAGTTCTTCAATTCTCACCATGTTTCTAAGCCCTTCTACCAACACTGTTTTACTAAGTCCTTCTCCTCTCACAGTATTACTACGCCCTTCTCCCCACACTGTGTTACTAAGTCCTCCTCCCCTCACTGTGTTACTAAGTCCTTCTCCCCACACTGTGCTACTAAGTCCTTCTCCTGTCACTATGTCACTAAGTCCTTCCCCCCACACTGTGTTACTAAGTCATTCTCCCTTCACAGTTTTACTAAGTCCTTCTCCTCTCACTGTGTTACTAAGTCCTACTCCACTTAATGTGTTACTAAGTCCTTCTCCCCTCACTGTGCTACTAAGTCCTTACCTCAATATGTTACTAAGTCCTTCTTAACTCACTGTGTTACTAAGTCGATCTTAACTCACTGTGTTACTAAGTCCTTCTCCCCTCACTGTGTTACAAAGTCCTTCTCCCCTCACTGTGTTACTAAGACGTTCTCCCCTCACTGTGTGTCTAAGTCCTTCTCCCCTCACTGTGTTACTAAGTCCTTCTTCCCTCACTGTGTTACTAAGTCCTTCTTACCTCACGGTGTTACTAAGTCCTTCTTACCTCAATATGTTACTAAGTCCTTCTTAACTCACTGTGTTACTAAGTCGATCTTAACTCACTGTGTTACTAAGTCCTTCTCCCCTCATTGTGTTACTAAGTCCTTCTCCCCTCACTGTGTTACTAAGTCATTCTCTTCTCACTGTGTTACTAAGTCCTTCTCCCCTCACAGTTTAACTAAGTCCTTCTCCCCTCACTGTGTTACTAAGTCCTACTCCCCTCACTGTGTTACTAAGTCCTTCTCCTCTCACTGTGTTACTAAGTCCTTCTCCCCTCACAGTTTAACTAAGTCCATCTCCCCTCACTGTGTTACTAAGTCCTACTCCCCTCACTGTGTTACTAAGTCCTTCTACCCTCACTGTGTTACTAAGTCCTTCTCCACTCACTGTGTTACCAAGTCCTTCCCCTCTCACTGTGTTACTAAGTCCTTCTCCACTCACAGTTTTACTAAGTCCTTCTCCCCTAACTGTGTCACTAATTCATTCTCTTCTAACTGTGTTACCAAGTCCTTCCCCTCTCACTGTGTTACTAAGTCCTTCTCCCCTCACAGTTTTACTAAGTCATTCTCCCCTCACTGTGTTACAAAGTCATTCTCCCCACATTGTATTACTAAGTCCTTCTCCCCTCACTGTGTTAATAAGTCCTTCTTCCCTCACTGTTTTACTAAGTCCTTCTCCCTTCACTGTTTTACTAAGTCCTTCTCCCCTCACTGTGTTACTAAGTCATTCTTACCTCACGGTGTTACTAAGTCCTTCTTACCTCAATATTTTACTAAGTCCTTCTTAACTCACTGTGTTACTAAGTCATTCTTATCTCACGGTGTTACTAAGTCCTTCTTACCTCAATATTTTACTAAGTCCTTCTTAACTCACTGTGTTACTAAGTCGATCTTAACTCACTGTGTTACTAAGTCGATCTTAACTCACTGTGTTACTAAGTCCTTCTCCCCTCACTGTGTTACTAAGTCCTTCTCCCCTCACTGTGTTACTAAGACGTTCTCCCCTCACTGTGTGTCTAAGTCCTTCTCCACTCACTGTGTTACTAAGTCCTACTCCCCTCACTGTGTTACTAAGTCCTTCTCCCCTCACTGAGTTACTAAGTCCTTCTCCCCTCACAGTTTAACTAAGTCCATCTCCCCTCACTGTGTTACTAAGTCATTCTCTTCTCACTGTGTTACCAAGTCCTTCCCCTCTCACTGTGTTACTAAGTAATTCTCCACTCACAGTTTTACTAAGTCCTTCTCCCCTCACTGTGTTACTAAGTCATTCTCTTCTCATTGTGTTACCAAGTCCTTCCCCTCTCACTGTGTTACTAAGTCCTTCTCCCCTCACAGTTTTACTAAGTCCGTCTCCCCTCACTGTGTTACTAAGTCCTTCTCCCCTCACTGTGTTACTAAGACGTTCTCCCCTCACTGTGTGTCTAAGTCCTTCTCCCCTCACTGTGTTACTAAGTCCTTCTCCCCTCACTGTGTTACTAAGTCCTTCTCACCTCACTGTGTTACTAAGTCCTTCTCCCCTCACTGTGTTACTATGTCCTTCTACCCTCACTGTGTTACTAAGTCCTGCTCCTCTCACTGTGTTACTAAGTCCTTCTCCCCTCACTGTGTTACTAAGTCCTTCTTTCCTCACTGTGGTACTAAGTCCTTCTCTTCTCACTGTGTTACTAAGCCCTTCTACAACACTGTGTTACTAAGTCCTTCTCGTCTCACAGTATTACTACGTGATTCTCCCCGCACTGTGTTACCAAGTCCTTCTCTTCTCACAGTGTTATTAAGTCCTAATCCACTTACTGTGTTACTATGCCCTTCTCCCCAAACTGTGCTGCTAAGTCCTTCTCCTGCCACTGTGTTACTAAGTCCTTCCCCCCACACTGTGTTACTAAGTCATTCTCCCTTCACAGTTTTACTAAGTCCTTCTCCTCTCACAGTGTTAATAAGTCCTAATCCACTTACTGTGTTACTAAGTCCTTCTCCCCACACTGTTTAACTAAGTACTTCTCCATCACTGTGCTACTAAGACGTTCTCCCCTCACTGTGTGTCTAAGTCCTTCTCCCCTCACAGTTTTACTAAGTCCTTCTACCCTCACTGTGTTACTAAGTCCTTCTCCCCTCACTGTGTTACAAAGTCATTCTCCCCACATTGTGTTACTAAGTTCTTCTCCCCTCACTGTGTTACTAAGTCCTTATACCAACACTGTTTTAATAAGTCCTTCTCCTCTCACTGTGTTACTAAGTCCTTCTCCCCTCACAGTTTTACTAAGTCCTTCTCCCTTCACTGTGTTACTAAGTCCTTCTCCCCTCACTGTGTTACTAAGTCCTTCTTACCTCACGGTGTTACTAAGTCCTTCTTACCTCAATATGTTACTAAGTCCTTCTTAACTCACTGTGCTACTAAGACGTTCTCCCCTCACTGTGTGTCTAAGTCCTTCTCCCCTCACAGTTTTACTAAGTCCTTCTCCACTCTCTGTGTTACTAAGTCCTTCTTTCCTCACTGTGGTACTAAGTCCTTCTCTTCTCACTGTGTTACTAAGCCTTTCTACAACACTGTGTTACTAAGTCCTTCTCGTCTCACAGTATTACTACGTCCTTCTCCCATCACTGTGTTACCAAGTCCTTCTCCTCTCACAGTGTTATTACGTCCTAATCCACTTACTGTGTTACTATGCCCTTCTCCCCAAACTGTGCTGCTAAGTCCTTCTCCTGCCACTGTGTTACTAAGTCTTTCCCTACATAAGGGACGCGGATGGCATTTGCTGTATGTTTGATGAGAAACTGCATATTGCAAATGTACGCTCCCTTACTAGACGTCCAAAATTGTTTCTAAAATAAGCCCGGCCTTGCGTCAGGCCGTGCCCTAGGGCCAAATCTTCCAGGAAGTCATCAAGCGAACTTTCTCGGACTTTCGATGTCCGTTTAATAAAATAAATTCATTTTTTCATTTTCCGCCCTTCATGTTAATCCCACCAGATGGCGAATGCCTTCATATTGCAAATGTACAAAACATACACCTAATTGACCTGGCTTTTTTTCCTAAACCGAAAAGAGTTCGAAGACGAAACTTGGTGGGCATGGGTTTGGCCATATGGGCAGTTGGCCCCGAAACAGAATGGCGTCAGGGACTCACGTTTTTTGAGATAAGGCCCATTTTCTGGGATTAAAGGTGAAAAATGGAAATAGAGCACTAATTTGACAGCTTTACTGTCCGATAGCTCATTCAAGGACCCCGTAGCAACGCCCGGAAAACGTGGATTTTCAGCACCAATTAAGGTCGCTGCTCGGACTCCAAATGACCTATCGAGCCGAAACTTGAGATTCGGGGTCGCCTCAGCTAGGCCGACACATAATGTCGGAACTGGACCCGCAGCTAGAACGTAACTAGGTGTTTTACATTTTTACTATGATTTAAACAGAATTTTGAGCCTGCCCTGATATATGTGATTGTTGGCTTCTAAATGAGATGGGAAAAGTGGGTTTGGTGTCAGTTTTTATCAGTTTGGTGTCAGAATGATATCTAATTGATTGATTGACGCTGACTTGCTCGTTGACTTTTGTACATTTGCAATATGTTTGAATAGGGCTGAAACATCACCAAAATGACAGACTGAAATCAACACTAAAAAGGGCATCACCATAGTCTCTAGGCCGTGCCGAGTTCAGCGAGGCGCCCACTTGACTGTAGCTCGCTCTGACCTCATAGACCGTGCAAAAAAGTAGGCGCAAAATGAAGCCTGGCCCTGAATGTCAGCTGATTTTGGGTGACAGCGGCAGACCCGTTTGGGTTAGAAGCACAATTCACTGTACATTTGCAATATGTTTCAATGGGCTTTTTTTTGACATGTTGAAATCAACACCAACGAGCTATGGACAGGTACCACTATCAATCCTGGCCATCCTGAGATCAACGGGCAGTCAATTGGCCATTCCTGCAGTATTTTAGAGCTTGTCATATTCGTGATGTTAACAGCCCATTGAAACATATTGCAAATGTACTGTACATTTGCAATATGTTTCACTATACATTGCAATATGTTTCAATGGGCTTTTTTGACATGTTGAAATCAACACCAACGAGCTATGGACAGGTACCACTATCAATCCTGGCCATCCCGAGATCAACGGGCAGTCAATTGGCCATTCCTGCAGGATTTTTAGAGCTTGTCATATTCGTGATTTTAAAAGCCCATTGAAACATATTGCAAATGTACAGTGAAACATATTGCAAATGTACTGTACAAAGCAATGGAAGAGAGTGTGGACTCTGTCATCTTTTGAACATTTTTTGAAAACCTCCATAAATGAGCAGGGCTTCTCCCACTGACTTAGGGCCTTAGTGGGATGCTCCCATATGGATCCTGGACCAGGAGCAGCCCCCTAAAGTCATTTAAAACCCCTTTGAAAATATGGACCTGGTAAATGTACTGTACATTTGCAATATGTTTCACTGTACATTTGTAATATGTTTCAATGGGCTTTTAACGTCCACGAATTTGACATGTTGAAATCAACACCAACGGCGATGGAGAGGAACCATGATCACTTCCCGGCCATCCCGAGTTCAATGGGCCAGTCAATTTGGCATTTCTGCAGTATTTCTCGGAGCCTGTCAAATTTGTGAGGGTAAATGCCCATTGTAAGACATTGCAAATTGACAACCGTGTACCTGGTAATTGAAACGGGTAACCATGAGCATATTTTAAATATTAATGTCTTTAGGAGGGTGCAAGGTATCCCTGGCTGGTTAGGGAGCACCCCACCTGTAGCCATCCCAATGGGGCACCTTGTCATTTTGGACGTTTTCAAAAATAGACCCTATAGGACGATTGAGGGCTTAACATAGTGATATATATCATTTTGTCAGTTTAAATGCCATTTGGACATTGCTCACTGACTTTTGGGTTCGGAAGCTTGACTTCCTATGGCGATATATGAAAATGGCTTTGACATTGACTTTTGACTTCCTATGGTAACATATTGCAAATGGACAAAACATATTGCAAATGGACATTGACTTTTGACTTCCTATGGTAACATATTGCAAATGGACAAAACATAGGCCTTATGGACAATTTCTTTTAATAAAAATTAATAAAACTATATTAATAAAATTAGACAAGGGTATGTTTATACACATCTTATATACGTGTTATTATCAAAAATATCGTTAGAATCGAAAAACGGCCCAGAAAGCACTTTTTAGGGGCATAGGTATTTTGATAATTTTTTTTGAAATGTCCAAATTTGACCCTTGGGTCTTGTCTTCATGTACATTTGCAATATGTTTTGCCCCGTTGGAACGCGCTCGCCACCTATAGTAATTTTGAGTTATTACACTTGGCATTTGCCGTATGCCGTTTGCCATAAGAAATGATTGAAATGGCGTACATTTGGGCACTCTTTTCCATCGTGTGTATGTTTGTTCCAATGGCAATATGTTGCCATTCATTTTTGTCCATTTCATGGGGGTATTCCCTTCCCCCCACACTGTGTTACTAAGTCATTCTCCCTTCACAGTTTTACAAAGTCCTTCTCCTCTCACTGTGTTACTAAGTCCTTCTCCCCTCATTGTGTTACAAAGTCATTCTCCCCACATTGTGTTACTAAGTACTTCTCCCCTCACTGATTTACTAAGTCCTTCTCCCTTCACTGTTTTACTAAGTCCTTCTCCCCTCACTGTGTTACTAAGTCATACTCTTCTCACTGTGTTACCAAGTCATGTCCCTCTCACTGTGTTACTAAGTCCTTCTCCCCTCACTGTTTTACTAAGTCCTTCTCCCCTCACAGTGTTACTAAGTCCTTCTCCCCTCACAGTGTTACTAAGTCCTTCTCCCCTCACTATGTGGCTAAGTCCTTCTCCCCTCACTGTGTTACTAAGTCCTTATACCAACACTGTTTTAATAAGTCCTTCTCCTCTCACTGTGTTACTAAGTCCTTCTCCCCTCACAGTTTTACTAAGTCCTTCTTCCCTCATTGTTTTACTAAGTCCTTCTCCCTTCACTGTGTTACTAAGTCCTTCTCCCCTCACTGTGTTACTAAGTCCTTCTTACCTCACGGTGTTACTAAGTCCTTCTTACCTCAATATGTTACTAAGTCCTTCTTAACTCACTGTGTTACTAAGTCGATCTTAACTCACTGTGTTACTAAGTCCTTCTCCCCTCACTGTGTTACTAAGTCCTTCTCCCCTCACTGTGTTACTAAGTCCTTCTCCCCTCACTGTGTTACTAAGTCCTTCTTCCCTCACTGTTTTACTAAGTCCTTCTCCCCTCACTGTGTTACTAAGTCCTTCTCCCCTCACTGTGTTACTAAGTCCTTTCCTCACTGTGTTACTATGTCCTTCTCCCCTCACTGTGTTTACTAAGTCCTGCTCCTCTCACTGTGTTACTAAGTCCTTCTCCCTCACTGTGTTACTAAGTCCTTCTTTCCTCACTGTGGTACTAAGTCCTTCTCTTCTCACTGTGTTACTAAGCCCTTCTACAACACTGTGTTACCAAGTCCTTCTCGTCTCACAGTATTACTACGTCCTTCTCCACTCACTGTGTTACCAAGTCCTTCTCCTCTCACAGTGTTATTAAGTCCTAATCCACTTACTGTGTTACTATGCCCTTCTCCCCAAACTGAGCTGCTAAGTCCTTCTCCAGCCACTGTGTTACTAAGTCCTTCCCCCCACACTGTGTTACTAAGTCATTCTCCCTTCACAGTTTTACTAAGTCCTTCTCCTCTCTCAGTGTTAATAAGTCCTAATCCACTTACTGTGTTACTAAGTCCTTCTACCCACACTGTGTTACTAAGTTCTTCTCCCCTCACAGTTTAACTAAGTCCTTCTCCCCTCACTGTGTTTTGAACATTTTTTGAAAACCTCCATAAATGAGCAGGGGCTTCTCCCACTGACTTAGGGCCTTAGTGGGATGCTCCCATATGGATCCTGGACCAGGAGCAGCCCCCTAAAGTCATTTAAAACCCCTTTGAAAATATGGACCTGGTAAATGTACTGTACATTTGCAATATGTTTCACTGTACATTTGTAATATGTTTCAATGGGCTTTTAACGTCACGAATTTGACATGTTGAAATCAACACCAACGGCGATGGAGAGGAACCATGATCACTTCGGCCATCCCGAGTTCAATGGGCCAGTCAATTTGGCATTTCTGCAGTATTTGGAGCCTGTCAAATTTGTGAGGGTAAATGCCCATTGTAAGACATTGCAAATTGACAACCGTGTACCTGGTAATTGAAGCGGGTAACCATGAGCATATTTTAAATATTAATGTCTTTAGGAGGTGCAAGGTATCCCTGGCTGGTTAGGGAGCACCCCACCTGTGGCCATCCCAATGGGGGGCACCCCTTGTCATTTTGGACGTTTTTCAAAAAATAGACCCTATAGGGCGATTGAGGCTTAACATAGTGATATATATCATTTTGTCAGTTTTAAATGCCATTTGGACATTGCTCACTGACTTTTGGGTTCGGAAGCCGACTTCCTATGACGATATATGAAAATGGCTTTGACATTGACTTTTGACTTCCTATGGTAACATATTGCAAATGGACAAAACATATTGCAAATGGACATTGACTTTTGACTTCCTATGGTAACATATTGCAAATGGACAAAACATAGGCCTTATGGACAATTTCTTTTAATAAAAATTAATAAAACTATATTAATAAAATTAGACAAGGGTATGTTTATACACATCTTATATACGTGTTATTATCAAAAATATCGTTAGAATCGTGAAAAACGGCCCAGAAAGCACTTTTTTAGGGGGCATAGGTATTTTGATAATTTTTTTTGAAATGTCCAAATTTGACCCTTGGGTCTTGTCTTCATGTACATTTGCAATATGTTTTGCCCACGTTGGAACGCTTCGCCACCTATAGTAATTTTTGAGTTATTACACTTGGCATTTGCCGTATGCCGTTTGCCATAAGAAATGATTGAAATGCGTACATTTGGGCACTCTTTTCCATCGTGTGTATGTTTGTTCCAATGGCAATATGTTGCCATTCATTTTTGTCCATTTCATGGGGGTATTCCCTTCCCCCCCACACTGTGTTACTAAGTCATTCTCCCTTCACAGTTTTACAAAGTCCTTCTCCTCTCACTGTGTTACTAAGTCCTTCTCCCCTCATTGTGTTACAAAGTCATTCTCCCCACATTGTGTTACTAAGTACTTCTCCCCTCACTGATTTACTAAGTCCTTCTCCCTTCACTGTTTTACTAAGTCCTTCTCCCCTCACTGTGTTACTAAGTCATACTCTTCTCACTGTGTTACCAAGTCCTGTCCCTCTCACTGTGTTACTAAGTCCTTCTCCCCTCACTGTTTTACTAAGTCCTTCTCCCCTCACAGTGTTACTAAGTCCTTCTCCCCTCACTATGTGGCTAAGTCCTTCTCCCCTCACTGTGTTACTAAGTCCTTATACCAACACTGTTTTAATAAGTCCTTCTCCTCTCACTGTGTTACTAAGTCCTTCTCCCCTCACAGTTTTACTAAGTCCTTCTTCCCTCATTGTTTTACTAAGTCCTTCTCCCTTCACTGTGTTACTAAGTCCTTCTCCCCTCACTGTGTTACTAAGTCCTTCTTACCTCACGGTGTTACTAAGTCCTTCTTACCTCAATATGTTACTAAGTCCTTCTTAACTCACTGTGTTACTAAGTCGATCTTAACTCACTGTGTTACTAAGTCCTTCTCCCCTCACTGTGTTACTAAGTCCTTCTCCCCTCACTGTGTTACTAAGTCCTTCTCCCCTCACTGTGTTACTAAGTCCTTCTTCCCTCACTGTTTTACTAAGTCCTTCTCCCTCACTGTGTTACTAAGTCCTTCTCCCTCACTGTGTTACTAAGTCCTTTTCCCCTCACTGTGTTACTATGTCCTTCTCCCCTCACTGTGTTACTAAGTCCTGCTCCTCTCACTGTGTTACTAAGTCCTTCTCCCCTCACTGTGTTACTAAGTCCTTCTTTCCTCACTGTGGTACTAAGTCCTTCTCTTCTCACTGTGTTACTAAGCCCTTCTACAACACTGTGTTACCAAGTCCTTCTCGTCTCACAGTATTACTACGTCCTTCTCCACTCACTGTGTTACCAAGTCCTTCTCCTCTCACAGTGTTATTAAGTCCTAATCCACTTACTGTGTTACTATGCCCTTCTCCCCAAACTGAGCTGCTAAGTCCTTCTCCTGCCACTGTGTTACTAAGTCCTTCCCCCCACACTGTGTTACTAAGTCATTCTCCTTCACAGTTTTACTAAGTCCTTCTCCTCTCTCAGTGTTAATAAGTCCTAATCCACTTACTGTGTTACTAAGTCCTTCTACCCACACTGTGTTACTAAGTTCTTCTCCCTCACAGTTTAACTAAGTCCCTCTCCCTCACTGTGTTACTAAGGCGTTCTCCCTCACTGTGTGTCTAAGTCCTTCTCCCTCACAGTTTTACTAAGTCATTCTACCCTCACTGTGTTACTAAGTCCTTCTCCCTCACTGTGTTACAAAGTCATTCTCCCCACATTGTGTTACTAAGTACTTCTCCCCTCACTGTTTTACTAAGTCCTTTTCCCCTCACTGTGTTACTAAGTCCTTCTTCCCTCACTGTTTTACTAAGTCCTTCTCCCCTCACTGTGTTACTAAGTCCTTCTTCCCTCACTGTTTTACTAAGTCCTTCTCCCTTCACTGTTTTACTAAGTCCTTCTCCCCTCATAGTGTTACTAAGTCATACTCTTCTCACTGTGTTACCAAGTCCTGTCCCTCTCACTGTGTTACTAAGTCCTTCTCCCTCACTGTTTTACTAAGTCATTCTCCCCTCACAGTGTTACTAAGTCCTTCTCCCCTCACTATGTGGCTAAGTCCTTCTCCCCTCACTGTGTTACTAAGTCCTTATACCAACACTGTTTTAATAAGTCCTTCTCCTCTCACAGTGTTACTAAGTCCTTCTCCCCTCACTTTGTTACTAAGTCCTTCAACCCCTCATTGTGTGGCTAAGTCTTTCTCCCCTCACTGTGTTACTAAGTCCTTCTCCTCTCACTGTATTACTAAATCCTTCTTCCCTCACTGTGTTACTAAGTCCTTCTTCCCTCACTGTTTTACTAACTCCTTCTCCCCTCACTCCTGTTACTAAGTCCTTCTTCCCTCACTGTTTTACTAAGTCCCTCTCCCTTCACAGTGTTACTAAGTCCTTCTCCCCACACTGTGTTACTAAGTCCTTCTTCTCTCACTGTGTTACTAAGTCCTTCTCTTCTCATTGTGTTACTAAGTCCTTCTCTTCTTACTTTGTTACTAAGTCCTTCTCCCTCAATGTGTGTCTAAGTCCTTCTCCCTCACTGTGTTACTAAGTCCTTCTTCCCTCACTGTTTTACTAAGTCCTTCTCCCCTCTCTGTGTTACTAAGTCCTTCTTCCTTCATTGTTTTACTAAGTCCTTCTCCTTCACTGTTTTACTAAGTCCTTCTCCCCTCACTGTGTTACTAAGTCAAACTCTTCTCACTGTGTTACCAAGTCCTGTCCCTCTCACTGTGTTACTAAGTCCTTCTCCCCTCACTGTTTTACTAAGTCCTTCTCCCCTCACAGTGTTACTAAGTCCTTCTCCCCTCACTATGTGGATAAGTCATTCTCCCCTCACTGTGTTACTAAGTCCTTATACCAACACTGTTTTAATAAGTCCTTCTCCTCTCACAGTGTTACTAAGTCCTTCTCCCCTCACTTTGTTACTAAGTCCTTCAACCCCTCATTGTGTGGCTAAGTCGTTCTCCCCTCACTGTGTGTCTAAGTCCTTCTCCCCTCACTGTGTTACTAAGTCCTTCTTCCATCACTGTTTTACTAAGTCCTTCTCCCCTCACTGTGTTACTAAGTCCTTTTCCTCTCAGTGTGTTACTAAGTCCTTCTCCCCTCATAGTTTTACTAAGTCCTTCTTCTCTCACTGTTTTACTAAGTCCTTCTCCCCTCACTGTGTCCCTCACTGTGTTACTAAGTCCTTCTCCCCTCAGAGTTTTACTAAGTCCTTTTCCCCTTAATGTGTTACTAAGTCCTTCTCCTCTCACTGTGTTACTAAGTCCTTCTCCCCTCACAGTTTTACTAAGTCCTTCTTCCCTCATTGTTTTACTAAGTCCTTCTCCCTTCACTGTGTTACTAAGTCCTTCTCCCCTCACTGTGTTACTAAGTCCTTCTTACCTCACGGTGTTACTAAGTCCTTCTTACCTCAATATGTTACTAAGTCCTTCTTAACTCACTGTGTTACTAAGTCGATCTTAACTCACTGTGTTACTAAGTCCTTCTCCCCTCACTGTGTTACTAAGTCCTTCTCCCCTCACTGTGTTACTAAGTCCTTCTCCCCTCACTGTGTTACTAAGTCCTTCTTCCCTCACTGTTTTACTAAGTCCTTCTCCCCTCACTGTGTTACTAAGTCCTTCTCCCCTCACTGTGTTACTAAGTCCTTTTCCCCTCACTGTGTTACTATGTCCTTCTCCCCTCACTGTGTTACTAAGTCCTGCTCCTCTCACTGTGTTACTAAGTCCTTCTCCCCTCACTGTGTTACTAAGTCCTTCTTTCCTCACTGTGGTACTAAGTCCTTCTCTTCTCACTGTGTTACTAAGCCCTTCTACAACACTGTGTTACCAAGTCCTTCTCGTCTCACAGTATTACTACGTCCTTCTCCACTCACTGTGTTACCAAGTCCTTCTCCTCTCACAGTGTTATTAAGTCCTAATCCACTTACTGTGTTACTATGCCCTTCTCCCCAAACTGAGCTGCTAAGTCCTTCTCCTGCCACTGTGTTACTAAGTCCTTCCCCCCACACTGTGTTACTAAGTCATTCTCCCTTCACAGTTTTACTAAGTCCTTCTCCTCTCTCAGTGTTAATAAGTCCTAATCCACTTACTGTGTTACTAAGTCCTTCTACCCACACTGTGTTACTAAGTTCTTCTCCCCTCACAGTTTAACTAAGTCCCTCTCCCCTCACTGTGTTACTAAGACGTTCTCCCCTCACTGTGTGTCTAAGTCCTTCTCCCCTCACAGTTTTACTAAGTCATTCTACCCTCACTGTGTTACTAAGTCCTTCTCCCCTCACTGTGTTACAAAGTCATTCTCCCCACATTGTGTTACTAAGTACTTCTCCCCTCACTGTTTTACTAAGTCCTTTTCCCCTCACTGTGTTACTAAGTCCTTCTTCCCTCACTGTTTTACTAAGTCCTTCTCCCCTCACTGTGTTACTAAGTCCTTCTTCCCTCACTGTTTTACTAAGTCCTTCTCCCTTCACTGTTTTACTAAGTCCTTCTCCCCTCACTGTGTTACTAAGTCATACTCTTCTCACTGTGTTACCAAGTCCTGTCCCTCTCACTGTGTTACTAAGTCCTTCTCCCCTCACTGTTTTACTAAGTCATTCTCCCCTCACAGTGTTACTAAGTCCTTCTCCCCTCACTATGTGGCTAAGTCCTTCTCCCCTCACTGTGTTACTAAGTCCTTATACCAACACTGTTTTAATAAGTCCTTCTCCTCTCACAGTGTTACTAAGTCCTTCTCCCCTCACTTTGTTACTAAGTCCTTCAACCCCTCATTGTGTGGCTAAGTCTTTCTCCCCTCACTGTGTTACTAAGTCCTTCTCCTCTCACTGTATTACTAAATCCTTCTTCCCTCACTGTGTTACTAAGTCCTTCTTCCCTCACTGTTTTACTAACTCCTTCTCCCCTCACTCTGTTACTAAGTCCTTCTTCCCTCACTGTTTTACTAAGTCCCTCTCCCTTCACAGTGTTACTAAGTCCTTCTCCCCACACTGTGTTACTAAGTCCTTCTTCTCTCACTGTGTTACTAAGTCCTTCTCTTCTCATTGTGTTACTAAGTCCTTCTCTTCTTACTTTGTTACTAAGTCCTTCTCCCCTCAATGTGTGTCTAAGTCCTTCTCCCCTCACTGTGTTACTAAGTCCTTCTTCCCTCACTGTTTTACTAAGTCCTTCTCCCCTCTCTGTGTTACTAAGTCCTTCTTCCTTCATTGTTTTACTAAGTCCTTCTCCCTTCACTGTTTTACTAAGTCCTTCTCCCCTCACTGTGTTACTAAGTCAAACTCTTCTCACTGTGTTACCAAGTCCTGTCCCTCTCACTGTGTTACTAAGTCCTTCTCCCCTCACTGTTTTACTAAGTCCTTCTCCCCTCACAGTGTTACTAAGTCCTTCTCCCCTCACTATGTGGATAAGTCATTCTCCCCTCACTGTGTTACTAAGTCCTTATACCAACACTGTTTTAATAAGTCCTTCTCCTCTCACAGTGTTACTAAGTCCTTCTCCCCTCACTTTGTTACTAAGTCCTTCAACCCCTCATTGTGTGGCTAAGTCGTTCTCCCCTCACTGTGTGTCTAAGTCCTTCTCCCCTCACTGTGTTACTAAGTCCTTCTTCCATCACTGTTTTACTAAGTCCTTCTCCCCTCACTGTGTTACTAAGTCCTTTTCCTCTCAGTGTGTTACTAAGTCCTTCTCCCCTCATAGTTTTACTAAGTCCTTCTTCTCTCACTGTTTTACTAAGTCCTTCTCCCCTCACTGTGTCCCTCACTGTGTTACTAAGTCCTTCTCCCCTCAGAGTTTTACTAAGTCCTTTTCCCCTTAATGTGTTACTAAGTCCTTCTCCTCTCACTGTATTAATAAATCCTTCTCCCCTCACTGTGTTACCAAGTCCTTCTTCCCTCATTGTTTTACTAACTCCTTCTCCCCTCACTCTGTTACTAAGTCCTTCTTCCCTCACTGTTTTACTAAGTCCCTCTCCCTTCACAGTGTTACTAAGTCCTTCTCCCCTCACTGTTTTACTAAGTCCTTCTCCCCTCACTGTGTTTCTAAGTCCCTCTCCCTTCACTGTATTACTAAGTCATTCTACCCTCACTGTGTTACTAAGTCCTTCTCCCCTCACTGTGTTACTAAGTCCTTCTCCCCTCACTGTGTTACTAAGTCCTTCTCCCCTCACTGTGTTACTAAGTCATTCTACCCTCACTGTTTTACTAAGTCCTTCTCCCCTCACTGTGTGTCTAAGTCCTTCTCCCCTCACTGTGTTACTAAGTCCTTCTCCCCTCACTGTGTTACTAAGTCCTTCTCCCCTCACTCTGTTACTAAGTCCTTCTCCCCTCACTGTGTTACTAAGTCCTTCTCTTCTCACTGTTTAACTTTTGTATACCATTTTCTCACAAACAAATATGCAATTAAATTCACAACTCTCCTGCTTTATTTACATATGCAGATGTTGTTGTTAGTAGCATACAGGTGATCATTCGCATATTTTTGCACTGATATCCATATAGAATATAAAATGTCAGATCATTGGTGTCTCGGGGCACAGGCTGCTACATTTATGGAAGAGTTTTTGCTTTTGTTGTCATGGTTGCTTAATAAATAGCAGAAGAAAGAGGAGAGCCTTGAGATTTGAGCGACATATGATTGAAAGGGCAAATTTCGCTTAGACACACGTTTTCTGGCAGCCTTGATAGAGGGACTTGTCAATGTTATTTCCACATCATTTAGTATTTTTCTGACCCAACTTTTAACCTAAATCCAATGACATGGTGACATTTTTCTTTTTTTCCATGTTTAATTCACTTTGGTTGACAACTTGGTTGTAAATCAAAACTAACTAAACTGAACTGACAAGAGAGAGAGAGAGAGAGAGAGAGAGAGAGAGAGAGAGAGAGAGAGAGACCAATCTTTTCATCTGTTCATCTTGTTGGGCCAGTCTCTTTATCTCTCTTCCTATACAGATTTGGCTATCCCTCTCTCTCTCTCTCTCTCTCTCTCTCTCTCTCTCTCTCTCTCTCTCTCTCTCTCTCTCTCTCTCTCTCTCTCTCTCTCTCTCTCTCTCTCTCTATTCTCTCTCTACCTACAACAGTCTCTGTCTGTCTCTCGGTCTGTCTCTCTGTCACTCTCACCCTCTTTTTCTCTCTGTACCTCAATCTCTTTCTCTCTCAACCTCCATCAGTCTTTGTCTGTCGTCCATCTCTCTGTTTCTCTCTCTCCCTGTCTCTCTCTCCATACCTCTGTCTGTATCCATCTTTATTGCTCCACTCCTTTGATATTCATACCATTCTCTTTTTTGTCTCACTTTGAATGTTTTCAAACACTTTTCCATATCAATTTAAAATGTATATATATATATATCAAAAAGATTCAAGAAGTGTGTTTTTTTTTCTTTCTGCTTTGGTCAGAGGTTCAAAGAGATTTCAATGGCCGTTGACCAAGAAAACTCTGAACACAATACATACATCCTAAATGGCACCCTAGTCCCTACATAAACCCTGTGGTCTCTGGTCAAAAGAAGTGCGCTATGAAGGAGATAGGGAGTCGGTTGAGACGTGTACCAAATGTACGGAGTGGAGCCTGGATGTGTACAAAAAAAAAAAAACAGCACGCTTCAATGCTACAGAATATCTCAACCTCCTCTTCCTCCATACGGAGCACAGATGCACATGTTGATAGATGAGTTGGTGTGTGTGTGTGTGTGTGTGTGTGTGTGTGTGTGTGTGTGTGTGTGTGCGTGTGTGTGTGTGTGTGCGTGTGCGTGCATGTGCGTGTGTGTGTGTGTGTGTATGTGTGCGTGTGCGTGTGTGTGCGTGTGCGTGTGTGTGTGTGTGCGTGTGCGTGTGCGTGTGTGCGTGTGCGTGTGCGTGTCCGTGTGTTTGTGTGTCCGTGTGTGTGTGTGCGTTTGTGTGTGTGTGTGTGCGTGTGTCCGTGTGTGTCCGTGTGTCCGTGTGTGTGTGTGCGTTTGTGTGCATGTGTGTGTGTGCGTCGGTGTGTTTGTGTGTCCGTGTGTGTGTGTGTGCATTTGTGTGTGTGTGTGTGTGTGTATGTATGCTAAGCTTAGAACAAATGCAGTGCATGACAGAAGATTGTTAAGGGAATTTAAGTTGATCTTAGTTGGTGTGACCATTAGGGAAAAGGGAAGTGGGCAGTAGAATGCAACCATTTCATGACGTTCTGTGGACGTCATATATGACTAATTGTTTGTTTGCAGGGAAAACCGTAACCATAGAGTTACAGTTACAATGGCTTTAACCTCGCTCCCCAAACTATTGCGCACAGCGCATATAAGACTGGTAAAATCAACGATTCAAAGTTGGCCTTAGCGGGAGTGACCATAGAATTTAATTTTAGCGAATCACACGACTGCAAGGCGTGGCTCTGTGCTTGAGGGGCAGTGTTATGATGTCATTGTACCAATGATTGATGAAATTATAATGATATGCATAAAATGCATCCTCCAATTGCATCCTTATATTTTAATCAATTTAAAAAAATGATTATATCCTGAATCACCAAGTTAGACAAAATAGGCCCTCATCACTGTCAATCATGAATAATAATTCTTCACATTTCACCGGTGAAACATCCAAAATGCACCTGCACGTCAATTGTTTGATTTAGCTCAATCAGTTTCATTGGAATATGCTAATATAATATAAAATATATAAATATAATATAATATATATATAATATATAATATAATATAAAAAACTCTAAACAAACAACAACACAAAGGGTATGTAAGGATGTACGCTGAGAGTCGGGAAGCAAGTTCAGGGAGTGAATACATTTAATAAATGAACAAAACAAGAAAAACGAACAGCACACCGACATGAAACAGCAACGCTGACGACTGGGGAAGGAACCGAAGGGAGAGACATGTAAAGGGCAGGTAATCAAGGAGGTGATGGAGTCCAGGTGGGTGTCATTAAGCGCGTAACGCTGGTGACAGGTGGATGCCTTAACGAGCAGCCTGGTGACCTAGAGGCCGGAGAGGGAACACACGTGACACTGCATTTACAGCGCCTTCAGAAAGTATTCACAGCCCTTGACTTATTGCACATTTAGTTGTGCTACAGCCTGAATTCAACATGGATTATATATTTATGTTTTACTATTCTACACAATACCCCATAATGATCAATTGGAAACTTGTATTTAGAAATGTTTGCACATTTATTGAAAAATTAAATACAGAAATAACTCGTCTACATAAGTAGTCAAGTCCCTGAGTCAATACATGTTAGAATCACCTTTGTCAGTGATTACAGCCGTCAGTCTTTCTGGGTAAATCTCTAAGAGCTTTGCACACATGGATTGTACAATATTTGCCACATTATTCTATAAAAGAAAAAAATATTCAAGCTCTGTCAAGTTGGTTGTGGATCATTGTTTGACAGACATTTTTAAGTCATTTAAGTCTGAGCTGTCTTGGTGAGCAACTCCAGTGTAGATTTGGTCTTGTGTTTTAGCTTATTGTCCAGCTGAAAGGTGAATGGTGGAAAGTAGACTGAACCAGATTTTCCTGTAGGATTTTGTCTGTGCTTAGCTTCATTCAGTTTCTTTTTTTTTTTATCCTGAACAACTCCCTATGACAAGCATACCCATAACATGATGCAGCCACAACCATGCTTAAAAATATGAAGAGTGGTATTCAGTGATGTGTCGTGTTGGATTTGCCCCAAGCACAATGCTTTGTATTCAGGACATGAAGTATATTTCTTGGTCACATTTTTCACAGTTTAACTCTAGTGCCTAATTGCTAACAGGATACATTTTTTGGAATATTTTTATTCTGTACAGGCTTCCTTCTCTTCACTCTGTCATTTAGGCTAGTATTATGCAGTAACTAAAATTTTGTTGATCCATCTTCAGTTTTCTCCTATCACAGCCATTAAACTCTGTAACTGTTTTTAAGTCACCATTGGCCTCATGGTGAAATCCCTGAGCGGTTTTCTTCCTTTTTGGTAGCTGAATTAGGAAGGATGCCTGTATCTTTGTAGTGACTGGGTGTATTGATACACCATCCAAAGTGTAATTAATAATTTCACCATGCTAAAAGGGATATTCAATGTCTGCTTTTTTGTTTACCCATCAACCAATAGGTCCCCTTCTTTGTGAGGTATTGGAAAAGCTCCCTGATCTTTGTGGTTGAATCTGTGTTTGAAATTCACTGCTCGGCTGTGGGACCTTATAGATAACTGTATGTGTTGGGATACAGAGATGAGGTAGTCATTCAAACATCATGTTAAACACTATTATTGAACACAACTTATTATGTGACTTGTTAAGCAAATCTTTACTCCTGAACTTATTTAGGCTTGCCACAACAAAGGGGTTGAATACTTACAGACATTTCAGCTTTTCATTTTTTATTAATTTGTTAACTAAATTCCACTTGGATTTTATGGGGTATTGTGTCTAGAGAAGTGATACACAATCTCAATTTAATACATTTTTTATTTCAGGCTGTAACACAACGAAATGTAGTAAAAGTCAATATGGATGTGAATGCTGGCTGATTGGATGATGTTTAAATGTTTTTTGAAAAGGTGCTGGAAGTGCTCCCGTTGTCTTTGTGCTCCCGTTGTCTTTGTGCTCCCGTTGTCTTTGTGCTCCCGTTGTCTTTGTGCTCCCGTTGTCTTTGTGCTCCCGTTGTCTTTGTGCTCCCGTTGTCTTTGTGCTCCCGTTGTCTTTGTGCTCCCGTTGTCTTTGTGCTGACTTGAGGTAACTCTCTGTGGTTCTAAAAAAATCACTTGTTGTTTAGTAAACTGTCTGAGAACATTAATCACTTGTTGTTTAGTAAACTGTCTGAGAACATTAATCACTTGTTGTTTAGTAAACTGTCTGAGAACATTAATCACTTGTTGTTTAGTAAACTGTCTGAGAACATTAATCACTTGTTGTTTAGTAAACTGTCTGAGAACATTAATCACTTGTTGTTTAGTAAACTGTCTGAGAACATTAATCACTTGTTGTTTAGTAATCTGTCTGAGAACATTAATCACTTGTTGTTTAGTAAACTGTCTGAGAACATTAATCACTTGTTGTTTAGTAAACTGTCTGAGAACATTAATCACTTGTTGTTTAGTAAACTGTCTGAGAACATTAATCACTTGTTGTTTAGTAATCTGTCTGAGAACATTAAACACTTGTTGTTTAGTAAACTGTCTGAGAACATTAATCACTTGTTATTTAGTAAACTGTCTGAGAACATTAATCACTTGTTGTTTAGTAAACTGTCTGAGAACATTAATCACTTGTTGTTTAGTAAACTGTCTGAGAACATTAATCACTTGTTGTTTAGTAAACTGTCTGAGAACATTAATCACTTGTTGTTTAGTAAACTGTCTGAGAACAGTAATCACTTGTTGTTTAGTAAACTGTCTGAGAACATTAATCACTTGTTGTTTAGTAATCTGTCTGAGAACATTAATCACTTGTTGTTTAGTAAACTGTCTGAGAACATTAATCACTTGTTGTTTAGTAAACTGTCTGAGAACATTAATCACTTGTTGTTTAGTAAACTGTCTGAGAACATTAATCACTTGTTGTTTAGTAAACTGTCTGAGAACATTAATCACTTGTTGTTTAGTAAACTGTCTGAGAACATTAATCACTTGTTGTTTAGTAAACTGTCTGAGAACATTAATCACTTGTTGTTTAGTAAACTGTCTTTTTAGAACCCCTTTTAATGGATCCTCAAAGAACCCCTTTTAATGGATCCTCAAAGAACCCCTTTTAATGGATCCTCAAAGAACCCCTTTTAATGGATCCTCAAAGAACTCCTTTTAATGGATCCTCAAAGAACCCATTTTAATGGATCCTCAAAGAACCCCTTTTAATGGATCCTCTAAGAACCCCTTTTAATGGATCCTCAAAGAACCCCTTTTGATGGATCCTCAAAGAACCCCTTTTAATGGATCCTCAAAGAACCCTTTTAATGGATCCTCAAAGAATCCCTTTTAATGGATCCTCAAAGAACCCCTTTTAATGGATCCTCTAAGAACCCCTTTTAATGGATCCTCAAAGAACCCCTTTTGATGGATCCTCAAAGAACCCCTTTTAATGGATCCTCAAAGAACCCCTTTTAATGGATCCTCAAAGAACCCCTTTTAATGGATCCTCAAAGAACCCCTTTTAATGGATCCTCTAAGAACCCCTTTTAATGGATCCTCAAAGAACCCCTTTTGATGGATCCTCAAAGAACCCCTTTTAATGGATCCTCAAAGAACCCCTTTTAATGGATCCTCAAAGAACCCCTTTTAATGGATCCTCAAAGAACCCCTTTTAATGGATCCTCTAAGAACCTTTTGAAGAACCTTTTGAGGTACATTTTTTTTTCGATAATGGTTTTCATACACATACCATGTCCATAATTTAGAGGCCTGTGGGATATTCACTGAAGAGGTCAGGGAGGAGGATGGTGCATGTGATCTGCATAACATACCAATGACCAACTGACATACCCTTTGTATGCCTCCTCGTCTGTATGCCTGCAGACACAGACACACAAGTGAGCAGTTCAGTCGTCTCCACCCAAGCCTTCAGCATATTCTTATAGCCTACATATTCTTTCCTCTTTTGTTGATTGATATCCATTGAATTGTGTCTATTTTCTGTTTTAGAAAGACATATGGTATGAAAATAATAGACGCTATCATCATAAAACAACATCAATTAGATCATATAAGGGACAAAACCTTTACCTTAAATTGAGGAGATCTTTACATTGCTTTTTTTTTCAGTTAAGTGACAGCATCTGCTGCCCTTTCAAATCCAAATGTTTCAGTTGGGCAGTTAGGTTCCTGCAAGAACCCCCACCAACTAAAGAGGTTCCTTGATGAACCTCCACCTCCTGTGGGGTTCCTGCAAGAACCCCCACCAACTAAAGAGGTTCCTTGATGAACCTCCACCTCCTGTGGGGTTCCTGCAAGAACCCCCACCAACTAAAGAGGTTCCTTGATGAACCTCCACCTCCTGTGGGGTTCCTGCAAGAACCCCCACCAACTAAAGAGGTTCCTTGATGAACCTCCACCTCCTGTGGGGTTCTTGGAAGAACCATTTGGACGACCATTTTCAGTGCCAAGAACTTTGAGGATCTTAGAAGAACCCATGTTGAACCCCTAACATTTTTTTGAGTGGTACGATTACATGCTAATTACACTCGGTTCTGTTATGTAAAATGTCTAATTAATCGTTAATTAGACATTGATTCAACTTTGATCTAACTTTACTAAACGAGCACCGTTGTGAGAAGTGATCATCTTCTATTTGTAATAACAATAAGTGATGAGTGTCATTATTGGGCGTCGGCAACAGATCTTGATGGGATGTCCTTATAAGCGATTTCGAGCGTGGTGCTGATAGGACACCACCAGAATAAGACAATGATGTTAAAGAATTTTAACCAACTTGTGGTGCTGAAGGATAGCTGAAGGATAGCTGAAGGATAGCTGAAGAATAGCTGAAGGATA
>CM059811.1:5085086-5160086 GCA_030435695.1 Brachymystax lenok tsinlingensis | reverse complement strand
AGGCTGTTTGAAACAGACTGGGACTGTCATGGTGCCAGGTAATCTTAGCCTGTTTAAAGCAGACTGGGACTGTCATGGTGCCAGGTCATCTTAGCCTGTTTAAAGCAGACTGGGACTGTCATGGTGCCAGGTAATCTTAGACTGTTTGAAACAGACTGGGACTGTCATGGTGCCAGGTAATCTTAGACTGTTTGAAACAGACTGGGACTGTCATGGTGCCAGGTCATCTTAGACTGTTTGAAACAGACTGGGACTGTCATGGTGCCAGGTAATCTTAGACTGTTTGAAACAGACTGGGACTGTCATGGTGCCAGGTAATCTTAGACTGTTTGAAACAGACTGGGACTGTCATGGTGCCAGGTAATCTTAGGCTGTTTGAAACAGACTGGGACTGTCATGGTGCCAGGTCATCTTAGCCTGTTTAAAGCAGACTGGGACTGTCATGGTGCCAGGTCATCTTAGCCTGTTTAAAGCAGACTGGGACTGTCATGGTGCCAGGTAATCTTAGACTGTTTGAAACAGACTTGGACTGTCATGGTGCCAGGTAATCTTAGACTGTTTGAAACAGACTGGGACTGTCATGGTGCCAGGTAATCTTAGACTGTTTGAAACAGACTGGGACTGTCATGGTGCCAGGTAATCTTAGACTGTTTGAAACAGACTGGGACTGTCATGGTGCCAGGTAATCTTAGCCTGTTTAAAGCAGACTGGGACTGTCATGGTGCCAGGTCATCTTAGCTTGTTTAAAGCAGACTGGGACTGTCATGGTGCCAGGTAATCTTAGACTGTTTAAAACAGACTGGGACTGTCATGGTGCCAGGTAATCTTTCAGACCGTTATTGAGAGAGCAGAGAGAGAGAGAAGGACACCACGGACTCAAGAGAGAGCTGGCTGATCTACCAAAGGAGGTGAGAGAGGTCCAAAAAGACAGGCAGTGCAGTAATAAGGATCTGACCGCACTAAGAGAGGAGCTGCAGGAGAGAAAGAGAACCGAGGACATGCTGCAGGAGCAGCTAGATCACCACTCTATGACCTGCCCTCACACAGCAGAGGAGCCCACTTCAACCAGCCAGGCCTCCCCAGCCCTGCCTGCTGCACACCTCCTCCCCAGCCCACAGAACAGCCTCCCACTGACAGCGGCACCGGCACAGACCATCCACACCCCAGCTCCAACACCAACCAGCCCCCACTCTAGCCCCTCCAGTCCAGAAGAAACACTGGCTGACATCGTCCTGTTGATGGACTCAAATGGGAAGTCTGTTCAAGGAACTTTTCCCCCAGACACAAAAGGTGAAAGGTGTGGTGCCCAACAACGCAGAGTGCCATGGAGCTGCTTGATAAGGCCCAGCCAGGTCGTTGCTTCCGGTCTGTATGATTATGTGGCTACATAATCATACAGACCGGAAGCAACGACCTGCGTGCTCAGCAGGAGAGGGTGGCCACTTCACTACGGGGAGTGATTGAGAAGGCCTCCGCAATCTTACAATCCAAAGAATAAACGCCAGCCTCTCCCGGGACTGTGCCCTGCGACCCAATGTACACCTAGCCCACCATCCCACCTTCGATCAGAACTGTCTCAATGACCATGTTCACCTGTACAGGGAGACAGTCCCCATCCTTGCCAAGACTCTCAAGGACATTGCTTTAAACTGCGGCCCGACCTCTCCACCCAGGAACAGCGGAGCACCAAGACAACACACCAGGACCATGCACCCTGGAGCCCCAGCCACGGCCACAGCACCACCAACCTCAACGCCCACCAAAGCTAGTACAGCACAGACCCCCCCAGCCAAGCTTCAGACCCACCCAGACGAGGCCTACCACCCCCTTCCCCCACACTGCAGACCCACACCTGGAGGAGCCACAGCCCGGCAGGCAGAGAGCTATGCACAGTCTGTGAGAGGAGTAACTGACCCAGCCCCCCACCAACGAAATGAGTGACATTAAACAAATGCTGAGTCTACTATGCTCACATGTGATAGGCCGAGGGTCATGGATGCTCACATGTGATAGGCCGAGGGTCATGGTAAGATGAGCACAAGAACTCCACCATCCTCACACTACATCCACCCAAGTGGCAGGACACCAATGTTGTCATAAATGATAAACAAATCACATTTGCATAATAAGAGTTAACGTTATTTTTGAAAAATCATATTTTTATAGTTCTTGTTGGATTGTGAGTGGTTATTTAGTGAAATCTTTTTATGTTGCATGTTGGAATTTACAAGGATTGAAGTCCTCTGCTTTGGGGCTAAAGAGCAGAAACTCAGACTTCCTGAAAGAAATTGATGATGTTGATATTGTAGTACTACAGGGAACATGGTGCAGAGGTGATGTTTCCACTGGCTGTCCACTAGGTTATAGGGAGATAATAGTACCATCTATCAAATGAATAAGAATCACACAGGTTAGAGACTCAGGGGGAATGGTATACATCTGGTGGTATACATCTGGTGGTATACATCTGGTGGTATACATCTGGTGGTATACATCTGGTGGTATACATCTGGTGGTATACATCTGGTGGTATACATCTGGTGGTATACATCTGGTGGTATACATCTGAAATAACATTCAATCGAATTGATCAAAACAGGATCGTTCTTTTATCTGGTTAAAAAATAAACCAGGAGGCTTTTAACAAATAAAAACATATTCCTCTGTGCCACATACATCCCCTCAGAGTCACCCTACTTCGATGAAGAGAGTTTCTCCATTCTAGAGGGGGAGATGAGTCCCTTTCAGGCCCAAGGCAACGTCCTGGTCTGTGGAGACCTGAATGGTAGAACAGCAGAAGAACAATACACTATTGACAGTCATGGGGACAAACATCTACCAGGAAGCAACAACCTTTCCCTTCCCACACACCCCCCAGAAACAACAAAATGAAAAACTAAAATGGAGCACAGCTCCTGCAGCTCTGTAAAACACTGGGTCTGTACATTGTGAATGGTAGGCTAAGAGGGGGTTCTTTTGGTAGGAACACCTACAGCTCATCCCTTGGCAGCAGTACTGTAGACTTCTTTATCACTGACCTCAACCCAGAGTCTCTCAGAGCCTTCACAGTCAGTCCACTAACATCTCTCTCGGACCACAGTAAAATCAGAGTGTATCTGAGAAGAGCGGAATCCAACCATGAAGCATCACGGCCCAATAAACGGCATGGTACTAAACAGGCCTATAGATGGAGTGCAAACAGTACAGACATCTACCAAAAAGCAATTAGTAGCCAAAAAATACAATCTCTCCTGGACAACTTTTTAGCCTTAACTGCTACAGCAACGAAGGTGTAAATTTGGCCATTTGGAACATTATATTTGATGAATTAGCCTTGGCTAATCTAAAGAAACGTAAGAGCAAACCAAAAAGGATAATGATTACAAAAATCTAAGAAAGTAATTGTGAAATATATCAAATATATATCAAATCAAAATCACAGAGAACCAGACAACAACAATAATATATATATATATATATACACATGTGGAAACACTGAAGCAATACAAACACACCCTTAGAATAGAAAAGGAACAGCACATTAGAAATCAGCTGGATGTAATTGAGGAATCCATAGAATCAAACAACTTCTGGGAGAACTGGAATACATTTAACAAACCTCATCATGAGGAATTGGCTCTCCATAATGGTGTTATGTGGAGAAATCACTTTGCAAACCTCTACAGTAATATATCAAAGAGTTCAGAACAAAACGATATACAGTACCAGTAAAAAGTTTGGACACACCTACTCATTCAAGGGTTTTTCTTTATTTGTACTATTTTCTACATTGTAGAATAATAGTGAAGACATCAAAATCACGAAATAACACACATGGAATCATGTAGTAACCAAAAAAGTGTTCAAAATATATTCGATATTCTTCAAAGTAGCCACCCTTTGCCTTGATGACATCCTTGACACTCTTGGCATTCTCTCAACCAGCTTCACCTGGAATGCTTTTCCAACAGTCTTGAAGGAGTTCCCACATATGCTGAGCCCTTGTTCACTGCTTTTCATATATATATTTAGCACTTGTTGGCTGCTTTTCCTTCACTCTGCGGTCCAACTCATCCCAAACCATGTCAATTGGGTTGAGTTCAGGTGATTGTGGAGGCCAGGTCATCTGATGCAGCACTCCATCACTCTCCTTCTTGGTCAAATAGCCCTTGCACATTCTGGAGGTGTGTTTTTGGGTCATTGTCCTATTTAAAAACAATTGATAGTACAACTAAGCGCAAACCAGATGGGATGGCGTGTCGCTGCATAATGCTGTGGTAGCCATGCTGGTTAAGTGTGCCTTCAATTAAAAAGTAAATCACAGACACCAGCAAAGCAGCCCCACAGAATCACACCTCCTCCTTCATGCTTCACGATGCTTGGAACCAAAAACGGCACATTTGGACTCATCAGACCAATGGACAGATTTCCACTGGTCTAATGTCCATTGCTCGTGTTTCTTGACCCAAGCAAGTTTCTTCTTATTCTTGTCCTTTAGTGGTGGTTTCTTTGCAGCAATTCGATCATGAAGGCCTGATTCACGCAGTCTCCTGTGAACAGTTGATGTTGAGATGTGGCTGTTACTTAAACTCCGTGAAGCATTTATTTGGGCTGCAATTTCTGAGGCTGGTAACTCTAATGAACTTATCCTCTGCAGCAGAGGTAACTCTGGGTCTTCCTTTCCTGTGGCCGTCCAAATTAAAGCCAGTTTCATCATAACACTTGATGGTTTTTGCAATTGCACTTGACGAAACGTTTAAAGTTCTTGACATTTTCCAGATTGACTGACCTTCATGTCTTAAAGTAATGATGGACTGCCGTTTATCTTTACTTATTTGAGCTGTTCTTGCCATACTATGGATTTGGTCTTTTACCAAATAGGACTATCTTCTGTATACCACCCCTACCTACAACACAAATGATTGGCTCAAATGAATTAAGAAGGAAAAAAATTCCACAAATTAACAAGGCACACATGTTCATTGAAATGCATTCCAGGTGACTACCTCATGAAGCTGGTTGAGAGAATGCTAAGAGTGTGCAAAGCTGTCATCAAGGCAAAGGGTGGATAATTTGAAGAATCTAAGATATAAAATATATTTAGATTTGTTCAACACTTTTTTGGTAACTACATGATTCCATATATTTCATAGTTTTGATTTCTTCACTATTATTCTACAATGTAGCAAAAATAAAGAAAACCCCTTAAATGAGAAGACGTGTCCAAACATATGACTGGTACTGTACAAGAAACATAACCAGTCATTGAATCAGCATTCAAAGACTATCAGAATCCTGTGGATACCCCAATTACAGAACATGAATTATTGGACAAATTATACACTCTCCAACCCAAAAAGGCTGTGGTGCTGATGGTATTTTAACTGAAATTATGAAATATACAGACCACAAATTCAAATTGGCTATACTCAAGCTCTTCAACAAAATCCTCACAGCAGGTATTTTTCACCGATATTTAGAACCATGGATTAATCACACCAATCTGTAAAGGTTTGACCCAAATAACTACAAAGAAATGTGCATTAACAGCAACTTGGGGAAAATTCTCTGCAGTATAGTAAATAGCAGACTATGTAATTTCTTTGATGACAACAACATCCTGAGCAGAAGCCAGATTGGATTTTTAGCAAACTGCCACACAATAGAACACATTTACATTCTCCACATTCTAACTGACCAACAAGTAAACAAAAACAAAAGCACAATCTACTGGTGTTTCGTAGACCTCAATAAAGCATTTGATTCAATTTGGTTTTTTAAAAAATAATCTAATAGAAGTGATATTGTAGGGAAAACACAAGATGTTAATAAATCAATGTACACTAAAAACAAATGTGTTGTTAAAATTGGCAACAAGCAAACAGACTACTTCTCTCAGGAACGTGGAGTGAAACAGGGCTGCCCAATAAGTCCAACACTATTTAACATCTACATTCATGAATTAACAACAATCGAACGGACTTCTTATCTCAGGAACGTGGAGTGAAAAAGGGCTGCCCAATAAGTCCAACACTAGTTAACATCTACATTAATGAATTAGCCAAAACATTAGAAGAATCTGCAGCACCTGGTATCACCCTACACAACACTGAAATCAAATGTCTGCTGTACGCAGATGACCTGGTGCTGCTGTCTCCCAGTAAGGAGGAGTTACAGCAGGACCTAGATCATCCAACATAACTATGCAGCCGTATTCATTGACCTGGCCAAGGCTTTCGACTCTGTCAATCACCACCTTCTTGTTGGCAGGTATCTTAAATGATTGCCTCGCCTGGTTCACTAACTACTTCTCTGATAGAGTTCAGTGTGTCAAATCGGAAGGCTTGTTGTCTGGACCTCTGGCAGTCTTTTTGGGGTGCCACAGGGTTCAAATCTCGGGCCGACTCTCTTCTCTGTATACATCAATGATGTCGCTCTTGCTGTCGGTGATTTTCTGATCCACCTCTACGCAGACGACACCATTCTGTATACTTCTAGCCCTTCTTTGGACACTGTGGTAACTAACCTCCAGACGAGCTTCAATGCCGTACAACTCTCCTTCCGTGGCCTCCAACTGCTCTTAAATGCTAGTAAAACTAAATGCATGCTCTTCAACCGATCACTGCCCGCACCTGCCCGCCCGTCCAGCATCACTACTCTGGACGGTTCTGACTTAGAATATGACCATCCTACCAATTGTCGACTTTGGCGATGTCATTTATAAAATAGCCTCCAACACTCTAATCAACAAATTGGATGCAGTCTATCACAGTGCCATCCGCTTTGTCACCAAATCCACATTTACTACACACCACTGCGACCTGTATGCTCTTGTTGGCTGGCACTCGCTTCATACTCGTCGCCAAAACCCACTGGCTCCAGGTCATCTACAAGTCTTTGCTAGGTAAAGCCCCGCCTTATCCCAGCTCACTGGTCTCCATAGTAGCACCCACCCTTAGCACGCGCTCTTAGCACGCGCTCTCACTGGTCACCACCAAAGCCAATTCCTCCTTTCGCCACCTTACCTTCCAGTTCTCTGCTGCCAATGACTGGAAAAAACTACAAAAATCACTGAAGCTGGAGACTCATATCTCCCTCATTAACTTTAAGCACCAGCTGTCAGTGCAGCTCACAGATCTTTGCACCTGTACATCGCCCATCTGTAAACAGCCCATCCTGCTACCTCATCCCCATGCTGTATTTATTTATTTATCTTACTCCTTTGCACCCCAGTATCTCTACTTGCACATTCATCTACTGCACATTTACCATTCCAGTGTCTAATTGCTATATTGTACTTACCTCGCCACCATGGCCTATTTATTACCTCCCTTATCTTACCTCATTTGCACTCACTGTATATAGACTTATTTTTATTTTTTTTATTTATTTCTTTTCTACTGCATTATTGGCTGTATGTCTGTGTATTCCATGTGTAACTTTCTGTTGTTGAATGTATCAAACTGCTATGCTTTATCTTGGCCAGGTCGCAGTTGTAAATGAGAACTTGTTCTCAACTAGCCTACCTGGTTAAATAAAGTTGAAATATTTTTTTTTAAATAAATAGGTCAGTACAGGTTCTATCAGACCTGGGCTCTGACCGTTAATCACAGGTTCTGTCAGACTGGGCTCTGACCATTAATCACAGGTTCTGTCAGACCTGGGCTCTGACCATTAATCACAGGTTCTGTCAGACCTGGGCTCTTACCATTAACCACAGGTTCTGTCAGACTGGGCTCTGACCATTAACCACAGGTTCTGTCAGACCTGGGCTCTGACCATTAATCACAGGTTCTGTCAGACCTGGGCTCTTACCATTAACCACAGGTTCTGTCAGACTGGGCTCTGACCGTTAATCACAGGTTCTGTCAGACTGGGCTCTGACCATTAATCACAGGTTCTGTCAGACCTGGGCTCTGACCATTAACCACAGGTTCTGTCAGACTGGGCTCTGACCATTAACCACAGGTTCTGTCAGACCTGGGCTCTGACCATTAATCACAGGTTCTGTCAGACCTGGGCTCTGAGAAAATGAACATAATGATATTTTAAAAGAGGTCCGGAAAACAGGATCACAAATATAAATTCTATTTGGACACAGTTCTATTAGAACACACCAAAAAACGACCCGTATCTAGGACTAAATATCAGCAACACAGGAAGCTTTCACATGGCTGAGATCTGGTCCAATCAGATCAGCACAAAACAAAAAATAAAACATATATCACCGATTGGAAAGACACCACAAAATATCTCAGGTAACCGTCAATGCCATTTGGCTCTAAACAAACAGAACATTAGTAATGAGGTCCGTGATGCCAGTAGACAGAGTCAGGTGCAGAAAATACACAGAATCAATATACAACAAACAATCACGCACAAAAACATGGGGGAAACAGAGGGTTAAATAAGGAACATGTAATCATGGGAATGGAAACCAGGTGTGTGATAATGAAGACAAAACAAACAGGAAATGAATAAGGGATCGGTGGCGGCTAGAAGACCGGTGACGTCGACCGCCGAACGCCGCCCTAACAAGGAGAGGGACCAACTTCGGTGGAAGTCGTGACATGTTACTTCTTTACAAAGTTTCAAGTAATAATAATTTAGTTTTCTCATGATTTGGATGGGTCTAATTGTGTTGCCGTCGACTGCCGAAAGCCGCCCGAACAAGGAGAGGGACCAACTTCGGCTGAAGTGGTGACAACATGTTTGCAGACTATCTGACCACTGTGACTGATAGAGAACGGAGGAAAACACTGACTAGGTACAGACTCAGGACTCAGTGAGCACAGTCTGGCTGTAGAGACAGACAAACCTGGTTGCCCAGAGAGGACAGGCTGTGCTCACTCTGCTATAGGGGAGAGGTAGAGACAGAGCTGTATTTCCTATTACACTGTATAAAATACTCAAACCTAAAAGAATATTTATTTCAAAAAATTATCATTCAGTACAAAGAATTTGAAACTCTTGCCACAACCTGAGGGACAGCCAGTGAAAAGTGCAATGTAATGTCAACAATATTTCCCATGTAGTTTTGTTTTGTCTTTCGTACCAGGTCATGTGTCTTCTCAGTCATGTTGAGACTGATCTACTACTATTGCTTTAATGTATTGTTATTCTCATTCATATTGTTGTTGTAGTTGTTGTTAATGGTAATCACATTTCCACTACTACTACTATTATGATTGATGCCTCATTGTTGTTGTTCCCAACAGTTTTTGCTGTATGTATACTTTCACAATGTAAGTAATTTAACTTGTCAATAACGTCTACTTAATTGAAGAGAGAGACAGAGAGTGAGAGTGAGAGAGAGGAGGAAAACACAAACGTACCATGCACCCGTTCATCTCTCTCTCTCTCTCTCTCTCTCTCTCTCTCTCTCTCTCTCTCTCTCTCTCTCTCTCTCTCTCTCTCTCTCTCTCTCTCTCTCTCGTTCTCTCCCTCGCGCTCTCTCTCTTTAATAAAGGTCTTCTATCCATCTTCAGGACAGCTGGGATGACATCACCAGTCTGAACGAGCTCATCTGTCACTACGGAGACAACTGCCATGTGTGTGTTTGTGTGTACGCGCGCGTGCGTGTCTGTGTGTGCATGTGTGTGTCAGGGGTATCCACATCTGTAGACATTTAACCCATAATTCAGTGAAGAGGCAGTTGAGGAGCTTAGAGAGAGGACAGAGAGAAAGAGGGAGACAGGACAGAGTAAATGATTGAGAGAGGACAGAGATAGACAGAGAGAGGGATGGTGAGAGGACGGAGAGAAAGAAGGGGAGAGGACAGAGATAAACAGAGAGAAAGATGGAGAGTGGACAGAGAGAAAGATTGAGAGAGGACAGAGATAGACAGAGAGAGGGATGGTGAGAGGACGGAGAGAAAGAAGGGGAGAGGACAGATAAACAGAGAGAAAGATGGAGAGAGGACAGAGAGAAAGATGGAGAGAGGACAGAGCGAAAGATGGAGAGAGGACAGAGAGAAAGATGGAGAGAGGACAGAGAGAAAGATGGAGAGAGGACAGAGAGAAAGATGGAGAGAGGACAGAGACAAAGATGGAGAGAGGACAGAGAGAAAGATGGAGAGAGGACAGAGAGAAAGATGGAGAGAGAGGACAGAGAGAAAGATGGAGAGAGGACAGAGAGAAAGATGGAGAGAGGACAGAGAGAAAGATGGAGAGAGAGGACAGAGGAGATGGAGAGGACAGAGAGAAAGATGGAGAGAGGACAGAGAAAGATGGAGAGAGGACAGAGAGAAAGATGGAGAGAGGACAGAGGAAAAGATGGAGAGAGGACAGAGAGAAAGATGGAGAGAGGACAGAGAGAAAGATGGAGAGGACAGAGAGAAGAAAGATGGAGAGAGAGGACAGAGAGATAGATGGAGAGAGGACAGAGGAAAGATGGAGAGAGGACAGAGGGAAAGATGGAGAGAGGACAGAGAGGAAGATGGAGAGAGGACAGATAGAAAGATGGAGAGAGGACAGAGAGAAAGATGGAGAGAGGACAGAGAGAAAGATGGAGAGAGGACAGAGAGATAGATTTAGAGAGGACAGAGAGAAAGATTGAGAGAGGACAGAGAGAAAGATGGAGAGAGGACAGAGAGATAGATGGAGAGAGGACAGAGGAAAAGATGGAGAGGACAGAGAGAAAGATGGAGAGAGGACAGAGAGATAGATGGAGAGAGGACAGAGGGAAAGATGGAGAGGACATAGAGAAAGATGGAGAGATGACAGGGAGATATATGAAGAGAGGACAGAGGAATAGATGGAGAGGACAGAGAGAAAGATGGAGAGAGGACAGAGAGATAGATGGAGAAAGGACAGAGGGAAAGATGGAGAGAGGACAGAGAGGAAGATGGAGAGAGGACAGATAGAAAGATGGAGAGAGGACAGAGAGAAAGATGGAGAGAGGACAGAGAGAAAGATGGAGAGAGGACAGAGAGAAAGATGGAGAGAGGACAGAGACAAAGATGGAGAGAGGACAGAGGGAAAGATGGAGAGAGGACAGAGAAACAGACAGAGAGAATACAGAGACAGACGGAGAAAGCTGGAGAGATGACAGAGACAGACAGAGAGAAAGATGGAGAGAGGACAGAGACAGACAGAGAGAAAGATGGAGAGAGGACAGAGACAAAGATGGAGAGAGGACAGAGACAAAGATGGAGAGAGGACAGAGGGAAAGATGGAGAGAGGACAGAGAGAAAGATGGAGAGAGGACAGAGAGATATATGGAGAGAGGACAGAGAGATAGATGGAGAGAGGACAGAGGAAAAGATGGAGAGGACAGAGAGAAAGATGGAGAGAGGACAGAGAGATATATGGAGAGAGGACAGAGGAAAAGATGGAGAGGACAGAGAGAAAGATGGAGAGAGGACAGAGAGATAGATGGAGAGAGGACAGAGGGAAAGATGGAGAGAGGACAGCGAGGAAGATGGAGAGAGGACAGATAGAAAGATGGAGAGAGGACAGAGAGATATATGGAGAGAGGACAGAGAGAAAGATGGAGAGAGGACAGAGGAAAAGATGGAGAGGACAGAGAGAAAGATGGAGAGAGGACAGAGAGATAGATGGAGAGAGGACAGAGGGAAAGATGGAGAGGACAGAGAGAAAGATGGAGAGAGGACAGAGAGATGTATGGAGAGAGGACAGAGGAAAAGATGGAGAGGACAGAGAGAAAGATGGAGAGAGGACAGAGAGATAGATGGAGAAAGGACAGAGGGAAAGATGGAGAGAGGACAGAGAGGAAGATGGAGAGAGGACAGATAGAAAGATGGAGAGAGGACAGAGAGAAAGATGGAGAGAGGACAGAGAGAAAGATGGAGAGAGGACAGAGAGATAGATTTAGAGAGGACAGAGAGAAAGATTGAGAGAGGACAGAGAGAAAGATGGAGAGAGGACAGAGAGATAGATTTAGAGAGGACAGAGAGATATTTGATATTTGATATTTGATATTTGACAACCTGAGGATTCATTAGAAACATAGTTTAAATCCTTATATGGTTCCATCCAGGTTAGTTTCTGTTCTGAACTTCCTTGGTTCCATCCATGTTAAATCAAATCAAATTCAATTAAATTTGTCACATACACATGGTTAGCAGATGTTAATGCGAGTGTAGCGAAATGCTTGTGCTTCCAGTTCCGACCATGCAGTAGTATCTAACAAGTAATCTAACAATTTCTCAACAACTACCTTATACACACAAGTGTAAAGGAATGAATGAGAATATGCACATATAAATACATGGATGAGCGATGGCCGAACGGCATAGGCAAGATGCAGTAGACGGTATAGAGTACGGCATATACATATGAGATAAGTAACGTAGGATATGTAAACATTATATGAAGTGGCATTGCTTAAGTGGCTAGTGATACATTTATTACATCCAATTTTGTATTTATTAAAGTGGCTAGAGATTTGAGTCGATGGCCGAACGGCATAGGCAAGATGCAGTAGATGGTATAGAGTACAGTATATACATATGAGATGAGTAATGCAGGATATGTAGACATTATATAAAGCGGCATTGTTTAAAGTGGCTAGCGAGGGCCCTCACCTCTTCCCTGTAGGCCATCTCGTCGTTGTTGGTAATCAAGCCTACCACTGTAGTGTCGTCTGCAAACTTGATGATTGAGTTGGAGTCGTGCTTGGCCACGCAGTCATGGGTGAACAGGGAGTACAGGGGAGGGCTGAGAATGCACCCTTGTGGGGCCCCAGTGTTGAAGATCAGCGGGGTGGAGATGTTGTTTCCTACCCTCACCACCTTGGGGCGGCCTGTCAGGAAGTCTAGGACCCAGTTGCACAGGGCGGGGTCGAGACCTAGGGGCTCGAGCATTAGGACGAGTTTGGAGGGTACTATGGTGTTAAATGCTGAGCTGTAGTTGATGAACAGCATTATTACATAGGCATTCCTCTTGTCCAGATGGGTTAGGGCAGTGTGCAGTGTGATTGCGATTGCGTTGTCTGTGGACCTATTGGGATGGTAAGAAAATTGAAGTGGGTCTAGGGTGTCAGGTAGGATGGAGGTGATATGATCCTTGACTAGTCTCTTAAAACTTGTTAGGGAGAGGCAGCTGAGGGGTCGGTTTTGGAGAGCCTGGCGTGCCCAAAGTAAAATGCCTCCCATTCAGGCCCAGAAAATAGGATATGCATATATTTGGTACCATTGGATAGGAAACACTCTGAATTTTCCAAAACTGTTAACCATTTGTCTGTGAGTGAAACAGAACGCATATAGCAGGCGAAACCCCAAGGAATTTCTGTCCTGGAAAAAGTGATTTTGACACATTGCTCATTTGGGAACCCGTCCCTAATGAAAATGACCATATAAGGGCATATGAATGCAGTACACGTCACTTCCTTATGATGTCAACAGTCTCGAGACAGTGTATTTTTTTCATTTTGGATGAATAAGACCAGAGAAGAAGACCAAACAAGTGAGTCCCCCCTTGATGACAACAGTACCCAGCGCGCGTACGAGAAGTCACGCAGTGTCTTTTTTACCGTCGTTATCGATCAGTTTATATTCCGGTTGATTTATAATAGTAAATATACGTAAAAGTGTTCCTAAGGATACATTTAAAACTATGTTTGAATGTTCTTGGACAAGTTTATAGGTATAAGTTGAACGAGTTAGCGGCCACGCTTCAATGGACTAGTGGAGGCTGTCGTTTCTGATTATAACGCCACGAACCAAATGGAGGATTTATGGATAAAATACGTTACTTTTTCTAACAAAAGAACCATGGATTGTCTTCGTTGGACACTTAGGATGACCTCAGCAGAAGTTCTTCAACAGGTAATTGATTTGTTTTCGCTGTGAAATGTGTTATGTGTGTGCCATGATGGCTAATCGATACATGGCTATTGGAAAAATATGTGAGGTGCTACCCTCAAACAATGAAATGTGCTGCTTTCGCCGTAAAGCCTTTTTGAAATCTGACAACGCTGTGATATTGCCAAGAAACACAGCTTTTGATGAGTATGGAACACTTGTATATTGGTGGATGTTTAATAATTAAACTTTTGGATTTTGAATTTGGCGCTTTACATTTTACCTGGTAGTGTCGGGAAGAGCCCGCTAGTGCCCCACTGGTCCCCAAGACGTTTTAAAGCACTTCATGATGACAGAAGTGAGTGCTACGGGGCAATAGTCATTTAGCTTTCTTGGGAACAGGAACAATGGTGGCCCTATTGAAGCATGTGGGAACAGCAGACTGTGATAAGGATTGATTGAATATGTCCGTAAACACACCAGCTAGCTGGTCTGCGCATGCTCTGAGGACACGGCCTGAGCAGTTGATTTGTCTGAGCAGTTGATTTGCGACTCTACTTTGTCTCTATACTGACGCTTAGCTTGTTTGATTGCCTTGCGGAGGGAATAGCTACACTGTTTGTACTCGGTCTGTAACGATCTTCAGTGACGGACCAAGGCGCAGCGTGCCGGGTTGAGTTAAACTTGATTTATTTGTCAACTCACTATAACAAAAACAACAAACGAAGATCAAGTGGTTGTAGCACCAACAGCACATACACAATAACAGAGTCAACTTCCCACAAGGAAAGGAAGAAAAAAGGGCTACTAAAGTATGGCTCCCAATCAGAGACAACGATGGACAGCTGTCCCTGATTGAGAGCCCTACCCGGCCAACGACAAAGAAGTACAAAAACTAGAACATAGAATGCCCACCCCAAATCACACCCTGACCAAACCAAAAAGAGACATAAACAGGCTCCTACAGGGCAGGGCGTGACACGGTCATGTTTCCGGTTGCCTTGCCCTGATTAAAAGCAGTGGTTCGCACTTTCAGTTTTGCGCGAATTCTGACATCAATACACGGTTTCTGGTTGGGGAAGGTTTTAATAGTCGCTGTGTTTACAACATCACCAATGAACTTGCTAATAGACTCGCTCACCAAATCAGCGTATTCATCAATGTTATTGTCCGACGCTATGCGGAACATATATGAATCGTGGAATCAGATTGGTTGGACCAGCGATGAACAGACCTGAACACGGGCGTTTCCTGTTTTAGTTTCTGTCTATAGGCTAGGAGCAACAAAATGGAGTCGTGGTCAGATTTGCCAAAAGGGGGGCGAGGGAAGGCTTTGTATGCGCTGTGGAAGTTAGAATAACAATGATCCAGATTTAATCATAAGGCTTACACCCCCGCTCTTCTTCTTAACAGAGAGATGTTTGTTTCTGTCGGCGCGATGCGTATGTATTCTGTTAGCATGTATTCTGAACTTTCTTGGTTCCATCCAGGTTAGATTGTACTCTGAACTTCCTTGGTTCCATCCAGGTTAGTTTGTATTCTAATCTTCCTTGGTTCCATCCAGGTTAGTTTGTATTCTAAACTTCTATGGTTCCATCCAGGTTAGTTTGTATTCTAAACGTCTATGGTTCCATCCAGGTTAGTTTGTATTCTAAACTTCCTTGGTTCCATCCAGGTTAGTTTGTATTCTAAACTTCTATGGTTCCATCCAGGTTAGTTTGTACTCTAAACTTCCTTGGTTCCATCCAGGTTAGTTTGTATTCTAAACTTCTATGGTTCCATCCAGGTTAGTTTGTATTCTAAACTTCTATGGTTCCATCCAGGTTAGTTTTGTATTCTAAACTTCAATGGTTCCATCCAGGTTAGTTTGTATTCTAAACTTCCTTGGTTCCATCCAGGTTAGTTTGTATTCTAAACTTCTATGGTTCCATCCAGGTTAGTTTGTATTTTAAACTTCTATGGTTGCATCCAGGTTAGTTTGTATTGTAGACTTCTATGGTTCCATCCAGGTTAGTTTGTATTCTAAACTTCCTTGGTTCCATCCAGGTTAGTTTGTATTCTAAACTTCTATGGTTCCATCCAGGTTAGTTTGTATTCTAAACTTCCTTGGTTCCATCCAGGTTAGTTTGTATTCTAAACTTCTATGGTTCCATCCAGGTTAGTTTGTATTGTAAACTTCTATGGTTCCATCCAGGTTAGTTTGTATTCTGAGTCGTTGGAGAACTATAACATGACAGAGACAGATAGATGATAAAAAGGGTTTGAGAAGGATCCAACTTGCAAATGAGTGTGTGTGTGTGTGTGTGTGTGGCAAGCTAAGGCTATCCCTAAACATCTGTGTGGTGTGTGTGTGTGTGGCAAGCTAAGGCTATCCCTAAACTTCTCTGTGTGTGTGTGTGTGTGTGTGTGTGTGTGTGTGTGTGTGTGTGTGTGTGTGTGTGTGTGTGTGTGTGTGTGTGTGTGTGTGTGTGTGTGTGTGTGTGTGTGCGTGCGTGCGTGCGTGTGTGTAGTGCAGATTGGTGGTGAAGAAACCAGAAAAATGCAAAAATAGACTTGGAATGTTTTTGGAGAAATGTTCCTTTTTCACCATAGAAGTGGTAGGAGCGAGACAAAACTGTGGCTTTCTGGAGTTCAAATGATTCAAGTGGTTATTTAATGCCACATATTAGCAGTCCATAGACCAATGGCTGGTGTATGTTTTGTGGATTTCTTAAATTTGCCCTCTAGTTACCCCTAGAGGACATCACAGTTCATTGTGAGTTCTCTACATTCTAATTACTGTTTATTTATTTGTTATTTTACCAGATAAGTTGACTGAGAACACATTCTCACTTACAGCAACAACCTGGGGAATAGTTACAGGGGGATGAATGAGCCAATTGTAAGCTGGGGATGATTAGGTGACCATGATGGTATGAAGGACAGCTTGGCAATTTTAGCCAGGACACCAGGGTTAACACCCCTACTCTTACAATAAGTGCCATGGGATCTTTAACGATCTCTGAGAGTCAGGACACCCGTTTAATGTCCCTCCCAAAAGACAGCACCCTACACAGGGCAATGTCCCCAATCACTGGCCTGGGGGGTTGGGATATTTTTTTTCAACCTGAGGAAAGAGTGCCTCCTACTGGTCCTCCAAAACCACTTCCAGTCCCCTACATTCTAATGTTCTTTAGTTCTGAGTTCAGAGATCTCTGTTTCAGGGGTATTATTGTGAGTTCCCTACATTCTAATGTTCTTTAGTTCTAAGTTCAGAGATCTCTGTATCAGGGGTTTCTATTGTCAGTTCCCTACATTCTAATGTTCTTTAGTTCAGAGATCTCTGTATCAGGGGTATTATTGTGAGTTCCCTACATTCTAATGTTCTTCACTTCTAAGTTCAAAGATTTCTGTATCAGTTTTTTTTTTAATCTGTTTTCTATTATCTTATTGAAGTCCAGAGCAGATATGCATTCAATAACTGTGCTGCCACTCACACACTGCACGTGTCAAGAACACAGATCTAGGATCAGCATCCATTCTCCAGATCCTAACGTAAATCATTTCAAGGAACGTTATAGAACACAGATCTAGGATCAGCAAACATACAGTCAATAATACAATAGAAAAAGTAAATATACAGTATGTGCAAATGAGGAAGGATAAGGGAGGTAAGGCAATAAATAGGCCATAGTGGCGTAATAATTACAATATAGCAATTAAACACTGTACTGATAGATGTGCATGTAGAGATACTGGGGTGCAAAGGAGCAAAATCAATAAAATCAATGGTGATGAGGTAGTTGGATGGTGATGAGGTAGTTGGATTCGCTATTTATAGATGGGCTATGTACAGGTGCAGTGATCTGTGAGCTGCTCTGACAGCTGGTGCTTAAAGCTAGTGAGGGAGATATGAGACTCCAGCTTCAGTGATTTTTGCAGTTCGTTCCAGTCATTGGCAGCAGAGAACTGGAAGGAAAGGCGGCCGAAGGAGGAATTGGCTTTGGGGGTGACCAGTGAGATATACCTGCTGGAGCGCGTGCCACGGGTGGGTGCTGCTATGGTGACCAGTGAGCTGAGATAAGGCGGGGCTTTACCTAGCAAAGACTTATAGATGACCTGGAGCCAGTGGGTTTGGCGACGAATATGAAGCGAGGGCCAACCAACTTGGATCTTGATAGAGAGGATCTTGTTTCACAAAAGTCAACAAAATGAAGCTATTATTGTGTCAATGTGGTATCAGCTCAAACTTCAAAAGAGAATTACAGGATAATAAACTAAATTTATATCAATTTATTCCAGAAGGGCTGGATACTGTGTGTGTGTGTGTGTGTGTGTGTGTGTGTGTGTGTGTGTGTGTGTGTGTGTGTGTGTGTGTGTGTGTGTGTGTGTGTGTGTGTGTGTGTGTGTGTGTGTGTGTGGCTGTTTATTTTCATATACTATTAGAGTTGAATCGAGAACAGCGAGAGAGGGGAGAAGAAAGATGGAGGGATGGAGGGAGGACGGAGGAGATTGAGCGAGGGAAGTAGAGGGAGATGAGGAATGTAAGGAGGGAGGAGTGTCCAGATAAAAATAGGAGTGTATTTCGGTTTTTCTGTTTTGGTTTAGGACCATCTGTGGAAAATGCACTTCTCTCCACTCAACTGGTCCAAATAGGGCCCCCTGGTTGAGTTGAGCCCCGTGGATGAGGAGCACTGGGCCCCCTGCATGAGATGGGCCTCCTGGAGGAGGTGTTCTGGGTGTAAAATTGTAGCTCTGCAGTGGGAGCTAATTTGTCTGGCAGGAAGTGTTTGTGAGAGTCAATAATGAGGCGTGACAGCAGGGGATCAGGGACCTCCACAGTGGGGCTCATAACTAACCTGGATGGAACCAAGGCTCAGAACCGTGTGTGTGTGTGTGTGTGTGTGTGTGTGTGTGTGTGTGTGTGTGTGGACACCCCTCTGAAACCTCGAGAGTGAGAACTAGGTTCAGACACAGGTCAGCGACCCCGGTTTAGCCCTCTCTCTGGGACCTAGCAGTCTACACACAGACACACACACACACACACACAGACACACACACACATACAGACATACACACACACACACATATACACACACACACACACCATGGGAACCCCTGAAAGCGTGACCTTTCCTTGCCCTTTGGCCTCTACTCTCACAGTTCACCTGTTTATGAGTTCCTCTGTCCCAACAGAGGAACTCATAAGTAATGAGGAGAGAGAGAGAGAGAGAGAGAGAGAGAGAGAGAGAGAGAGAGAGAGAGAGAGAGAGAGAGAGAGAAAGAAAGAATTCCAATAAACAAAATCATGAACCAATCAAAAGACTCATATTTACAACATTGGAAAAACGAAACAAAATCCCAAAGCCGACTAAATTGCTATCTGACCCTAAACAGAGAATATGAATTGGCTGATTATCTCTACTCTGTCAGAAATATGAAGCAGAGACAGATCCTTACCAAGTACAGGCTGAGTGACCACCGATTGGCAATAGAGACCGGCAGACATAAAAAGACATGGCTACCCAAAGAGGAGCGTTTATGTGGTCACTGCACGACAGGGGAGGTAGAAACAGAGATGCACTTTCTCCTTTACTGTGATAAATATTCCTCACCAAGAGATTCATTATTCACAGAAATGACTACATTTATTCCAAATTTTAACTCATTAAATCCAGAGGAAAAACTAAAAATACTCATGGGCGAAGGAGCAATGGCTCCTCTTGCAGCCAAATATGTATTTGCCTGCCATAGCCTGAGGGACACTGAATAGTAACATCTGCATAGTAAGCAGTAACTTACTTATAATTGCTGTTATTGTTATTACTATTATTGTTACTACTATTATTATTGTTGTTTATCATTCCGTATAGTAGTGGTATGGGTGGTAATGGTAATGATAGCAGTTTAGTGATGATGGTGATGGCAGTAGTAGTGATGATGATGATGGTAGTAGTGGTATGGGTGGTAATGGTAATGATTTGCAGTTTAATGATGATGGTGATGGCAGTAGTAGTGATGATGATGGTAGTTGTAGTACAGATGTAGATTACCGTTATTTAGTTATAAGTTAGTTATAGTTTAATTTTCCATATTTAGATTTTTTCAATTTATTACATTTCTACTACTGACTATTACCATTTTATTGTTATTCTTTTTGTATTTAATTTTGTATTATTATTTACTACCATTTTATATTATTATTTGTTATTGTTTCTAATTTTATTACAATGTATAATGTATACATTGTTGCTTTGGCAATATTGACACAATGTTTTTCATGCCAATAAAGCAGCTTGAATTTGAATTTGAATTTGAGAGAGAGAGAGAGAGAGAGAGAGAGAGAGAGAGAGAGGTGGTGAGAGAGAGAGAGAGAGAGAGAGAGAGAGAGAGAGAGAGAGAGAGAGAGAGAGAGAGAGAGAGAGAGAGAGAGAGGGTAGTGATTTGAGAGAGAGAGGTGGTGAGAGAGAGAGAGAGAGAGAGAGAGAGAGAGAGAGAGAGAGAGAGAGAGAGAGAGGTGGTGAGGGAGAGAGAGAGAGAGTGAAGGAGAGAGAGAGTGAGAGAGAGAGAGAGAGAGAGAGAGAGAGAGAGAGAGAGAGAGAGAGAGAGAGAGAGAGAGGTAGTGAGGGAGAGAGAGAGAGAGAGAGAGAGAGAGAGAGAGAGAGAGAGAGAGAGAGGGGTAGTGATTTGAGAGAGAATGAGAAAGAGAGAGGAAGAGAGGGAGGAGAGATAATGAGAGTCAGGATCCCGCTGGTTGGATCAAGTTCTTCAAATCCTTTAAAAAAAAAGGGGAGCAACAGAGGAGAAGCTAAAACACCACAATTACTAACCTCTACGTCTTGTTCCAAGAGACACCCAGCCACAAACGGACACACACACACACACACAGACACACGTGACAGTTCCGCTTACAGCCTTGGACCCCTGGTCAAGGGCCAGGGCTAATATTATCTTTCACAGCGTATGCAACAGTACATGTTTCAGCGCATGTGAGTGTGGGCTTGCACACGTGTGTGTAGGAGTCTTTGTGGTAGTGTGTATGTGTGTATATATATATATGTGTGTGTGTGTGTGTGTGTGTGTGTGTGTGTGTGTGTGTGTGTGTGTGTGTACGTGTCCGTGTGTTCTGCGAGGTTCCTGTCCGGTAGGAGAGAGATGGCATGGTTCAATAAGAGTAACACGGGTTTACGTCCAAGACACACATTCTGAGGCGTACGGTAAGGGACCAATCCGTAGAGACAAACCCTGGTGTGTGTGTGTGTGTATGAACTCTGGATGATATGGGCGAGAGCGCGGTGGACACAGATCCAGGAAAAAGGGCAAGGCTAGATTCCACCTTGTTTGTGGGGTTGAATGCCTATATTTTTCACCTCGTCCAGGAGGCCCATCTCATCCAGAGGACACACAGTATCTCCACCAGGAGGCCCATCTCATCCAGAGGACACAGAGTACCTCCACCAGGAGGCCCATCTCGTCAAGAGAAACCACAGTACCTTCACCTGGAGGCCCAACTCATCCAGAGGGCCCACAGCATGTCAATGAGCAGGTCCAAATCGCCCACAAGGTATGAATACTCGAGAGTAGTGAGGGAAAGACTCTTATAACCTATATAGGCTTGGTTATAACCTATATTGACTTGGTTATAACCTATAACTTGAAAATGTATTAATAAACCAATTAGGCACATTTGGGCAGTCTTGATACAACATCCAATGGTTCATTGGAACAGTCTAAAACTTTGCACATAAACTGCTTCCATCTAGTGGCCAAAATCTAAATTGCACCTAAACTTGAGTAATAGATTGTGGCCTTTCTCATGCATTTCAAAGACGAGAAAAAAAAATAATGTTATTTTCTTTGTTATTATCTTTAGATCTAATGTGTTATATTCTCTTACATAAATTTCACATTTCCACAAACTTCAAAGGGTTTCCTATCAAATGGAGAAAAAAAAGAATATGCATATCCTTGCATATGTTTTCGACCATGTTCGAAGAAAGTTCAGGGCCTTTTTTAACCAATGGGCGGATGCTAGTCCAGGCAAGTGGTTGCGTTCTTGTCCAGTTTTACATGTGTGGTACAGATTACACCGCATCAGTGTGTGTGTGTGTGTGTGTACATGACCATCCTTGAAGGTGCTACTGTCAGACAAACGAGTATGTTACGAAGGTGGCTAAAATCTATCAGAAACCGTCAGTGTTGTGTTGGTACACTACAGAGTACTAGTCAGTGTTATAGTGGTACACTACAGAGTACTAGTCAGTGTTGTAGTGGTACACTACAGAGTACTAGTCAGTGTTATAGTGGTACCCTACAGAGTATTAGGTGACGGAGTGACATGTAGTTGATGTTGCCGTGTACGCTTTGTAAAGCAGCAGTCAAATAAACACACGTACTGTACTGCCAGCGGTAAGGCTGTCAAATAAACACACGCACTGTGCTGCCAGCGGTACGGCAGTCAAATAAACACACGTACTGTGCTGCCAGCGGTACGGCAGTCAAATAAACACACGTACTGTGCTGTCAGCGGTAAGGCTGTCAAATAAACACACGTACTGTGCTGCCAGCGCTACGGCAGTCAAATAAACACACGTACTGTGCTGCCAGCGGTACGGCAGTCAAATAAACACACGTACTGTGCTGCCAGCGGTACGGCAGTCAAAGAAACACACGTACTGTACTGCCAGCGGTACGGCAGTCAAAGAAACACACGTACTGTGCTGCCAGCGGTACGGCAGTCAAATAAACACACGTACTGTACTGCCAGCGGTACGGCAGTCAAAGAAACACACGTACTGTACTGCCAGCGGTACGGCAGTCAAAGAAACACACGTGCTGTGCTGCCAGCGGTAAGGCTGTCAAATAAACACACGTACTGTGCTGCCAGAGGTACGGCAGTCAAAGAAACACACGTACTGTACTGCCAGCGGTACGGCAGTCAAAGAAACACACGTACTGTACTGCCAGCGGTACGGCAGTCAAATAAACACACGTACTGTGCTGCCAGCGGTAAGGCTGTCAAATAAACACACGTACTGTGCTGCCAGCGGTACGGCAGTCAAAGAAACACACGTACTGTGCTGCCAGCGGTACGGCAGTCAAAGAAACACACGTGCTGTGCTGCCAGCGGTACGGCAGTCAAAGAAACACACGTGCTGTGCTGCCAGCGGTAAGGCTGTCAAATAAACACACGTACTGTGCTGCCAGCGGTACGGCAGTCAAAGAAACACACGTACTGTACTGCCAGCGGTACGGCAGTCAAAGAAACACACGTACTGTACTGCCAGCGGTACGGCAGTCAAATAAACACACGTACTGTGCTGCCAGCGGTAAGGCTTTCAAATAAACACACGTACCGTGCTGCCAGCGGTACGCAGTCAAATAAACACACGTGCTGTGCTGCCAGCGGTACGGCTGTCAAATAAACCATTGTCGCACACACTGTAACCTACATTCATATACATTCATCATGCTCTAACAATGGCATGAATTAAATGGGAGTTTTTATTGAAAATAAATGATCTACGCGACCTGAGTAGCACTGGCAACAAGGCGTCTGTTCTCTGTTTGAGAACAGAAACAGGTCCTTAACACCCCACAGTGCCTTCGCTTGTGTGCGTGTGTGTGTGTGTGTGTGTATATATGTGTGTGTAGGTGTGTGTAGATCCAAAGTAATGGCTTTCTACACTTCTGCAGTCGCCGCTTTGTCTCCATGTCAGGTTAGAAAGTAATAATGAGGAAAGGCTACTATTGGAGAGAAGGTGTGCTATGTGTGTTATTGGGGTGAAACAGGGAGTCAAGTGAGTGTTGATAGGGAATTTGTAATATGGGGAATGATGTTAACACACATTGGTGTGTTAAGGCAAAGAGAGAAAGTTTGGTATGTGTGTTATTGGGGTGTGAAACAGGGAGTCCAAATAAGTGTTAATACGGAATTGAAAATATGGCGGGATAATATGGTGGGAAAATATGGCGGGATAAGAGGTTGTGACTGTGTTGTACAGAATCCAGAGCTAGGTAGAGTAGGAGAGAGAGAGAGAAAAAGAGAGAGAGAGAGAGAAAGAGAAAGAGAGAGAGAAAGAGAGAGAGACAGAGAGAAAGAGAGAGCGAGAGAGAGAAACAGAGAGAGAGAAAGCGAGAGAGAGAGAGACTGAGAGAGAGAGCGAGAGAGAGAGCGATAGAGAGAGAAACAGAGAGAGAGAAAGCGAGAGAGAGAGCGAGAGAGAGACTGAGAGAGAGAAAGGCAGTGCAACCACTGCACAACAGCAGAACCTGAGACAGAGCTGCATTTCCTGAAAAAATGTAAAAAATATAAAACAATTAGAGACTGTCATTTCCCCAAATTTGAAACCCTTATTCAAGTTTAGTAGGCTACCCATCCTGTTGGGGCAGGACGCAGAGAGCTGTGGGTTGGCAGCGCACTACATTGCTGCCTGCCATAAGATGAGGGACAGTGTCTGACAGACCAATCAACCTGCACATGTCCTCTACTGTACGCTTATTGTTATTGTTTAATGTATGGTTATTTTGACCCTTGGTTATTGTTGTTACTGTTGTCCCATTGACAATTTTGATTCTTGTTATTTTCATATTGTAAATATCAAAAGTAAGCTTTGGCAATATGTACATTGTTACGTCATGCCAATAAAGCAAATTGAATTGAATTGAATTGAAATGAGAAAGAGAGAGAGAGAGAGAGACAGAGAGAGAGAGACAGAGAGAGAGAGAGAGAGAGAGACAGAGAGACAGAGAGAGAGAGAGTTGTCGCCTGGTACGACAACTGCACTGCCCGCAACCGCAGGGCTCTCCAGAGGGTAGTGAGGTCTGCACTATTACCTGCAAACTACCTGCCCTCCAAGGAGCAAACTACCTGCCCTCCAGGACACCTACAGCACCCGATGTCACAGGAAGGCCAAAAAGATCATCAAGGAAACCCACTACCATCCAAAAGTTGAGGTCAGTACAGGTGCATCGAAGCTGGGACCGACTGAAAAACAGCTTCTATCTCAAGGCCGTCAGACCGTTAATTTGGCCCCCCAGGAACCTGTTATTAAGGACCGGACACTTTTGAAAAATATTCGCCTAAAATGACAAAAAGACCCAAATCTAACTGTCTGTAGCTCAGGACCTGAAGCAAGGACATGCATATTATTGATACCATTTGAAATGAAACACTTTGAAGTTTGTGGAAATGTGAAATTAATGTAGGAGAATATAACACATTAGATCTAGTAAAATATAATACAATACACTGTCTATATGGTGGTTAACACTACACTGTCTATATGGTGGTTAACACTACACTGTCTATATGGTTCTTAACACTACACTGTCTATATGGTGGTTAAAACTACACTGTCTATATGGTGGTTAACACTACACTGTCTATATGGTGGTTAAAACTACACTGTCTATATGGTGGTTAACACTACACTGTCTATATGGTGGTTAACACTACACTGTCTATATGGTTCTTAACACTACACTGTCTATATGGTGGTTAACACTACACTGTCTATATGGTGGTTAAAACTACACTGTCTATATGGTGGTTAACACTACACTGTCTATATGGTGGTTAAAACTACACTGTCTATATGGTGGTTAACACTACACTGTCTATATGGTGGTTAACACTACACTCTCTATATGGGGGTTAACACTACACTGTCTATATGGTGGTTAACACTACACTGTCTATATGGTGGTTAACACTACACTGTCTATATGGTGGTTAAAACTACACTGTCTATATGGTGGTTAACACTACACTGTCTATATGGTGGTTAACACTACACTGTCTATATGGTGGTTAACACTACACTGTCTATATGGTGGTTAACACTACACTGTCTATATGGTGGTTAACACTACACTCTCTATATGGGGGTTAACACTACACTGTCTATATGGTGGTTAAAACTACACTGTCTATATGGTGGTTAACACTACACTGTCTATATGGTGGTTAACACTACACTCTCTATATGGGGGTTAACACTACACTGTCTATATGGTGGTTAACACTACACTGTCTATATGGTGGTTAACACTACACTGTCTATATGGTGGTTAAAACTACACTGTCTATATGGTGGTTAACACTACACTGTCTATATGGTGGTTAACACTACACTCTCTATATGGGGTTAACACTACACTGTCTATATGGTGGTTAACACTACACTGTCTATATGGTGGTTAAAACTACACTGTCTATATGGTGGTTAACACTACACTGTCTATATGGTGGTTAACACTACACTCTCTATATGGGGGTTAACACTACACTGTCTATATGGTGGTTAACACTACACTGTCTATATGGTGGTTAACACTACACTGTCTATATGGTGGTTAACACTACACTGTCTATATGGTGGTTAACACTACACTGTCTATATGGTGGTTAACACTACACTGTCTATATGGTGGTTAACACTACACTGTCTATATGGTGGTTAACACTACACTGTCTATATGGTGGTTAACACTACACTGTCTATATGGTGGTTAACACTACACTGTCTATATGGTGGTTAACACTACACTGTCTATATGGTGGTTAACACTACACTGTCTATATGGTGGTTAACACTACACTGTCTATATGGTGGTTAACACTACACTGTCTATATGGTGGTTAACACTACACTGTCTATATGGTGGTTAACACTACACTGTCTATATGGTGGTTAAAACTACACTGTCTATATGGTGGTTAACACTACACTGTCTATATGGTGGTTAAAACTACACTGTCTATATGGTGGTTAACACTACACTGTCTATATGGTGGTTAACACTACACTGTCTATATGGTGGTTAACACTACACTGTCTATATGGTGGTTAACACTACACTGTCTATATGGTGGTTAACACTACACTGTCTATATGGTGGTTAACACTACACTCTCTATATGGTGGTTAACACTACACTGTCTATATGGTTCTTAACACTACACTGTCTATATGGTGGTTAACACTACACTGTCTATATGGTGGTTAACACTACACTGTCTATATGGTGGTTAACACTACACTGTCTATATGGTGGTTAACACTACACTGTCTATATGGTGGTTAACACTACACTCTCTATATGGGGGTTAACACTACACTGTCTATATGGTGGTTAACACTACACTGTCTATATGGGGGTTAACACTACACTGTCTATATGGGGGTACACTTTTTGTAGGGTGGGAAAAAACTCAGCATCCAAACTGTTATTGTTTCCCTCCAGTGACTTGACCAGCTAATGAGATCGAGACAGGGGTTCATAACCTTCTAAACAGGACCTTGGGTGTGTATGTAGTATGTTTTTAGAAGTATATTGCCCCTCAGCTGTCCCTATGGGGGAAAGGGAGCACTGGGACTATAAAGTGAAATGGAGGTTACGTTGAGCTAAATGATCCTTCCTCTAGCCTTCCTGTCACCCTAAGGGCTAGGGCTAGGGTTAGGGAATAGCTGACTGTAGTGGTAGCCTTCCTGTCACCCTAAGGGCTAGGGTTAGGGTTAGGGAATAGCTGACTGTAGTGGTAGCCTTCCTGTCACCCTAAGGGCTAGTGTTAGGGTTAGGGAATAGCTGACTGTAGTGGTAGCCTTCCTGTCACCCTAAGGGCTAGGGCTAGGGTTAGGGAATAGCTGACTGTAGTGGTAGCCTTCCTGTCACCCTAAGGGCTAAGGTTAGGGTTAGGGAATAGCTGACTGTAGTGGTAGCCTTCCTGTCACCCTAAGGGCTAGGGTTAGGGAATAGCTGACTGTAGTGGTAGCCTTCCTGTCACCCTAAGGGCTAGGGCTAGGGTTAGGGAATAGCTGACTGTAGTGGTAGCCTTCCTGTCACCCTAAGGGCTAGGGCTAGGGTTAGGGAATAGCTGACTGTAGTGGTAGCCTTCCTGTCACCCTAAGGGCTAGGGTTAGGGAATAGCTGACTGTAGTGGTAGCCTTCCTGTCACCCTAAGGGCTAGGGTTAGGGAATAGCTGACTGTAGTGGTAGCCTTCCTGTCACCCCAAGGGCTAGGGTTAGGGTTAGGGAATAGCTGACTGTAGTGGTAGCCTTCCTGTCACCCTAAGGGCTAGGGTTAGGGAATAGCTGACTGTAATGGTAGCCTTCCTGTCACCCTAAGGGCTAGGGTTAGGGAATAGCTGACTGTAGTGGTAGCCTTCCTGTCACCCTAAGGGCTAGGGTTAGGGTTAGGGAATAGCTGACTAAAGATGTCAAATCTTCCCTTACAACAAAAGATTGCAGTTTTGAAAGTTCAGTAAAAGTGCAGTAACTGCAGTCGACTATTTTGGACGCAGTAATTGCAGAATTACACTGCAAAATTACTGTATTAAAAAAAACTGTGTTCTTTTGGAAGCAGTATTTGCAGCAAGCTAAGCGTCAGTATAGAGACAAAGTAGAGTCGCAATTCAACGGCTCAGACACAAGAGGTATGTGGCAGGGTCTACAGTCAATCAAGGACTACAAAAAGAAAACCAGCCCCGTCGCAGACCACGATGTCTTGCTCACTTTGAGGACAATACAGTGCCACCGACACGGACCGCTACCAAAACCTGCGGGCTCTCCTTCACTGCGGCCAACGTGAGTAAAACATTTAAATGTGTTAACCTTCGCAAGGCTGCCGGCCCAGATGGCATCCCTGGCCGGGTCCTCAGAGCATGCGCAGTCCAGCTGGCTGGTGTGTTTACGGACATATATAATAAAATCCTTATCCCAGTCTGCTGTTCCCACATGCTTCAAGAGGGCCACCATTGTTCCTGTTCCCAAGAAAGCTAAGGTAACTGAGCTAAATGACTATCGCCCTGTAGCACTCACTTCCCTCATCAGGAAGTGCTTTGAGAGACTAGTCAATGATCATTTCACCTCCATCCCACCAGACACCCTAGACCCACTCCAATTTGCTTACCGTCCCAATAGGTCCACAGACGACGCAATCGCAATCACACTGCACACTGCCCTAACCCATCTGGACAAGAGGAATACCTATGTAAGAATGGTGTTCGTCGACTACAGCTCAGCATTTAACACCATAGTACCCTCCAAACTCGTCATTAAGCTCGAGACCCTAGGTCTCGACCCCGCCCTGTGCAACTGGGTCCTGGACTTGCTGACGGGCCTGCCCCAGGTGGTGAGGGTAGGAAACAACATCTCCACCCCGCTGATCCTCAACACTGGGGCCCCACAAGAGTGCGTTCTCAGCCCTCTCCTGTACTCCCTGTTCACCCATGACTGCGTGGCCAAGCACGCCTCCAACTCAATCATCAAGTTTACAGACAACACAACAGTGGTAGGCTTGATTACCAACAACGGCGAGACGGCCTACAGGCAGGAGGTGAGGGCCCTCGGAGTGTGGTGTCAGGAAAATAACCTCTCACTCAACGTCAACAAAACAAAGGAGATTATCGTGGACTTCAGGAAACAGCAGAGGGAGCACCGCCCTATCCACATCGACAGGACAGTAGTGGAGAAGGTGGAAAGTTTTAAGTTCCTTGGCGTACACATCACGGACAAACTGAAATGGTCCACCCACACAGACAGCGTGGTGAAGAAGGCGCAACACCGCCACTTCAACCTCAGGAGGCTGAAGAAATGTGGTTTGTCACCGAAAACACTCACAAACTTCTACAGATGCACAATCGAGAGCATCCTGTCGGGCTGTATCACCGCCTGGTACGGCAACTGCTCCCCCCAAAACCATAAGGCTTTCCAGAGGGTAGTGAGGACTGCACAACGCATCACTGAGGGTAAACTACCTGCCCTCCAGGACACCTACACCACCCGATGTCACAGGAAGGCCAATAAGATCATCAAGGACAACAACCACCCGAGCCATTGCCTGTTCACCCCGCTATCATCCAGAAGGCGAGGTCAGTACAGGTGCATCAAAGCTGGGACCGAGAGACTGAAAAACAGCTTCTATCTCAAGGCCATCAGACTGTTAAACAGCCATCACTAACATTGAGTGGCTGCTGCCAACATACTGACTCAAATCTCTAGCCACTTTAAAGAATTGAAAATTGGATGTAACAAATGTATCACTAGCCATTTTAAACAATGCTTTATATAATGTTTACATATCCTACATTACTCATCTCGTATGTATATACTGTACTCTATACCATCTACTGCATCTTGCCTATGCCGTTCGGCCATCGCTCATCCATAAATCTATATGTACATACTCGTATTTATTCCTTTACACTTGTGTGTACGGTAGTTGTTGTGAAATTGTTAGAGTACTTGTTAGATACTACTGCATGGTCGGAACTAGAAGCACAAGCATTTCACTACACTCGCATTAACATCTGCTAACCATGTGTATGTGACAAATAAAATTTGATTTGATACTGCAGCTAGACTGCAGTTAAACTGCATCTGACTGCAATCTTTTTTCGTAAGGGTCCGTTTAGCCAATTCGAGTACGGTGCGCTGATGTTCTTCGTTTAGTTAAGCAGCTAGCTAGCTTACCAAGCAGACATCTTGCTAGTTTACCAAGCAGACAGCTAGCTAGATTCCAAGCAGACAGCTAGCTTACCTAGCAGACAGCTAGCTAACGTACCAAGCAGACAGCTAGCTTACCTAGCAGACAGCTAGCTAACGTACCAAGCAGACAGCTAGCTAGCTTATGAAGCTTGACAGCTAAATAGCTTACCAAGCAGACAGCTAACTTACCTAGCAAACAGCTTACCAAGCAGACAGCTAACTTAACAAGCAGACAGATAGATAGCTTACCAAGCAGACAGCTAGCTAGCTTACGAAGCAGACAGCTAACTAGCTTACCAAGCAGACAGCTTGCAGTTTACCAAGCAGACAGCTAGCTAGCTTCCAAGCAGACAGCTAGCTAACGTACCAAACAGACAGCTAGCTAGCTTGCGAAGCAGACAGCTAGCTTACCAAGCAAACAGCTAGGAGCTTACCAAGCAGACAGCTAACTAGCTTACCAAGCAGACAGCTTGCTAGTTTACCAAGCAGACAGCTAGCTTACCAAGCAAACAGATAGCTAGCTATAAAGCGTATAAAACAGACAGCTAACTTAACAAGCAGACAGATAGCTAGCTAACAAAGCGGACAGCTAGCTAGCTATTTTGATGCAGTTTGCTAGCCTAGCTGGCTGATATTCTTCTGACTGACCATTCGCGATACACTACATGACTAAAAGTTTGTGGACACCTGCTCGTCGAATATCTCATTCCAATATCATGGGCATTAAAATGGTGGCAGGGCTTTCTCCTATAGAGCTACATTTTATGGAATGGTCTGCAAATCCATGTGAGAGACACAGACTTGGTCTCAACCTTTAAGTCTTTACTGAAGACTCATCTCTTCAGTAGGTCCTATGATTGAGTGTTGTCTGGCCAAGGGGTGCAACGGTGAACGCCAAGGCACTGGAGCGATGAATATCCCTTGCTGTCTCTGCCCGGCTGACTCCCCTCTCTCCACTGGGATTCTCTGCCTCTGACCCTATTGCGACGGCTGAGTCACTGGCTTGCTAGTTCTCTTCCATGCTGTCCCTAGGAGGGGTGCGTTACTTGAGTGAGTTGAGCCACTGATGTGATCTTCCTGTCCGGTTTCACGGCTCGTGTGGTGGAGGAGATCTTTGTGGCCTATACTCAGCCCTGTCTCAGGGTAGTACATTTGTGGTCTGTTGATATCCTACTAGTGTGGCAGTTAGCCTAGTGGTTAGAGCGTTGGACTTGTAACCGGAGGATTCCAAGTTCAAATCCCTGAGCTGACAAGGAAAAAAATCTGTCATTCTGCCCTGAACAAGGCAGTTAACCCACTGTTCCCTGGGTGCTGAAGATGTGGATGTCGATTAAGGCAGCCCCCCGCACCTCTCTGATTCAGTTGGGTTAAATGCGGAAGACACATTTCGGTTGAAGGCATTTGGTTGTACAACTGACTAATAATGGTGACTTTAGTGGTGTGGGGGCTGTGCTTTGGAAAAGTGGGTGGGGTTATCTCCTGCCTGGTTGGCTCTGTCAGGGGGTATTGTCAGTATGTTATATCTGGTGTCCTGTGTGAATTTAAGTATGCTCTAATTCTCTCCCTCCCCTCCCTGAGGACCTGAGCCCTAGGACAACCTGGCCTGATGACTCCTGGCTGTCCCCAGTCCACCTGGTCGTGCTGCTGCTCCAGTTTCAACTGTTCTTCCTGCGGCTACAGAACCCTGACCTGTTCACTAGATGTGCTACCTTGTTCCGGACCTGCTGTTTTCGACTCTCTACCGCACCTGATGTCTCAACCTCTGAATGCTTGGCTATGAAAATTCAACTGACATTTACTCCTGAGGTACAGACATGTTGCACCGTCTACATCCACGGTGATTATTATTTGACCCTGCTGGTCATTATGAATGTTTGAACATCTTGAAGAACGATCTGGCCTTAATGTCCATCCAGGAACTCTAAAGATTTTCAAAGACTCCTGCCACCCAAGTCATAGACTGTTCCCTCTACTACCGCTCGGCAAGTGGTACAGATGTACCAAGTCTGGAATCAAAAGGACCCTGAATAGCTTCTACCCCCATGCCATGAGACTGGTAAAAAGTTAGTTAAATAGTCAGTTGAATAACCCAATAGCTACCCAGAATATCTACCTTTTTGCACTAACTATTTTGACTCATCACATTAGCTGCTGCTACTGTTTACTATATATATCCTGTTGCCTAGTCACTTTATTACTAGTTATGTGTACATATCTACCTCAATTACCTCGTTCCCCTGCACGACTCGGTACTGGTACCATGTGTATAAAGCCATGTTATCGTTACTCCTTGACTAGGTACTGGTACCCTGTGTATAAAGCCATGTTATCATTTCTCATGGACTAGGTACTGGTACCCTGTGTATATAGCCATGTTATCATTCTCATGGAATAGGTACTGGTACCCTGTGTATAAAGCCATGTTATCATTACTCATGGACTAGGTACTGGTACCCTGTGTATATAGCCATGTTATCATTACTCATGGACTAGGTACTGGTACCCTGTGTATATAGCCAAGTTATCATTACTCATGGACTAGGTACTGGTACCATGTGTATATAGCCATGTTATCATTACTCATGGACTAGGTACTGGTACCATGTGTATAAAGCCAAGTTATCATTACTCCTTGACTAGGTACTGGTACCCTGTGTATAAAGCCAAGTTATCATTACTCCTTGACTAGGTACTGGTACCCTGTGTATAAAGCCAAGTTATCATTACTCATGGACTAGGTACAGGTACCCTGTGTATAAAGCCAAGTTATCATTACTCATGGACTAGGTACTGGTACCCTGTGTATAAAGCCAGGTTATCATTACTCCTTGACTAGGTATTGGTACCCTGTGTATAAAGCAATGTTATCATTACTCCTTGACTAGGTACTGGTACCCTGTGTATAAAGCCAAGTTATCATTACTCATGGACTAGGTACTGGTACCCTGTGTATAAAGCCATGTTATCATTACTCCTTGACTAGGTACTGGTACCCTGTGTATAAAGCCATGTTATCATTACTCCTTGACTAGGTATTGGTACCCTGTGTATAAAGCCATGTTATCATTACTCCTTGACTAGGTATTGGTACCCTGTGTATGAAGCCATGTTATCATTACTCCTTGACTAGGTATTGGTACCCTGTGTATAAAGCCATGTTATCATTACTCCTTGACTAGGTACTGGTACCCTGTGTATAAAGCCAAGTTATCATTACTCATGGACTAGGTACTGGTACCCTGTGCATAAAGCAAAGTTATCATTACTCCTTGACTAGGTATTGGTACCCTGTGTATAAAGCCATGTTATCATTACTCCTTGACTAGGTACTGGTACCCTGTGTATAAAGCCAAGTTATCATTACTCATGGACTAGGTACTGGTACCCTGTGCATAAAGCAAAGTTATCATTACTCCTTGACTAGGTATTGGTACCCTGTGTATAAAGCCAAGTTATCATTACTCATGGACTAGGTACTGGTACCCTGTGTATAAAGCCAGGTTATCATTACTCCTTGACTAGGTATTGGTACCCTGTGTATAAAGCAATGTTATCATTACTCCTTGACTAGGTACTGGTACCCTGTGTATAAAGCCAAGTTATCATTTCTCATGGACTAGGTACTGGTACCCTGTGTATATAGCCATGTTATCATTCTCATGGAATAGGTACTGGTACCCTGTGTATAAAGCCATGTTATCATTACTCATGGACTAGGTACTGGTACCCTGTGTATATAGCCATGTTATCATTACTCATGGACTAGGTACTGGTACCCTGTGTATATAGCCAAGTTATCATTACTCATGGACTAGGTACTGGTACCATGTGTATATAGCCATGTTATCATTACTCATGGACTAGGTACTGGTACCATGTGTATAAAGCCAAGTTATCATTACTCCTTGACTAGGTACTGGTACCCTGTGTATAAAGCCAAGTTATCATTACTCCTTGACTAGGTACTGGTACCCTGTGTATAAAGCCAAGTTATCATTACTCATGGACTAGGTACAGGTACCCTGTGTATAAAGCCAAGTTATCATTACTCATGGACTAGGTACTGGTACCCTGTGTATAAAGCCAGGTTATCATTACTCCTTGACTAGGTATTGGTACCCTGTGTATAAAGCAATGTTATCATTACTCCTTGACTAGGTACTGGTACCCTGTGTATAAAGCCAAGTTATCATTACTCATGGACTAGGTACTGGTACCCTGTGTATAAAGCCATGTTATCATTACTCCTTGACTAGGTACTGGTACCCTGTGTATAAAGCCATGTTATCATTACTCCTTGACTAGGTATTGGTACCCTGTGTATAAAGCCATGTTATCATTACTCCTTGACTAGGTATTGGTACCCTGTGTATGAAGCCATGTTATCATTACTCCTTGACTAGGTATTGGTACCCTGTGTATAAAGCCATGTTATCATTACTCCTTGACTAGGTACTGGTACCCTGTGTATAAAGCCAAGTTATCATTACTCATGGACTAGGTACTGGTACCCTGTGCATAAAGCAAAGTTATCATTACTCCTTGACTAGGTATTGGTACCCTGTGTATAAAGCCATGTTATCATTACTCCTTGACTAGGTACTGGTACCCTGTGTATAAAGCCAAGTTATCATTACTCATGGACTAGGTACTGGTACCCTGTGTATAAAGCCAAGTTATCATTACTCCTTGACTAGGTACTGGTACCCTGTGTATAAAGCCATGTTATCATTAGTCATGGACTAGGTACTGGTACCCTGTGTATAAAGCCAAGTTATCATTATTCCTTGACTAGGTACTGCTACCCTGTGTATAAAGCCATGTTATCATTAGTCATGGACTAGGTACTGGTACCCTGTGTATAAAGCCATGTTATCATTAGTCATGGACTAGGTACTGGTACCCCGTGTATAAAGCCAAGTTGTCACAGATCGTATTTGTTATTACTTGTATTATTTTGTGTTTTACTTTTCTATTATTTCTCTATTTTCTTTCTCTCTGTATTGTTTGGAAGGGCCGTTATTAAGCATTTGACTGGTAGTCTACACCTTGTCACGATCTTCTTGAGTGACGGACCAAGGCGCAGCGAGGTATCCAGTATACATACTTTATTATATACGTAACTGGTAAAATAATGAACAAGCAAAGATCGTAACACCGGTGTGGCTACAAAGTGAACATACTATTACAAACAATGACCCACAAAACCCCATTGAAAACCACAAACATATATATGGTTCCCAATTAGAGGTAACGACAATCAGCTGCCTCTAATTGGGAACCATTTACCCAACATAGAAATAGAAAACCTAGAACACAAAACACCCTACTAAACAAAACAAACTAAACACGCCAGCCTGAAACCCAGGGCTGGACGTGACACACCTGTTGTTTACAAAGCGTGTGACGAATTAAAATTGGATTTGATTTGAGCTTATGACAGGGTTCGACAATTGTTCACGTGAGGCATTAACAAGTTATATTCTTCTAGAATCAATGAGTACATATCATTATTAATTTACATGTCCAAAAAATGGATGTAGCAACTGCGGATTGCCCTTTTAAACCCCGAACCAACATTGGGTCCCCTCACCAAAAAATGCTCTCACGTAATCCACTTTGTGAAGTGGGTCCTTTTCTAAACAGTTCTTCACATCTCTTGAGGAGGGAATCAGTAGTGCTCCAGCACGAGCCCCACTTCTCGAATATCCCTCAATCTCATTAATACAATAATGCTATAATGCTATAACCTCTCCTTTTTTCTTTCTTTCTTTCTCCTCCCTGGGGTCAGGGGTCAAACATGTCAACACAGTCAATTAAAACAGAGAGCCCCTGGCCCGCACCGTTGTTAAGTCCCCACGTAAGATCCTTAACCTTCATCCTCTCTTCCTCCTCTCTTTCTCTCCTTCATCCTCTCTTCCCTCGGTTTTCTTTTTGCCCTAACAAGCGACAGGGTGAAAGTGCAGAAAGAGAGGAGGAGACACACACACACCAGATCAGAGAAAAAGTTAGTCTAGTATGGGAGTCAGGTTCATTACAGTGCTGTAAAGAGAGAGAGAGAGAGAGAGAGAGAGAGAGAGAGAGAGAGAGAAAGAGAGAGACTTGTGAAACAACGCCTGAGGGGGGAGGAAGGGAGGAGGGGAGAGCAGGAGGGAGGGAGGGAGGAAGGGATTTATGACCAGAGTCGAGCGCAACAGCCTCTCATTAGCCAGAACACTCCCCCATCTACTTTCCTCTCCTCTCCCCCCTCTCCTCACCTCTCTTCTCACTCCCATCCTCCTCTCCTACTCCCTCTCTTCCCTTTCTAAACTCACACCCCTCTACCCTCTTCTTCCCTCTCTCTCGCCCCTCTCTCCTCCCCTTCTCTGATGGCTTAAACAGACCTTGTCAAACGAGGCTCAAGGGGAGAGAGAGGAGAGACGAGGGGGGGAGGGTGTTCAAGTTCAGAGGGCAAACAAATGTTCTGTCAGATTTACAGGCCAGCGAGGTTGGTGGCGCTCCCCCCCCCCCACACACAGCGTTCATTCCAAGGTCAGACCCATTGCCGTCACCATAACCTCCTGCCTGGAGAACAGGAGAACTGGGAATATGGAAGTCTGACTGGGAAAAATGGGAGTTTGGGGATGTGGATAAATAGCCAGGAAAAAGAGGAGAGGAGAGGAGAGTGGAGGAGAGGAGAGGTTGGGGTGGAATGGATTGTTGGAGAGAAAAGGTTGGGGTGAAATGGATAGTTGGAGAGGAGAGGAGAGGAGAGGGGAGCAGAGGAGAGGAGAGGAGAGGAGAGGAGAGGAGAGGAGAAGAGAAGAGAAGAGAAGAGAAGAGAGGAGAGGAGAGGAGAGGAGAGGAGAGGAGAGGAGAGGAGAGGAGAGGAGAGGAGAATCAATGCTTCTACACCTCTGTGTGGAAATCTTAGGTTCTCTGTTAAACTCTGAAAAACTCTGAATAACCTTTGCACTCTTGATGACCTAAATACTGTAAACTGGCCAAAGATGATCAGCTCCTAGAACACTCTCACACACAGTACCAAAACTCAGGGGTCACGGAGAGAACTTGAGATTCACACATACACTCCCAGAACTCAAGGGGTCACGGAGAGAACTTGAGATTCAAACACACATGAAAACACAACCCCACTACTCCCCCGACCCAGAGATCCAGCTTGTGTGTGTGTGTGTGTTACAGCACTGTGTGTCTAGGTGTGATGTGACCCTTGACCTTCAGCTGGTAGTGGTTAACAGTAGAGGGAGAACAGTGAAACACTGGGTATGATCTTTCACCACCTCCGCACACACACACACACACACACACACACACACACACACACACACACACACACACACACACACACACACACACACACACACACACACACACACACACACACACACACACACACACACACACACACACACACACACACACACACACACACACACACACACACACACACACACACACACACACACACACACACACACACACACACACACACACACACACACACACACACACACACACACACACACACACGTACACACACACACACCTTTCAGCACCTCCACTATAAGGCATTCCTCTTGCATGTACACACCACGGCCACAGGGTCCATCTCAGGGCGTGTGTGTGTGAGTCTGTATGGTGTGTGTACATTGTGTGTATGGTGTGTGTGTGTGTACGGGTTGTGTACGGTACTGTGTGTGTGTGTGTGAGTCTGTGTGAGTATCCAGGACCAGTGGGTCGACCGGGGGGGCCACCACCAAGGCCTCTGTCATTCAGATTTATGCTCAAGTTTGTCCCCCTAATGGTAGAATGGTAAAACGCCTCCGTCCCTCCATCTCTCCTTTCAGCTCCTGCATTAGAACACCGGATGATCGCTTCAGAACACCTGCATGTTCATTGTTACATCATCAGAACGTGGATAAAAAGAGGGACATGATTGCGTAATTCTTTGAATGTCAGAAATATTGCAATAAATTGTTTAACTTACAGTGAAATAACTTACTTTTCCAGCTCCAAACCCAACAATGCAGTAATTAATATCAATGTAGCACTGAAAATAACATAAGATATTGTAGGTAATGGCGTGTCATTTGAATCAATCGCCAATCACTGATTTTTGGACATTGAACAAGGGGCTAGGATGGGCAACAAGATATCACAGTCTGACTTCATGTCCCGATGTCCTTGGACAAACATTTATTTTTAACGAGTAAACTGAATTAATCTCCTGACGTTCTGTGACAAACTTGTGAAATGTTGGCACACAGAAACAACTCAGGTTAAGTTAAGGCGTAAGATTTGGGAAAGGATTAAAACAGAAACAACTCTAGGGTTAAGTTCCGGCATTAATTACTACTGGGCTTGGTAAATCACTGTGGCTGAATGTCAGAGTGGTATGAGCTGCGAGTTGTGGCTCTGGTTTAATTTGAGGCACTGAGTTTTAGTTGTTTTCTAATTTCGCTTTGGATCTGGAGTGATCCCTCTGACGACAGAGAGGGGCAAAACATCCAATAGTTGAAAGTAGGCTACAGTAAAGAGGACAATTTAGTCACTATTTTTGATTAACAAAGCACATTGTAAACCAATCATTCTTCAAAACTTTTAAAAACACATTATCCAAATGGGCTAATAATTCTACCTGGTCCTTGAACTTGGACAGACAGACAGACGGACGGCGATTAAAGAAACACACCAGAGCTTTTGCGGACAATTATGTAGTGTCTAGATATGCCAGAAGAGAAGCCCATGTCGAAGTGTATAGTGTATGTGTGTGTGTGTGTGTGTGTGTGTGTGTGTGTGTGTGTGTGTGTGTGTGTGTGAGTGTGTATGTGTGTTTGTTATGTCTAGGTGTGCCAGAAGAGAAGTGCAGGCAGTCTGCTAAAGTACTTAATCCAGTTTTAATATAGCACTCCGTTTGGAGAAATCGATCACAAGGTCCATGTGTTAGTAGTCAAGCGAAACGTTTCAGAACGCTCGGCTAGCTAGCTGTCATTAAAACGCACGCACACACTCGCACTCCCACACACGCACACACACACACACACACACACACACACACACACACACACACACACACACACACACACACACACACACACACACAGACAGACAGACAGACACTACCTGTCAGAGCTGACAGAGCGACTGACAGAACACTCTCTTTAAAGGGTCAATCTTCAGTTAAATTAATAACAAAGTCTCACCCCTCCACTGATTTGATAAATGTAACTCATTTCAGGAAATTAGGCGTGTGTCGCGTGTCACTACTTCAAAGGAGAGGCATATGAACTTCAATTTATTTATTTTTGGGGGGGCAGAAATGCCTTCTGGAACATGTGAACTTTCATGTGCCTTAATAACAAACTTGTATGCCATCTGTAAATACGAATACATTTGTAAAATTACGAGCCTAGTTGGTTTAGCCACGGAACAAGACAGAGACCATCCCGCTAGCCATGATTGGCTGAGATAATGGATGGGCTGGACAAGCCGAGAGAAGTGTACGGATTGGTCTGCCATGTAGCACACTTCTGTCTATAACATGAGCTGGTCAGTATGTGTTGGTAATCCTTTCTAACACAGCTTTTTTTTATAGATATCACGTAGTAGAACTGCAAAAGTTTTGCTCTCCGCTTTCTGGAGGGCCGAGTTTTGAAATCAGTGGACTGCACGGGGGTATTAGAGTATGATAGATATGGAGATGGAGAACATTCTGGTGTTTGATTGCAAATATGCAGAGGGAGTCAAAAAGAGAACAAGGCTGTTGTATAAAACACCTGTCTCTGGATTATATCTTCAAACTAAGGGCAACCATGGCGTCTGTGACAGAGCGGGAGAAGCGTCCATCCCTGTATACGGGTAAAATAGTCTAGCTAGCTACATATTACACTTTTCAAATTTTGTCAGGAAGTAGTTTTCATTTCCAGTTAAAGCATACTGTTTAGCTAGCTACACGTTACGTGTTTGAACTGTGTAGTAATATTATTCGTATCTCAGAGCCATTTGCGCTGCTAGTTATTGCCAAATGTTAGCTAGCTAGCTTACATTGAACCTGGTTGGTTGGTTAATTACCTGCAGATTCATGCAGGGTAGTAACGTTATGAGTTGGGATTATGGCTAATTGTTTAGCTAGCTAACTAGCTACACAAAAGACTCTACTATGCAAGTACCCATTTCACTACACCTTCTGTATCCTGTGCATGTGACACATAAACTTAAATTTTATGACCTGGACCAAAGTCAAATCAGGATATAACGTTAGTCCAACGAGACAGTGTCCAAGTTCTAAAATTCCCCGGTAGAATGCCCTGATTTTATTTAGTCACACTCACAACCATAAGCTATGTTCTGTAATTAGCTACTAACTTGTAAATAATGATCTTGTTGTGAGTTGATTTTCCTGAAATAATGAAGACAAATGAGCTAAAGTGAAGACGTTGTCAGCTATATGATATGGTCGTTATTTGAACTGGCTAGCCAGCTAACTTAACATTAGCTACAGTAGCTAGCTAACAAGCTAGAAACGATCCCAAAAACACTGTTTAAAAAGTTGCTTTACAGGCCTCCCGAGTGGCGCAGGAGACCCATTGGGCAGCGCAAAATTGGCCCAGCATTGTCCCTGGTAAGGGGAGGGTTTGGCCGGCAGGGATGTCCTTGTCCCATCGCGCACTAACGGCGGGTCAGATACAGTGCACGCTGACACGGTCGCCAGGTGTACGGTGTTTCCTCCGATACATTGGTGCGGCTAGCTTCCGGGGTTAAGTGGGCATTGTGTCAAGAAGCAGTGTGGCGTTGGTGGAGTCGTGTTTCGGAGGACGCACGGCTCTCAACCTTTGCCTCTCCTGAGCCCTTACGGGAGCTGCAGCGATGGGACAAGTCTGTAACTACCAATTGAATACCACGAAATTTGGGAGAAAAAAGGGCTTAAAAGTCATAAAAAAAATCTAGTAATTGCTTTTAGTTTAGCCTGGTTTGCTAGACTGGCATATACTAAATTCCTTTTTAAAAGGGTGGATTTATTGGTGTTAAAATACACTAGTTTTGCTATTTTGGACCGCCAGGCTGCTGATGTCATAAAGCCTGTATTTTTTTTGTGTTAATACTTTTTTCATAACAACAAGTCGGACGACAATAGAATGTTCATGATGTCACTGCGACAACAACTCGATAGAAGTAGTATACACTAGCCTTTAGTCTTGAAATCGTTGGTTGTTTAGTACATGACCTCACGTGTGAATCCTTAACGAGATGGGCGGGGCTAAGGCTTAAGAGGGTGTGAACGATGTTGAATGGGTGTAGACAAAGAAGAGCTCTCCAGTAGGTTTACCAAAAATGTCAAGGGCCATTAACTAAAAAGTGAGGTTAAAAGTTTATCAACTTCAAAGCAGAATTACTTTCCCATTTTTTTCTCAACTGTTGTGTATGAAATACCATTTTCTAGCTCTGAGTCTACTTTTATAGAATGTAAAAAAACACAATTTCAAATGTATTACATAAGACCAAATCGATCCGGTCGGTCACAAATAGCGGAGAGCGATGGATGCAAGGACTGAACATTTATGAGACCTAAATTATAGTTTCAAACATGTTTTGAGGCTATGCAGTGTTTGTTTAAAACTACATTGTTCATCAACAAAGGAAAAAAAGAAGCTTATATTTTGGGTTCTGATGGGGTTAGACAATTTAAATAAGTTCACGAGGCATTACTAAGCTGTGTTCTTCAAAAGTCAATGGCTATATATCATGCATTTAAAAGTCCCCTTTAAATGGATTAGCCGTAAAGTCTTGGTTGTAATGGTTATCCATTAGCTTACTGTCACTCTGTTAGGTCTGCTAACTATTGGCTTACTGCCCCTCTGTTAGGTCTGCTAACCATTGGCTTACTGTCACTCAGTTATGTCTGCTAACCATTAGCTTACTGTCACAGTGTTAGGTCTGCTAACCACTGGCTTACTGTCACTCTGTTAAGTCTACTGACCATTGGCTTACTGTACATTGGCTTACTGTCACTCAGTTATGTCTGCTAACCATTAGGTTACTGTCACTGTGTTAGGTCTGCTAATCATTGGCTTATTGTCCATTGGCTTACTGTCACTCTGTTAGGTCTGCTAACCATTAGCTTACCGTCACTGTGTTAGGTCTGCTAACCATTAGCTTACCGTCACTGTGTTAGGTCTGCTAACCATTAGCTTACCGTCACTGTGTTAGGTCTGCTAACCATTAGCTTACCGTCACTGTGTTAGGTCTGCTAACCATTAGCTTACCGTCACTGTGTTAGGTCTGCTAACCATTAGCTTACCGTCACTGTGTTAGGTCTGCTAATCATTGGCTTACCGTCACTGTGTTAGGTCTGCTAATCATTAGGTTACTGTCACTCTGTTAGGTCTGCTAACCACTGGCTTACTGTCACTCTGTTAGGTCTACTAATCATTAGGTTACTGTCACTCTGTTAGGTCTACTAATCATTAGGTTACTGTCACTCTGTTAGGTCTACTAATCATTAGGTTACTGTCACTCTGTTAGGTCTACTAATCATTAGGTTACTGTCACTCTGTTAGGTCTACTAATCATTAGGTTACTGTCACTGTGTTGGGTCTGCTTGTGCACTTTTGAAGAAGTGGAATATAATATTATATAATAATATATCCTATATTAATAATATATTATATAATTTATTCAAGTGTAAAGGTCTTGACATCCTCAGTTTAATCCAATCAGAACCACGCACAAGCACACACTCTACCCCCCAGCCATTGGTTGGTTCCCAAGGCCAAAACAAAGAGAGAGAACACTGACGTTCCATTGACGTCAGAGTTATCATGACCACAGGCTTGGGCAGTGTGTGTGTGTGTGTGTGTGTGTGTGTGTGTGTGTGTGTGTGTGTGTGTGTGTGTGTGTGTGTGTGTGTGTGTGTGTGTGTGTGTGTGTGTGTGTGTGTGTGTGTGTGTGTGTGTGTGTGCGTGTGCACATGCGTGTGTGTAACCACATGCTTGGGGAGTGTGTGAGTGTGGTTTTAACTAAGGAATTACCATGGTCATTACAGGGGGGATGTGGGGAGAGAAGTATCCACAACAAAGCATTCTGCTGAAGAAGAGAAACAAAAGAAAAAATACAGCTACTATCAATACATCTACTATCAATACTGTTACTATCAATACTGCTACTATCAATACAGCTACTATCAATACTGTTACTGTCAATACTGCTACTATCAATACTGTTACTATCAATACTGTTACTGTCAATACTGCTACTATCAATACATCTACTGTCACTACTGTTACTGTCAATACTGCTACTATCAATACATCTACTATCAATACATCTACTATCAATACTGTTACTATCAATACTGCTACTATCAATACTGCTACTATCAATACATCTACTATCAATACTGTTACTGTCAATACTGCTACTATAAATACTGCTAATATCAATACTGTTACCGTCAATACCGCTACCATCAATACATCTACCGTCACTACTGTTACCGTCAATACCGCTACCATCAATACATCTACCATCAATACATCTACCGTCACCACCGCTTACCATCAATACCGCTACCATCAATACATCTACCATCAATACATCTACCGTCACTAACGCTACCATCAATACTGCTACCATCAATACTGTTACCATCAATACCGCTACCATCAATACCGCTACCATCAATACCGTTACCATCAATACCGTTACCATCAATACCGCTACCATCAATACATCTACTATCAATACATCTAATGTCACTACCGCTACTATCAATACTGTTACTATCAATACTGTTACTATCAATACTGCTACTATCAATACTGTTACTATCAATACATCTACTATCAATACATCTACTGTCACTACCGCTACTATCAATACTGTTACCGTCAATACCGCTACCATCAATACATCTACCATCAATACATCTACCGTCACTACCGCTTACCATCAATACTGTTACCATCAATACCGTTACCATCAATACCGTTACCATCAATACCGCTACCATCAATACCGTTACCATCAATACCGTTACCATCAATACCGCTTACCATCAATACCGTTACTACCAATACCGCTACCATCAATACATCTACCATCAATACTGTTACCGTCAATACCGCTACCATCAATACATCTACCATCAATACATCTACCGTCACCACCGCTACAATCAATACCGTTACTATCACTACCGTTACCATCAATACCGCTTACCATCAATACCGTTACCGTCAATACCGCTACTATCAATACCGCTACCATCAATAGTGCTACCATCAATACCGTTACCATCAATACCGCTACCATCAATACCGTAACCATCAATACCGCTACCATCAATACCGTTACCATCAATACCGCTACCATCAATACCGCTACCATCAATACCGCTACCATCAATACATCCACCATCAATACCGCTACCATCAATACCGTTACCGTCAATACTGCTACCATCAATACCGCTTACCATCAACAGTGCTACCATCAATACCGTTACCATCAATACCGTTACCATCAATACCGCTTACCATCAATAGTGCTACCATCAATACCGCTACCATAAATACCGTTACCATCAATACCGTTACCATCAATACCGTTACCATCAATACCGCTACCATCAATACCGCTACCATCAATACCGTTACCATCAATACCGCTACCATCAATACCGTTACCGTCAATACCGCTACCATCAACACCGCTACTATCAATAGTGCTACCATCAATACCGATACCATCAATACATCTACCGTCACTACTGTTACCGTCAATTACCGATACCATCAATACATCTACCATCAATACCGTTACCGTCAATACCGCTACCATTAATACATCTACCATCAATACCGCTACCATCAATACATCTACCATCAATACCGTTACCGTCAATACTGCTACCATCAATACCGATACTCATCAATACATCTTACCATCAATACCGTTACCGTCAATACATCTACCATCAATACATCTACCATCAATACATCTACCGTCACTACTGCTACCATCAATACCGTTACCATCAATACCGCTACCATCAATACCGTGACTATCAATACCGTTACCATCAATACCGTTACTATCAAAACTGGCACCATCAATACCGTTACCATCAATACCGCTACCATCAATACCGTTACCATCAATACCGTTACCGTCAATACCGCTACCATCAATACCGCTACCATCAATACCGTTACCATCAATACCGTTACCATCAATACCGTTACCATCAATACCGTTACCATCAAAACTGGCACCATCAATACCGTTACCATCAATACCGCTACCATCAATACCGTTACCATCAATACCGTTACCATCAATACCGTTACCATCAATACCGTGGTTACCATCAATACCGCTAATATCAATACCGTTACCATCAATACCGCTACCATCAATACCGTTACCATCAATACCGTTACCATCAATACCGTTACCGTCAATACCGCTACCATCAACACCGATACCATCAATACATCTACCATCAATACCGTTACCGTCAATACATCTACCATCAATACATCTACCGTCACCACTGCTACCATCAATACCGTTACCATCAATACCGCTACCATCAACACTGCGTGACTATCAATACCGTTACCATCAATACCGTTACCATCAAAACTGGCACCATCAATACCGTTACTATCAATACCGCTACCATCAATACCGTTACCATCAATACCGCTACCATCAATACCGTTACCGTCAATACCGCTACCATCAATACCGCTACCATCAATACCGTTACCATCAATACCGTTACCATCAATACCGTTACCATCAAAATTGGCACCATCAATACCGTTACCATCAATACCGCTACCATCAATACCGTTACCATCAATACCGTTACCATCAATACCGCTAATATCAATACCGTTACCATCAATACCGCTACCATCAATACCGTTACCATCAATACCGTTACCATCAATACCGTTACTATCAATACCGCTAGTATCAATACCGTTACCATCAATACCGTTACCATCAATACCGCTACCATCAATACCGTTACCATCAAAACTGGCACCATCAATACCGCTACCATCAAAACTGGCACCATCAATACCGCTACCATCAATACCGCTACCATCAATACCGCTACCATCAATACCGTTACCATCAATACCGTTACCATCAATACTGTTACCATCAAAATTGGCACCATCAATACCGCTACCATCAATACCGTTACCGTCAATACCGCTACCATCAATACCGCTACCATCAATACCGTTACCGTCAATACCGCTACCATCAATAGTGCTACCGTCAATACCGCTACCATCAATACATCTACCATCAATACCGTTACCGTCAATACCGCTACCATCAATACATCTACCGTCACTACTGTTACCGTCAATACCGCTACCATCAATACCGCTACCATCAATACCGTTACCATCAATACCGTAACTATAAATACCGCTACCATCAATACATCTACCATCAATACCGTTACCGTCAATACCGCTACCATCAATACATCTACCATCAATACCGCTACCATCAATACCGTTACCATCAATACCGTTACCATCAATACCGCTACCATCGATACCGTTACTGTTACCATCAACACCGTTACCATCAATACCGTTACCATCAAAACTGGCACCATCAATACCGCTACCATCAACTTGTTACCGTCAATACCGCTACCATCAATACCGCCATTATCAATACCGCTACCATCAATACCGTTACCATCAATACCGCTACCATCAATACCGTTACCGTCAATACCGCTACCATCAATAGTGCTACCGTCAATACCGCTACCATCAATACATCTACCATCAATACCGTTACCGTCAATACCGCTACCATCAATACATCTACCGTCACCACTGTTACCGTCAATACCGCTACCATCAATACTGCTACCATCAATACCGTTACCATCAATACCGTAACTATAAATACCGCTACCATCAATACATCTTACCATCAATACTGTTACCGTCAATACCGCTACCATCAATACATCTACCATCAATACATCTACCATCAATACCGTTACCGTCAATACCGCTACCGTCAATACCGCTACCATCAATACATCTACCATCAATACATCTACCGTCAATACCGCTACCATCAATACCGTTACCATCAATACCGCTACCGGTCGATACCGCTACAATCAATACCGCTTACCATCAATACCGATACCATCAATACCGCTACCATCAATACCGTTACCATCAATACCGCTACCATCAATACCGTAACCATTAATACCGTTACCATCAATACCGCTACCATCAATACCGTTACCATCAATACCGTTACCATCAATACCGCTACCATCAATACCGTAACCATCAATACCGTTACCATCAATACCGCTACCATCAATACCGTTACCATCAACACCGTTACCATCAATACCGTTACCATCAATACCGTTACCATCAAAACTGGCACCATCAATACTGTTACCATCAACACCGCTACCATCAATACCGTTACCATCAATACCGTTACCATCAATACCGCTAACATCAATACCGTTACCATCAATACCGCTACCATCAATACCGTTACCATCAATACCGTTACCATCAATACCGTTACCATCAATACCGCCAGTATCAATACCGTTACCATCAATACCGTTACCATCAATACCGCTACCATCAATACCGTTACCATCAAAACTGGCACCATCAATACCGCTACCATCAAAATTGGCACCATCAATACCGCTACCATCAATACCGCTACCATCAATACCGCTACCATCAATACCGTTACCATCAATACCGTTACCATCAATACCGTTACTATCAAAACTGGCACCATCAATACCGCTACCATCAATACTGTTACCGTCAATACCGCTACCATCAATACCGCTACCATCAATACCGTTACCGTCAATACCGCTACCATCAATAGTGCCACCGTCAATACCGCTACCATCAATACATCTACCATCAATACTGTTACCGTCAATACTGCTACCATCAATACATCTACCGTCACCACTGTTACCGTCAATACCGCTACCATCAATACCGCTACCATCAATACCGTTACCATCAATACCGTAACCATAAATACCGCTACCATCAATACATCTACCATCAATACCGTTACCGTCAATACCGCTACCATCAATACATCTACCATCAATACCGCTACCATCAATACCGTTACCATCAATACTGTTACCATCAATACCGCTACCATCGATACCGTTACCATCAATACCGTTACCATCAATACCGTTACCATCAAAATTGGCACCATCAATACCGCTACCATCAATCTTGTTACCGTCAATACCGCTACCATCAATACCGCCATTATCAATACCGCTACCATCAATACCGTTACCGTCAATACCGCTACCATCAATAGTGCCACCGTCAATACCGCTACCATCAATACATCTTACCATCAATACTGTTACCGTCAATACCGCTACCATCAATACATCTACCGTCACTACTGTTACCGTCAATACCGCTACCATCAATACCGCTACCATCAATACCGTTACTATCAATACCGTAACTATAAATACCGCTACCATCAATACATCTACCATCAATACTGTTACCGTCAATACCGCTACCATCAATACATCTACCATCAATACATCTACCATCAATACCGTTACCGTCAATACCGCTACCGTCAATACCGCTACCATCAATACATCTACCATCAATACATCTACCGTCAATACCGCTACCATCAATACCGTTACCATCAATACCGCTACCGTCGATACCGCTACAATCAATACCGCTACCATCAATACCGATACCATCAATACCGCTACCATCAATACCGTTACCATCAATACCGCTACCATCAATACCGTAACCATTAATACCGTTACCATCAATACCGCTACCATCAATACCGTTACCATCAATACCGTTACCATCAATACCGCTACCATCAATACCGTAACCATCAATACCGTTACCATCAATACCGCTACCATCAATACCGTTACCATCAATACCGTTACCATCAATACCGTTACCATCAATACCGCTACCATCAATACCGCTACCATCAATACCGTTACCATCAATACCGTTACCATCAATACCGTTACCATCAATACCGCTACCATCAATACTGTTACCATCAATAGTAATACCATTAATACCGTTACCATCAATACCGTTACCATCAATACCGTTACCATTAATACCGTTACCATCAATACCGTTACCATCAATACCGCTACCATCAATAATGTTACCATCAATACAGTAACTTCAACACTGTAACCATCAACACCGCTTACCATCAATACATCTACCAGCAACACCGGTACTATCAATACCGCTACCATCAGCACATCTACCATCAATACCGTTACCGTCAATACCGCTACCATCAATATATCTACCGTCACCACCGTTACCATCAATACCGCTACCATCAATACATCTACCATCAATAATGTTACCATCAATACCGCTACCATCAATACCGTAACCATCAACACCGCTTAATATCAATACCGTTACCATCAATACCGTTACCGTCAATACCGTTACCATCGATACCGCTACCATCAATACTCGTTACCATCAGTACCGTTACCATCAATACCGCTACCATCAATACAGTAACCATCCATACCGTTACCATCAATACCGCTACCATCAATAAAGTTACCATCAATACAGTAACCATCCATACCGTTACCATCAATACCGTTACCATCAATACCGTTACCATCAATACCGCTACCATCAATCTCCGTTACCATCAATAGTGATACCATTAATACCGTTACCATCAATACCGTTACCATCAACACCGTTACCATTAATACCGTTACCATCAATACCGTTACCATCAATACTGCTACCATCAATACCGCTACCATCAATACCGTTACCATCAATACCGCTACCATCAATACCGCTACCATCAATACATCCACATCAATACCGTTACCATCAATACCGTCACCATCAATACCGTTACCATCAGTACCGTTACCATCAATACAGTAACCATCCATACCGTTACCATCAATACCGCTTACCATCAATACAGTAACCATCCATACTGTTACCATCAATACCGCTACCATCAATACCGTTACCATCAATACCGCTACCATCAATACCGCTACCATCAATACATCCAATATCAATACCGTTACCATCAATACCGTCACCATCAATACCGTTACCATCATCAGTACCGTTACCATCAATACAGTAACTATAAATACCGTTACCATCAGCACCGTTACCATCAATACCGCTACCATCAATACAGCAACTATAAATACCGTTACCATCAATACCGTTACCATCAATACCGTCACCGTCAATACCGCTACCATCAAATCTGCTACCATCAATAATGCTACCATCAATACCGCTACCATCAATACCGTCACCATCAATACCGCTACCATCAAATATGTTACCATCAATACCGCTACCATCAATACCGCTACTATCAATACCGCAGAAATACTGCCATTATCAATACTTTACCATCAATACTCTAATATAAAATACTCGCTACCGTCAAACCGTTACCATCAATACCGTTACCATCAATACCGTTACCATCAATACCGTTACTATCAATACTGCTACCATCAATATTGCTACCATCAATACCGCTACCATCAATACCGTTACATCATCAATACGGGCTACCATCAATACCGCTACCATCAATACCGTTACCATCAATACCGCTACCATCAACACCGCTACCATCAATACCGCTACCATCAAATCCCGCTACCATCATCAATAACGCTACCATCAATACCGTTACCATCAAACCGCATCCATCAATACCGCAGAAATACTGCTAATATCAATACTTGTACTATCAATACTTCTAATATAAATACTGCTACCATCAATACCGCTACCATCAAATCCGCTACCATCAATAATGCCACCATCAATACCGTTACCATCAATACCGCTACCATCAATACCGTTACCATCAATACCGCAGAAATACCGCCACATCAATAGCCTTACCATCAATACTCTAATATAAATACCGCTACCATCAATACTGTTACCATCAACACAGTAACCATCAATACCGCTACCATCAATACCGTTACTATCAATACCGTTACCGTCAATACCGCTACCATCAATACATCTACCATCAATACCGTTACCGTCAATACTGCTACAATCAATACCGTTACCGTCAATACCGTTACCGTCAATACCGTTACCATCAATACCGCTACCATCAATACTGTTACCATCAATACCGCTTACCATCAATACATCTACCATCAATACATCTACCGTCACCACCGCTACCATCAATACTGCTACCTCAATACATCTACCATCAATACATCTACCATCAATACCGCTTACCATCAATACCGCTACTATCAATACATCTACTATCAATACATCTACTGTCACTACCGCTACTATCAATACTGCTACTATCAATACCGTTACTATCAATACTGCTACCATCAATACCGCTACCATCAATACCGTTTACTCATCAATACCGTTACCATCAATACCGCTACCATCAATACATCTACCATCAATACATCTAATGTCACCACCGCTTACCATCAATACCGTTACTATCAATACTGTTACCATCAATACCGCTACCATCAATACCGTTACCATCAATACATCTACTTCAATACATCTACCGTCACTACCGCTACCATCAATACCGCTACTATCAATACCGTTACCATCAATACCGTTACCATCAATACCGCTACCATCAATACCGTTACCATCAATACCGTTACCATCAATACCGCTTACCATCAATACATCTACCATCAATACATCTACCGTCACCACCGCTTACCATCAATACTGGTACCGTCAATACCGCTACCATCAATACATCTACCGTCACCACCGCTTACCATCAATACTGTTACTATCAATACCGTTACCATCAATACTGTTACTATCAATACTGCTACTATCAATACTGTTACTATCAATACTGTTACTATCAATACCGCTACTATCAATACTGTTACTACCAATACTGCTACTATCAATACATCTACTATCAATACTGTTACTGTCAATACTGCTACTATCAATACATCTACTATCAATACATCTACTGTCACTACCGCTACAATCAATACTGTTACTATCAATACTGCTACTATCAATACATCTACTATCAATACATCTAATGTCACTACCGCTACTATCAATACTGTTACTATCAATACTGTTACTATCAATACTGCTACTATCAATACTGTTACTATCAATACATCTACTTTCAATACATCTACTGTCACTACCGCTACTATCAATACCGCTACTATCAATACCGTTACCATCAATACCGTTACCATCAATACTGCTACCATCAATACTGTTACCATCAATACCGTTACCATCAATACCGCTTACCATCAATACATCTACCATCAATACATCTACCGTCACTACCGCTTACCATCAATACTGGTACTGTCAATACTGCTACTATCAATACATCTACTGTCACTACCGCTTACCATCAATACTGTTACTATCAATACTGTTACTATCAATACTGTTACCATCAATACCGCTACCATCAATACCGTTACTATCAATACCGTTACCATCAATACCGCTACCATCAATACCGTTACTACCAATACCGCTACCATCAATACATCTACCATCAATACCGTTACTGTCAATACCGCTACCATCAATACATCTACCATCAATACATCTACCGTCACCACCGCTACAATCAATACCGTTACTATCACTACCGTTACCATCAATACCGCTACCATCAATACTGTTACCGTCAATACCGCTACCATCAATACCGCTACCATCAATAGTGCTACCATCAATACCGTTACCATCAATACCGCTACCATCAATACCGTAACCATCAATACCGCTACCATCAATACTGTTACCATCAATACCGCTTACCATCAATACCGCTACCATCAATACCGCTACCATCAATACATCTACCATCAATACCGCTACCATCAATACCGTTACCGTCAATACCGCTACCATCAATACCGCTACCATCAATAGTGCTACCATCAATACCGTTACCATCAATACCGTTACCATCAATACCGCTACCATCAATAGTGCTACCATCAATACCGCTACCATCAATACCGTTACCATCAATACCGTTAACATCAATACCGTTACTATCAATACCGCTACCATCAATACCGCTACCATCAATACCGTTACCATCAATACCGCTACCATCAATACCGTTACCGTCAATACCGCTACCATCAATACCGCTTACCATCAATAGTGCTACCATCAATACCGATACCATCAATACATCTACCGTCACTACTGTTACCGGTCAATACCGATACCATCAATACATCTACCATCAATACCGTTACCGTCAATACCGCTACCATTAATACACATCTACCATCAATACCGCTACCATCAATACATCTACCATCAATACTGTTACCGTCAATACCGCTACCATCAATACCGATACCATCAATACATCTACCATCAATACCGTTACCGTCAATACATCTACCATCAATACATCTACCGTCACTACTGCTACCATCAATACTGTTACCATCAATACCGCTACCATCAATACCGTGACTATCAACACCGTTACCATCAATACCGTTACCATCAAAATTGGCACCATCAATACCGTTACCATCAATACCGCTACCATCAATACCGTTACCATCAATACCGCTACCATCAATACCGTTACCGTCAATACCGCTACCATCAATACCGCTACCATCAATACCGTTACCATCAATACCGTTACCATCAATACCGTTACCATCAATACCGTTACCATCAAAACTGGCACCATCAATACCGTTACCATCAATACCGCTACCATCAATACCGTTACCATCAATACATCTACCATCAATACATCTACCGTCACCACCGCTACCATCAATACCGCTACCATCAATACCGTTACCATCAATACTGTTACTATCAATACCGATACCATCAATACCGTTACCATCAATACCGTTACCATCAATACCGCTTACCATCAATCACATCTACCGTCAATACATCTACCGTCACCACCGCTACTATCAATACCGTTACCGTCAATACTCGCTACCATCAATACATCTTACCATCAATACATCTACCATCAATACTGTTACTATCAATACCGTTACCATCAATACCGTTACCATCAATACCGCTACCATCAATACCGTTACCATCAATACTGTTACCATCAATACCGCTTACCATCAATACCGTTACTACCAATACCGCTACCATCAATACATCTACCATCAATACCGTTACCGTCAATACCGCTACCATCAATACATCTACTATCAATACATCTACTGTCACTACCGCTACAATCAATACTGTTACTATCACTACTGTTACTATCAATACCGCTACTATCAATACTGTTACTGTCAATACTGCTACTATCAATACCGCTACTATCAATAGTGCTACTATCAATACTGTTACTATCAATACTGCTACTATCAATACTGTTACTATCAATACCGCTACTATCAATACTGCTACCATCAATACCGCTACCATCAATACATCTACCATCAATACCGCTACCATCAATACCGTTACCGGGTCAATACCGCTGCTACCATCAATACCGCTACCATCAATAGTGCTACCATCAATACCGTTACCATCAATACCGTTACCATCAATACCGCTTACCATCAATAGTGCTACCATCAATACTGCTACCATCAATACCGTTACCATCAATACCGTTACCATCAATACCGTTACTAACAATACCGCTACCATCAATACCGCTACCATCAATACCGTTACCATCAATACCGCTACCATCAATACCGTTACCGTCAATACCGCTACCATCAATACCGCTTACCATCAATAGTGCTACCATCAATACCGATACCATCAATACATCTACCGTCACTACTGTTACCGTCAATACCGATACTCATCAATACATCTACCATCAATACCGTTACCGTCAATACCGCTACCATTAATACATCTACCATCAATACCGCTACCATCAATACATCTACCATCAATACCGTTACCGTCAATACCGCTACCATCAATACCGATACCATCAATGTACACATCTACCATCAATACCGTTACCGTCAATACATCTACCATCAATACATCTACTGGGTCACTTCACTCGCTACCATCAATACCGTTACCATCAATACCGCTACCATCAATACCGTGACCATCAATACCGTTACCATCAATACCGTTACCATCAAAACTGGCACCATCAATACTGTTACCATCAATACCGCTACCATCAATACCGTTACCATCAATACCGCTACCATCAATACCGTTACCGTCAATACCGCTACCATCAATACCGCTACCATCAATACCGTTACCATCAATACCGTTACCATCAATACCGTTACCATCAATACCGTTACCATCAAAACTGGCACCATCAATACCGTTACCATCAATACCGCTACCATCAATACCGTTACCATCAATACCGTTACCATCAATACCGCTAATATCAATACCGTTACCATCAATACCGCTACCATCAATACCGTTACCATCAATACCGTTACCATCAATACCGTTACCATCAATACCGCTAGCATCAATACCGTTACCATCAATACCGTTACCATCAATACCGCTACCATCAATACCGTTACCATCAAAACTGGCACCATCAATACTGCTACCATCAAAATGGCACCATCAATACCGCTACCATCAATACCGCTACCATCAATACCGCTACCATCAATACTGTTACCATCAATACCGTTACCATCAATACCGTTACCATCAAAACTGGCACCATCAATACCGCTACCATCAATACCGTTACCGTCAATACCGCTACCATCAATACCGCTACCATCAATACCGTTACCGTCAATACCGCTACCATCAATACCGCTACCATCAATACCGCTACCATCAATACTGTTACCATCAATACCGCTACCATCAATACCGTTACCGTCAATACCGCTACCATCAATAGTGCCACCGTCAATACCGCTACCATCAATACATCTACCATCAATACCGTTACCGTCAATACCGCTACCATCAATACATCCACCGTCACTACTGTTACCGGGTCAATACCGCTACCATCAATACCGCTACCATCAATACCGTTACCATCAATACCGTAACCATAAATACCGCTACCATCAATACATCTACCATCAATACTGTTACCGTCAATACCGCTACCATCAATACATCTACCATCAATACCGCTACCATCAATACCGTTACCATCAATACCGTTACCATCAATACCGCTACCATCAATACCGTTACCATCAAAATTGGCACCATCAATACCGCTACCATCAAAATTGGCACCATCAATACCGCTACCATCAATACCGCTACCATCAATACCGCTACCATCAATACCGTTACCATCAATACCGTTACCATCAATACCGTTACCATCAAAACTGGCACCATCAATACCGCTACCATCAACTTTGTTACCGTCAATACCGCTACCATCAATACCGCTACCATCAATACCGCTACTATCAATACCGTTACCATCAATACCGCTAATATCAATACTGTTACCGTCAATACCGCTACCATCAACAGTGCCACCGTCAATACCGCTACCATCAATACATCCACCGTCACTACTGTTACCGTCAATACCGCTACCATCAATACCGCTACCATCAATACTGTTACCATCAATACCGTAACTATAAATACCGCTACCATCAATACATCTACCATCAATACCGTTACCGTCAATACCGCTACCATCAATACACGTACCATCAATACCGCTACCATCAATACCGTTACCGTCAATACCGCTACCATCAATACCGCTACCATCAATAGTGCTACCATCAATACCGTTACCATCAATACCGTTACCATCAATACCGCTACCATCAATACCGCTTACCATCAATAGTGCTACCATCAATACCGTTACCATCAATACCGTTAATATCAATACCGTTACCATCAATACCGCTACCATCAATACCGCTACTATCAATACCGTTACCATCAACACCGCTACCATCAATACCGTTACCGTCAATACCGCTACCATCAATACCGCTTACTATCAATAGTGCTACCATCAATACCGATACCATCAATACATCTACCGTCACTACTGTTACCGTCAATACCGATACCATCAATACATCTACCATCAATACCGTTACCGTCAATACCGCTACCATTAATACATCTACCATCAATACCGCTACCATCAATACATCTACCATCAATACCGTTACCGTCAATACTGCTACCATCAATACTGATACCATCAATACATCTACCATCAATACTGTTACCGTCAATACATCTACCATCAATACATCTACCGTCACCACTGCTACCATCAATACTGTTACCATCAATACCGCTACCATCAATACCGTGACCATCAATACCGTTACCATCAATACCGTTACCATCAAAATTGGCACCATCAATACCGTTACCATCAATACCGCTACCATCAATACCGTTACCATCAATACCGCTACCATCAATACTGTTACCGTCAATACCGCTACCATCAATACCGCTACCATCAATACCGTTACCATCAATACCGTTACCATCAATACCGTTACCATCAATACCGTTACCATCAAAATTGGCACCATCAATACTGTTACCATCAATACCGCTACCATCAATACCGTTACCATCAATACATCTACCATCAATACATCTACCGTCACTACCGCTACCATCAATACCGCTACCATCAATACCGTTACCATCAATACTGTTACCATCAATACCGCTACCATCAATACCGTTACCATCAATACCGTTACCATCAATACCGTTACCATCAATACCGCTTACCATCAATACATCTACCATCAATACATCTACCGTCACCACCGCTACCATCAATACCGTTACCGTCAATACCGCTACCATCAATACATCTACCATCAATACATCTACCATCAATACCGTTACCATCAATACCGTTACCATCAATACCGTTACCATCAATACCGCTACCATCAATACCGTTACCATCAATACCGTTACTATCAATACCGCTACCATCAATACCGTTACTACCAATACCGCTACCATCAATACATCTACCATCAATACTGTTACCGTCAATACCGCTACCATCAATACATCTACCATCAATACATCTACCGTCACCACCGCTACAATCAATACCGTTACCATCACTACCGTTACCATCAATACCGCTTACCATCAATACCGTTACCGTCAATACCGCTACCATCAATACCGCTACCATCAACAATAGCGCTACCATCAATACTGTTACCATCAATACTGCTACCATCAATACCGTTACCATCAACACCGCTACCATCAATACCGCTACCATCAATACCGCTACCATCAATACATCTACCATCAATACTCGCTACCATCAATACCGTTACCGTCAATACCGCTACCATCAATACCGCTTACCATCAATAGTGCTACCATCAATACCGTTACCATCAATACCGTTACCATCAATACCGCTACCATCAATAGTGCTACCATCAATACCGCTACCATCAATACCGTTACCATCAATACCGTTACCATCAATACCGCTACCATCAATACCGCTACTATCAATACCGTTACCATCAATACCGCTACCATCAATACCGTTACCGTCAATACCGCTACCATCAATACCGCTTACCATCAATAGTGCTACCATCAATACCGATACCATCAATACATCCACCGTCACTACTGTTACCGTCAATACCGATACTCATCAATACATCTACCATCAATACCGTTACCGTCAATACCGCTACCATTAATACATCTACCATCAATACCGCTACCATCAATACATCTACCATCAATACCGTTACCGTCAATACCGCTACCATCAATACCGATACCATCAATACATCTACCATCAATACCGTTACCGTCAATACATCTACCATCAATACATCTACCGTCACTACTGCTACCATCAATACCGTTACCATCAATACCGCTACCATCAATACACCGTGACCATCAATACCGTTACCATCAATACCGTTACCATCAAAACTGGCACCATCAATACCGTTACTATCAATACCGCTACCATCAATACCGTTACCATCAATACCGCTACCATCAATACTGTTACCGTCAATACCGCTACCATCAATACCGCTACCATCAATACCGTTACCATCAACACCGTTACCATCAATCACCGTTACCATCAATACCGTTACCATCAAAACTGGCACCATCAATACCGTTACCATCAATACCGCTACCATCAATACCGTTACCATCACGCTACTATAATACCGCTACCATCAATACCGCTAATATCAATACCGTTACCATCAATACCGCTACCATCAATACCGTTACCATCAATACCGTTACCATCAATACCGTTACCATCAATACCGCCAGCATCAATACCGTTACCATCAATACCGTTACTATCAATACCGCTAGCATCAATACCGCTACCATCAAAATTGGCACCATCAATACCGCTACCATCAATACCGCTACCATCAATACCGCTACCATCAATACCGTTACCATCAATACCGTTACCATCAATACCGTTACCATCAAAACTGGCACCATCAATACCGCTACCATCAATACCGTTACCGTCAATACCGCTACCATCAATACCGCTACCATCAATACCGTTACCGTCAATACCGCTACCATCAATACCGCTTACCATCAATACTTCCGCTACCATCAATACCGTTACCATCAATACCGCTACCATCAATACTGTTACCGTCAATACCGCTACCATCAATACCGTTACCATCAATACCGCTACCATCAATACCGTTACCGTCAATACCGCTACCATCAATACCGCTACCATCAATACCGTTACCATCAATACCGTTACCATCAACACCGTTACCATCAATACCGTTACCATCAAAACTGGCACCATCAATACCGTTACCATCAATACCGCTACCATCAATACCGTTACCATCAATACCGTTACCATCAATACCGCTAACATCAATACCGTTTACCATCAATACCGCTACCATCAATACCGTTACCATCAATACCGTTACCATCAATACCGTTACCATCAATACCGCTAGCATCAATACCGTTACTATCAATACCGTTACCATCAACACCGCTACCATCAATACCGTTACCATCAAAACTGGCACCATCAATACCGCTACCATCAAAACTGGCACCATCAATACCGCTACCATCAACACCGCTACCATCAATACCGCTACCATCAATACCGTTACCATCAATACCGTTACCATCAACACCGTTACCATCAAAACTTGGCACCATCAATACCGCTACCATCAATACTGTTACCGTCAATACCGCTACCATCAATACCGCTACCATCAATACTGTTACCGTCAATACCGCTACCATCAATACCGCTTACCATCAATACCGCTACCATCAATACCGTTACCATCAATACCGCTACCATCAATACCGTTACCGTCAATACCGCTACCATCAATAGTGCTACCGTCAATACCGCTACCATCAATACATCTACCATCAATACTGTTACCGTCAATACCGCTACCATCAATACATCTACCGTCACTACTGTTACCGTCAATACCGCTACCATCAATACCGCTACCATCAATACCGTTACCATCAATACCGTAACCATAAATACCGCTACCATCAATACATCTACCATCAATACCGTTACCGTCAATACCGCTACCATCAATACATCTACCATCAATACCGCTACCATCAATACCGTTACCATCAATACCGTTACCATCAATACCGCTACCATCAATACCGTTACCATCAAAACTGGCACCATCAATACCGCTACCATCAAAATTGGCACCATCAATACCGCTACCATCAATACCGCTACCATCAATACCGCTACCATCAATACCGTTACCATCAATACCGTTACCATCAATACTGTTACCATCAAAATTGGCACCATCAATACTGCTACCATCAATCTTGTTACCGTCAATACCGCTACCATCAATACCGCTTACCATCAATACCGCTACTATCAATACCGTTACCATCAATACCGCTAATATCAATACCGTTACCGTCAATACCGCTACCATCAATAGTGCTACCGTCAATACCGCTACCATCAATACATCTACCATCAATACCGTTACCGTCAATACTCGCTACCATCAATACATCTACCGTCACTACTGTTACCGTCAATACCGCTACCATCAATACCGCTACCATCAATACCGTTACCATCAATACCGTAACCATAAATACCGCTACCATCAATACATCTACCATCAATACTGTTACTGTCAATACTGCTACTATCAATACATGTACTATCAATACTGCTACTATCAATACATCTACTATCAATACTGTTACTGTCAATACTGCTACTATCAATACATCTACTATCAATACATCTACTGTCAATACTGCTACTATCAATACTGTTACTATCAGTACTGCTACTGTCGATACTGCTACAATCAATACCGCTACTATCAATACCGATACTATCAATACTGCTACTATCAATACTGTTACTATCAATACCGCTACCATCAATACCGTAACCATCAATACCGTTACCATCAATACCGCTACCATCAATACCGTTACCATCAATACCGTTACCATCAATACCGCTACCATCAATACCGCTACCATCAATACCGTAACCATCAATACCGTTACCATCAATACCGTTACCATCAATACCGTTACCATCAATACCGTTACTATCAATAGTAATACCATTAATACCGTTACCATCAATACCGTTACCATCAATACCGTTACCATTAATACCGTTACCGTCAATACCGCTACCATCAATATATCTTACCGTCACTACTGTTACTATCAATACTGCTACTATCAATACATCTACCATCAATAATGTTACTATCAATACTGCTACTATCAATACTGTAACTATCAATACCGCTAATATCAATACTGTTACTATCAATACTGTTACTGTCAATACTGTTACTATCAATACTGCTACTATCAATACTGTTACTATCAGTACTGTTACTATCAATACTGCTACTATCAATACAGTAACTATCCATACTGTTACTATTAATACTGCTACTATCAATAAAGTTACTATCAATACAGTAACTATCCATACTGTTACTATCAATACTGTTACTATCAATACTGTTACTATCAATACTGTTACTATCAATACTGCTACTATCAATTCTGTTACTATAAATAGTGATACTTTTAATACTGTTACTATCAATACTGTTACTATCAATACTGTTACTATTAATACTGTTACTATCAATACTGTTACTATCAATACTGCTACTATCAATACAGTAACTATCAATAATGCTACAATCAATACTGTAACTATCAATAACGCTAATATCAATACTGTTACTATCAATACTGTTACTGTCAATACTGCTACTATCAATACTGTTACTATCAATACTGTTACTATCAACACTGTTACTATCAATACTGTTACTATCAATACTGCTACTATCAATACTGCTACTATCAATACTGTTACTATCAATACTGCTACTATCAATACTGCTACTATCAATACATCTAATATCAATACTGTTACTATCAATACTGTCACTATCAATACTGTTACTATCAGTACTGTTACTATCAATACAGTAACTATCCATACTGTTACTATCAATACCGCTACTATCAATACAGTAACTATCCATACTGTTACTATCAATACTGCTACTATCAATACTGTTACTATCAATACTGCTACTATCAATACTGCTACTATCAATACATCTAATATCAATACTGTTACTATCAATACTGTCACTATCAATACTGTTACTATCAGTACTGTTACTATCAATACAGTAACTATAAATACTGTTACTATCAGTACTGTTACTATCAATACTGCTACTATCAATACAGTAACTATAAATACTGTTACTATCAATACCGTTACCATCAATACCGTCACCATCAATACCGCTACCATCAACCCGCTACTATCAATAATGCTACTATCAATACCGCTACTATCAATACTGTCACTATCAATACTGCTACTATCAAATATGTTACTATCAATACTGCTACTATCAATACTGCTACTATCAATACTGCAGAAATACTGCTATTATCAATACTTTTACTATCAATACTTCTAATATAAATACTGCTACTGTCAAAACTGTTACTATCAATACTGTTACTATCAATACTGTTACTATCAATACTGTTACTATCAATACTGCTACTATCAATATTGCTACTATCAATACTGCTACTATCAATACTGTTACTATCAATACGGCTACTATCAATACTGCTACCATCAATACCGTTACCATCAATACTGCTACTATCAATACCGCTACTATCAATACTGCTACTATCAAATCTGCTACTATCAATAATGCTACTATCAATACTGTTACTATCAAAACTGCATCTATCAATACTGCAGAAATACTGCTATTATCAATACTTTTACTATCAATACTTCTAATATAAATACTGCTACTATCAATACTGCTACCATCAAATCTGCTACTATCAATAATGCCACTATCAATACTGTTACTATCAATACTGCTACTATCAATACTGTTACTATCAATACTGCAGAAATACTGCTATTATCAATACTTTTACTATCAATACTTCTAATATAAATACTGCTACTATCAATACTGTTACCATCAATACAGTAACCATCAATACCGCTACCATCAATACCGTTACCATCAATACTGTTACCGTCAATACCGCTACCATCAATACATCTACCATCAATACTGTTACCGTCAATACCGCTACCATCAATACCGTTACCGTCAATACTGTTACCGTCAATACTGTTACCATCAATACTGTTACCATCAATACAGTAACCATCAATACCGCTTACCATCAATACCGCTACCATCAATACTGTTACTGTCAATACTGCTACTATCAATACATCTACTATCAATACTTTTACTGTCAATACTGCTACTATCAATACATCTACTATCAATACCGGTACTATCAATACTGCTACTATCAATACATCTACTATCAATACTGTTACTGTCAATACTGCTACTATCAATACATCTACTGTCACTTGTCACGTTTCTCTTCTGAGGGAACAGACCAAGACGCAGCGATGTAGCCAGAATACATAATTAATTAGAACACGGGAACAAGACGGAACAAAACAATAAACGGAGAACGTAACGACGAACATAACTGACAAACAAAACCAGCTATGAACATACAATAACCCACGAACCCAGAGTGAAACCTACTAACCTAAATATGGTTCCCAATTAGAGACAACGACACACAGCTGCCTCTAATTGGGAACCATTACCCAACATAGAAACACGACACCTAGAACGAACAAACCCTACACCAAGACAAAACCAAAACGCTCCAGCCTGTAATCTTGTAATGTCATCACTACTGTTACTGTCAATACTGCTACTGTCAATACATCTACTATCAATACCGGTAATATCAATACTGCTACTATCAGTACATCTACTATCAATACTGTTACTGTCAATACTGCTACTATCAATACATCTACCATCAATAATGTTACTATCAATACTGCTACTATCAATACTGTTACAATCAATACTGCTTATATCAATACTGCTACTATCAATTCAACTACTATCAATACTGCTACTATCAGTACTGTTACTATCAATACTTCTACTATCAATACAGTAACTATCAATACTGTTACTATCAATACTGTTACTCTCAATACCGCTACTATCAATACAGTAACTATCAATACAGTAACTATCAATACTGCTACTATCAATACTGCTAATATCAATACTGTCACTATCAATACAGTAACTATCAATACTGTTACTCTCAATACCGCTACTATCAATACAGTAACTATCAATACAGTAACTATCAATACTGTTACAATCAATACTGTTACTGTCAATACTGCTACTATCAATACATCTACCATCAATAATGTTACTATCAATACTGCTACTATCAATACTGTTACAATCAATACCGCTTTATATCAATACCGCTACTATCAATTCAACTACCATCAATACCGCTACCATCAGTACCGTTACCATCAATACTCTACCATCAATACAGTAACCATCAATACCGTTACCATCAACACTGTTACTCAATACCGCTTACCATCAATACAGTAACCATCAATACAGTAACCATCAATACCGCTACCATCAATACCGCTAATATCAATACCGTCACCATCAATACAGCAACCATCAATACCGTTACCTCAATACCGCTACCATCAATACAGTAACCATCAATACAGTAACCATCAATACCGTTACCATCAATACCGTTACCATCAATACCGCTACCATCAATACCGCTACTATCAATACTGTCACTATCAATACCGCTACTATCAATACTGCTACTATCAATACAGTAACTATCAATACTGTTACTATCAATACTGTTACTCTCAATACCGCTACTATCAATACAGTAACTATCAATACTGTTACTATCAATACTGTTACTATCAATACTGTTACTTTCAATACTGTTACTATCAATACTGTTACTATCAATACCGCTACCATCAATACCGTAACCATCAATACCGTTACCATCAATACCGTTACCATCAATACCGCTACCATCAATACCGCTACCATCAATACCGTTACTTTCAATACCGTTACCATCAATATCACCGCTACCATCAATACCGTTACCATCAATACCGCTACCATCAATACCGTTACCATCAACCATACCGTTACTTCAACACCGCTACCATCAATACCGTTACCATCAATACCGTTACCATCAATACCGCTACCATCAATACCGTTACCATCAATACAGCAACCATCAGCACCGTTACTATCATCAATACCGTTACTTCAATACCGTTACCATCAATACCGCTACCATCAACACCGTAACCATCAATACCGCCTAATATCAATACCGTTACTTCAACACCGCTACCATCAATACCGTTACTATCAATACTGTTACTATCAATACTGTTACTATCAATACAGTAACTATCAGTACTGTTACTATCAATACTGTTACTTTCAATACTGTTACTATCAATACTGTTACTATCAATACTGTCAATATAAATACTGTCAATATCAATACTGTTACTATCAATACAGTAACTATCAGTACTGTTACTATCAATACTGTTACTATCAATACTGTTACTATCAATACCGTTACTATCAATACAGTAACTATCAATACTGTTACTATCAATAGTGTTACTATCAATACTGTTACTATCAGTACTGTTACTATAAATACTGTTACTATCAATACTGTCAATATCAATACTGTTACTATCAATACTGTTACTATCAATACTGCTACTATCAATACAGCAACAATCAATACCGTTACCATCAAAACTGCAACCATCAATACCGCTACCATCAATACCGTTACCATCAATACCGTTACCATCAATACCGCTTACCATCAATACCGCAGAAATACTTGCCATTATCAATACTTTTACTATCAATACTTCTAATATAAATACTGCTACTATCAATACTGTTACTATCAATACTGCTACTATCAATACTGCAGAAATACTGCTATTATCAATACTTTTACTATCAATACTACTACTATCAATACTGCTACTATCAATAATGTCACTATCAATACTCTTACTATCAATACTGCTAATATCAATACTGCTACTATCAATAGTGTTACTATCAATACTGCTAGTATCAATACTGCTACTATCAGTACTACTACAATCAATACTGTCACTATCAATACTGTTACTATCAATACTGCAGTAATACTGTTACTATCAATACTGTTATTATCAATACTTTTACTATCAATACTGCTACCATCAATAATGTTACTATCAATACTGTTACTATCAATACAGTAACTATCCATACTGTTACTATCAATACTGTTAATATCAATACTGTTACTATCAATATGGTTACTATCAATAATGTTACTATCAATTCTGCTACTATCAATACTGCTACTATCAATAGTGATACTATCAATACTGTTACTATCAATACAGTAACTATAAATACTGTTACTATCAGTACTACTACTATCAATACAGTAACTATAAATACTTTTACTATCAATACTGTTACTATCAATACAGTAACTGTCAGTACTGTTACTATCAATACTGCTACTATCAGAACTGTTACTATCAATACTGCTACTATCAATACTGTTACTATCAATACCGTTACCATCAATACCGCTACCATCAAAACCGTTACCATCAATACCGCTTTATATCAATACCGCTACCATCAACTAACTACCATCAATACCGCTACCATCAGCACCGTTACCATCAATACCGCTACCATCAATACCGTTACCATCAATACCGCTTATATCAATACCGCTACCTCAATCCAACTACCATCAATACCGCTACCATCAGTACCGTTACCATCAATACCGCTACCATCAATACCGTTACCATCAATACCGTTACCATCAATACCGCTACCATCAATACCGCTAATATCAATACCGTCACCATCAATACCGTCACCATCAATACAGTCACCATCAATACCGCTACCATCAATACCGTTACCATCAATACCGCTACCATCAATACCGTTACTATGAATACCGCTTATATCAATACCGCTACCATCAATACCGTTACCATCAATACCGCTTATATCAATACCGCTACCATCAATTCAACTACCATCAATACCGCTACCATCAGTACCGTTACCATCAATACCGCTACCATCAATACCGTTACCATCAATACCGTTACCATCAATACCGCTACCATCAATACCGCTAATATCAATACCGTCACCATCAATACCGTCACCATCAATACAGTCACCATCAATATTGTTACCATCAATACCGCTACCATCAATACCGTTACCATCAATACCGCTACCATCAATACCGTTACCATCAATACCGCTTATAATCAATACCGCTACCATCAATCCAACTACCATCAATACCGCTACCATCAGCACCGTTACCATCAATACTCTACCATCAATACAGTAACCATCAATACCGTTACCATCAATACCGTTACTCCCAACACCGCTTACTATCAATACAGTAACTATCAATACAGTAACCATCAATACCGCTACTATAAATACCGCTAATATCAATACCGTCACCATCAATACAGTAACCATCAATACCGTTACTCCCAATACCGCTTACCATCAATACAGTAACCATCAATACCGTCACCATCAATACAGTACCCATCAATACCGTTACCATCAATACCGCTACCATCAATACCGCTACCATCAATACCGTCACCATCAATACCGCTTACCATCAATACCGCTACTATCAATACAGTAACTATCAAAACTGTTACTATCAATACTGTTACTCTCAATACCGCTACTATCAATACAGTAACTATCAATACAGTAACTATCAATACAGTAACAATCAATACTGTTACTCTCAATACCGCTACTATCAATACTGTTACTATCAATACTGTTACTACCAATACTGTTACTATCAATACTGTTACTATCAATACTGCTACTATCAATACTGCTACTATCAATACTGTAACTATAAATACTGTTACAATCAATATTGCTACTATCAATACCGCTACTATCAATACAGTAACTATCAATACTGTTACTATCAATACAGTAACTATCAATACAGTAACTATAAATACTGTTACTATCAATACAGTAACTATACATACTGTTACTATCAGTACTGTTACTATCAATACCGCTACTATCAATACTGCTACTATCAATACTGCTACTGTCAATACTGCTACTATCAATACTGCTACTATCAATACTGTTACTATCAATACAGTAACTATAAATACTGCTACTATCAATACTGCTACTATCAATACTGTAAATATAAATATTGTTACTATCAATACTGCTACTATCAATACCGCTACTATCAATACAGTAACTATCAATACTGTTACTATCAATACAGTAACTATCAATACTGCTACTATCAGTACTGTTACAATCAATACTGCTACTATCAATACTGTTACTATAAATACTGTTACTATCAATACTGCTACTATCAATAGTGATACTATCAATACTGCTACTATCAATACTGCTGCCATCAATACTCTACCATCAATACTCTACTTCAATACCGTTACCATCAATACTGCTACTATCAATACTGCTACTGTCAATAATTCTACTCTCATTACTGTTACTATCAATACAGTAACTATAAATACTGCTAATATCAATACTGCTACTATCAATACTGTAACTATAAATACTGTTACTATCAATACTGCTACTATCAATACCGCTACTATCAATACAGTAACTATCAATACTGTTACTATCAATACAGTAACTATAAATACTGCTACTATCAATACTGCTACTATCAATACTGTAACTATAAATACTGTTACTATCAATACTGCTACTATCAATAGTGATACTATCAATACTGCTACTACCAATACTGTTACTATCAATACTGTTACTATCAATACAGTAACTATCAATACTGCTACTATCAGTACTGTTACAATCAATACTGCTACTATCAATACTGTTACTATAAATACTGTTACTATCAATACTGCTACTATCAATAGTGATACTATCAATACTGCTACTATCAATACTGCTGCTATCAATACTTCTACTATCAATACTCTACTTTCAACACCGTTACCATCAATACCGCTACCATCAATACCGCTACCGTCAATAATCTCTACCTCAATACCGTTACCATCAATACCGTTACCATCAATACCGCTACCATCAATACCGCTACCATCAACACCGCTACTCAATACCGTTACCATCAATACTCAACGATCAATACCGTTGCCATCAATCCGCTTACCATCAATACCGCTACCATCAATACCGCTACCATCAATACCGCTACCATGAATACTTTACCATCAATAATGCTACCATCAATACCGCTTACCATCAATACTTACTACCATCAATACCGCTACCATCAATACCGCTACCATCAATACCGTCACCATCAATACCGCTACCATCAATACCGCTACCATCAATACTACTACCATCAATACCGCTACCATCAATACCGCTACCATCAATACCGTCACCATCAATACCGCTACCATCAATACCGCTACCATCAATAGTGATACCATCAACACCGCTACCACCAATACCGTTACCATCAATACCGTTACCATCAATACAGTAACCATCAATACCGCTACCATCAGCACCGTTACAATCAATACCGCTACCATCAATACCGTTACTATAAATACCGTTACCATCAATACCGCTACCATCAATAGTGATACCATCAATACCGCTACCATCAATACCGCTGCCATCAATACTCTACCATCAATACTCTACTTTCAACACCGTTACCATCAATACCGCTACCATCAATACCGCTACCGTCAATAATCTCTACCTCAATACCGTTACCATCAATACCGTTACCATCAATACCGCTACCATCAATACCGCTACCATCAATACCGCTACCTCAACACCGTTACCATCAATACTCAACCATCAATACCGTTGCTATCAACCCGCTTACCATCAATACCGCTACCATCAATACCGCTACTATCAATACTGCTACTATGAATACTTTTACTGTCAATAATGCTACTATCAATACCGCTACTATCAATACTGCTACTATCAATACTGCTACTATCAATACTGCTACTATCAATACTGTCACTATCAATACTGCTACTATCAATAATTATACTATCATTACTTCTCCTATCAATACTGCTACTGTCAATACTTTATACTATCAATACTTCTACTATCAATACTGCTACTATCAATACCGCTACTATCAATACTTCTACAATCAATACTGCTACTATCAATACTCTTCCTATCAATACTTTTACTATCAATACTGATAATATCAATTCTGCTACTATCAATACTTCTACAATTAATACTGCTACTATCAATTCTGCTAGAATCAATACTTCTACTATCAATACTTCTACTATCAATACTGATACTATCAATACTGCTGCTATCAATACTTCTACTATCAATACTTCTACTTTCAATACTGTTACTATCAATACTGCTACTATCAATACTGCTACTATCAATAATTCTACTCTCAATACTGCTACTATCAATACTTCTACTATCAATACTGCTACTATCAATACTTCTGCTCTCAATACTGCTACTATCAATACTGCTACTATCAATAATTCTACTATCAATACTTCTACTATCATTACTTCTACTATGAATACTTCTCCTATCAATACTTCTACTATCAATAATTTTATTATCAATACATCTTCTAGGAATACTGCTCCTATCAATACTTCTACTATCTATACTGTTACTTTCAATACATCTACTATAAATACTGCTACTATCAACATTGCTACTGTAAATACTTCTACTTTCAATACTGCTACTTTCAATAATTCTACCATCAATACTGCTACTGTAAATACTTCTAATATTGATATTATTTTGTTGGAGTTGGGATCAGGTGTTTGTCCAGTGGAAAACTATAAACTGACAAGCACAGGAAAAACTCTGCACCTTAGATATAGCCAGGACAAAGTCACGCCAGCCCAATAGGCAAGAACAAGGGCGTATCACAGGTGTAGATGGCATAATATGTGTCTGGTTCTGATCTCATGTGTAGAGCGGGGTGAGAGAAGGAGGAATGTGGTGTCTTTATCTCTCTAATCTCTATTGGTATTCTTGTGAGTAATTACGGACTTACCTGTCCGTCACAGAATACGATCCTCTATCCTCTCCGGTCCGTCAAACAATACCTTCCCCTGTCCCCACCTTTCACACCTGTAGAACACCTCTCATGTCTCTCACCGTCTTCCCATTTGGCCCACCTGTGTGGAGAACGTAATAAGACAACATAGTTCATAGTAGTGCTATGTGTCCCCCCCATTCCGTTTTCCAGTCCATCCTCTGATAGTGGAGTCACGGATTGTTACTCACTCATCACCCCCCAAACTTCAATCTTGTCCGGATCCAAAAGAGAATTCATGCTCATTAATGAACGTTAGTGTTGATGTACGAACACCGTCTTTCCATTGGGACCACCTGTGAAAAGAGAATGAATACGGTGTAGTAATGCGGTCATCATCTAATCATCAAGACAGTTGACTCCAGCTCCTCTTTCATATCTCCCTCCCTCGCTAAAAGATGCCCCTCGGGTCTCTGATCTCTGACCTCTGATCTCTGACCTCGGATCTCTGACAACCTACGCATCTGCTGTTCGCATCAACCTCCAACCTGTTCAGTTGGTGAACCATTGTGGTAAGACTCCAAAAGTGATTTCATGTGACAGTTGTTACAGAGACAACATGCTAGTTAAGGAGGTGTAGTGATGTGCTAAAATGAGATTGCGTGTAAGTAGCAGTGTGTGTAATATAATCATTCAAGAGAGAGAATCCTCTGGGTTGAGTCCAGGACAGGCGTTGTGATAACTGACCTCCTCTGGGTAGAGTCCAGGACAGACGTTGTGATAACTGACCTCCTCTGGGTAGAGTCCAGGACAGACGTTGTGATAACTGACCTCCTCTGGGTTGAGTCCAGGACAGCCATTGTGATATCTGAACTCCTCTGGTTTGAGTCCAGGACAGACGTTGTGATAACTGACCTCCTCTGGGTAGAGTCCAGGACAGATGTTGTGATAACTGACCTCCTCTGGGTTGAGTCCAGGACAGCCATTGTGATATCTGAACTCCTCTGGGTTGAGTCCAGGACAGATGTTGTGATAACTGACCTCCTCTGGGTAGAGTCCAGGACAGATGTTGTGATAACTGACCTCCTCTGGGTTGAGTCCAGGACAGCCATTGTGATATCTGAACTCCTCTGGGTTGAGTCCAGGACAGACGTTGTGATAATTGACCTCCTCTGGGTTGAGTCCAGGACCGACGCTTTGCTAATTGACCTCCTCTGGGTTGAGTCCAGGACAGACGTTGTGATAACTGAACTCCTCTGGGTTGAGTCCAGGACAGACGTTGTGATAACTGAACTCCTCTGGATTGAGTCCAGGACAGACGTTGTGATAACTGAACTCCTCTGGATTGAGTCCAGGACAGACGTTGTGATAACTGACCTCCTCTGGATTGAGTCCAGGACAGACGTTGTGATAACTGAACTCCTCTGGGTTGAGTCCAGGACAGACGTTGTGATAACTGAACTCCTCTGGGTTTAGTCCAGGACAGACGTTGTGATGTTGTGGGAACTGAACTCCTCTTGGTTGAGTCCAGGACAGACTTTGTGATAACAGACCTCCTCTGGGTTGAGTCCAGGACAGACGTTGGGATAACAGACCTCCTCTGGGTTGAGTCCAGGACAGACGTTGTGATGTTGTGATAACTGAACTCCTCTGGGTTGAGTCCAGGACAGACGTTGGGATAACAGACCTCCTCTGGGTTGAGTCCAGGACAGACGTTGTGATGTTGTGGGAACTGAACTCCTCTGGGTTGAATCCAGGACAGACGTTGTGATAACTGAACTCCTCTGGGTTGAGTCCAGGACAGACATTGTGATAACTGAACTCCTCTGGGTTGAGTCCAGGACAGACATTGTGATAATTGACCTCCTTTGGATTGAGTCCAGGACAGATGTTGTGATAACTAACCTCCTCTGGGTTGAGTCCAGGACAGACGTTGTGATAACTAACCTCCTCTGGGTTGAGTCCAGGACAGACGTTGTGATGTTGTGTGAACTGAACTCCTCTGGATCTGAATCTCTTATGGTACACAACCACCATCATCACCTAGGGAGCCGCTTCAACAGTGTGTGTGTCTTTGTGCGTACCCTAACACTCGCCAGACAGATATGACTTCATTGCATATGATGATTCAGAAGACACAATCATCACCGGCTGCAACTGTGAGGCGACCGCAAGACGATCCTGAACGCTGTAGCGTCTGACCGCAGGGCAATATATCTGCTCTGATGAAGATTTCTCTAAGACTGCGGTCATGCATATTCTCTTTTATCTTTATTTCTCTCTCTCTCTCTTTCTCTCTCTCTCTCTCTTTCTTTCTCTCTTTCTCTCTCTCTCTCTCTTTCTTTCTCTCTTTCTCTCTTATTTCTCTCTCTCTCTCTCTCTCTCTCTCTCTCTCTCTCTCTCTCTCTCTCTCTCTCTCTCTCTCTCTCTCTCTCTCTCTCTCTCTCTCTCTCTCTCTCTCTCTCTCTCTCTCTCTCTCTCTCTCTCTCTCTCTCTCTCTCTCTCTTTCTTTCTCTCTTTCTCTCTTATTTCTCTCTCTCTCTCTGTCTCTCTCTGTCTCGTTCTCTCTCTCTCTCTCTCTCTTATTTCTCTCTCTCTCTTTCTCTCTTATTTCTCTCTCTCTCTCTCTCTTTCTCTCTTATTTCTCTCTCTCTCTTTCTCTCTTATTTCTCTCTCTCTCTCTCTGTCTCGTTCTCTCTCTCTCAGGGTGTAACCCCTCTCAGGTCTCCATGACACCCTCAGGGACCTTTTAGCTTGTAATTGATGATGTCATCAGGCTGGGACATCCGGGCGCCAACTTATAACGCCACACCCCTGTGCCTCCCTGTCTTACACAGTGGTGACTGATTCTCTACAGGTCATGTTCTTTAAGGCGCCTTGTCTGGCCGTCTCGTAAAAATATAACTTTTGCCTCTCGTCTATTTCTCTAGCCTTGTTTCTTTTTTAAAAAAA